>BKCH01000099.1:0-600000 GCA_008635985.1 Ficus erecta
AATATACTGATGAGCTTTCGCCCAGCAAGTACAAACATAATCTCACAAAAACATAACAAATATCGAGCATTCATGCATGAACCAATTATGATCAATTATGAATATTTTATGATCAATTATGGTCTTGAACTTATTATCTTGCTTAACATGTGGACCCCTAGTGTACGTACCAAATGCGCGCATTCTACAGAAAGTTAAGGTTTGCAAGGTCCATAACAATTCTGGGAATCATAAAACATAACCCTTCCGCATTAACAGAAGGTTGATTATACCCTCACGCATCAACGAGAGGTTGATAATCATAAACTTGAACTTGAAACATGTATCCTCCCGCATCAACATGAGGTTGGTACGACACCTTACTTGTCTTGGTTTAGTCTTAGCCTTGTTACTTTTTCAAGACTAAGAATCTTTACGTGTGATCTTATTAGTCATGATGCACATGATGCAAAAATATATTATGACATAAAGATCACTAACATATAATGACTTGTGGTATATTAATAAAGCATGGCATCATCATAAAACATGGTATCATAGTAAAAACATGACATATACTTAAACATAGCATACATGAAAACATGTCATAGTTGAAAATAGTATTTACTATTTTCCATACTGTAGGTGAGGTTTGTACTTACCTGATGTCCTACCCTCTTGACCTAATGTTCCAACAAGGCGCATCAATAGGTTCTATTCCTGTTTCAAACAGGACGTAAGATAATGATCATCTTATCTTACCGTAAATCATAATCATTAAATGTTGGTATCCTAACCAACATCAATGAGTAACCCTAGTTATATGTCCCCTATATCTTCTTATGATAACTTGTTCGGTTACTTGCGGTAACCCTAGGGCTCATGGCCCAACATACATAAACAATATCTTGTTAGGTTACTTAGGGTAACCTTGGGTACCAAGCCTAATCATACTTGAATAGTATTAGGTTACTAATCTTACTAAGGCCCAACTAATTTCAAATATTACCCCATTAGGGTAAGGCCCAATTATTTATTTATTTGTTCTTTCTTGACAAACCTTTGTCAAGTTTTCTTTTAAAAATCTGTATAAAAACCGTATTTTCATAAAATCTTAACTTTTAAGCAAAGACAGTTAAAAACTCTCAAACTCTAGAAATAATCTTTGAAAACAGTTTCTTAATTTTGGTTATCAGTGCATGTGCAGGAATTTCCTGTTTTGCACTGTTTTTCTGAAAATCCTGTGCAGAATTTCCTATTTCCTGCCCAGTTTTAAGATTCAGTTTCATTTTAAAATCTGTTTGGATTTTGAAAAAGTTTTCTTCACAAAAGTTTTAGATCTTGAAAAACCCTACAACTTTCGTGTTTTTCTCAAATCCATTTCTACCTTTAACTTATACTTTTTCCCTGTTGAACTTGTCTGGCCGTGCATATGGGTCTGGCAGACAAGGCTCGGGTTTTCACAAAAACAGAGGCCTTTGGAGCTCTATTTTTAAAAACTGTCCACGTTGTCTCCTAGGATTTTTCATTTTCTACAACTTTGTAGTTTTAACTTTCTTCAAATTCAGTCTCTAAGGGCCTCAAAATCGACTTTCCAGAAGGCTGCCCAGTTTTACCCGAAAACTGGCAGTTTTGTTCTTAGTCAAGTTTTACGTAAAATTACGCGCACACTACCTCAAACGGTTAAAACCGTGAGCCTAAGTCAAACATGCAGCGCTTTCTAACGTAAAATCTCATCATGCATACATTCATACATTCTCATGCAAAGGCAAACCCTTGGGTGTTCTTACACCAAGGTAGGGTTAGCAAAACTTTTGATTTGCATCACTATTCATCATTCAAGCTTCTAATCTAGCTCAAACATAAACATGCATAACCTACAACTTCATAGGCATATTGGGGACATATCACAAACACTTAAGAGGCATGCATGCAAACCCTAATATCATGCAACCATAATCACCTAATCATGCACCAAAACATAAATTGAGACCTTGAGACCCTAATCAAGCACATAATAAGCACTAAACCTTTTGCAAGAAAATAACGAGCTTATGCTCTTACATAACCAACTGGAAAATACACTTAGATCTCCAAATTGAAGCTTAATTAAAAAGCTTAGGGCCAAGGGAGATTTACCTTAATCAATACAAAGGTTGTGCTAGGTTTTTGGTCTAAACTTTGTTTCCCCTTGCTCTTCACCACAACCGGCCTTCCCCTCCAATTGGGGTTCCAACTTTTCGGCCATAATCACATGAAAAACATACATATAAACATCTTGTTCCAAACTTAATAAAAGACTTAAGGGTTTAGAGGTTTACCTTAACCTAGTCAAGGGTTTAGGTGGCTTGATTCCAACTTTACCCTTTTTCCTTGCCACCCTCCATAACCAGTCTTCCCCTCCAAATGGGGTTCCAAAATTTTTGGCCACTCAACTTGAGCTTCCCACCAAGTCCGGCCACCCCGCCTAGCTTTCTCACTTCACCCCCTTTTTTTTACTAGGGTTCGGATTTTAGGGGAAAATGGTGAGGGAAAATTTTGCCATAATTTTGAGGCATTTCCACTTTTTTGTGAACAAAAACAGCGCCCCCCCCCCCCCCCCCCCCCCCCTCCCAACCTCTATTTATAGGCTTTTTGAACTTTTCAAAATTGCTTAAAAGTCCTTGAACTAGGATTTAATTATTTTTCTAAAATTGCATATTGGTCCTTGAAGCAAAAATATTTGCTAATTAGTCCATACATGTGGTGGCCGGCCATTTGCTCCCTTGGTGCCCAAGTTTTGCTTACCTCATCTTGATGGCATCATGTGCTTAACTCATGCTTATATCATCATATTTTTCAAAATTGCACTTTTTGCCCCTAAAGACAAAATACTTGCAATTTGACCCTCCAAGTGGCCGGCCATGTTGGGTGCAAGGTGGCAAACATTTTGATTTCTTTCCACCATTTTTTTTCTTTTAATCCAAAAATGATGTCATTAATCTAAGATAGGGTGATGTCATCATAAGGCCTCGTTTGGCTTGTTCCTTAATATGCAGTCCACTTTTATGCTAACACAGATATTTTCAATACTGCTATTAACTAATAACATTATTTTACACTGTATTGCAGTCCAAAATTTACCTGTGTAAAAATAAATTGTATAAAATTTTTTTTTATTTCTTGAAGCCTTTTTGCCCTTAATATCCTACTTTAGGTGCTTGATTTTTCTATGCTGGTTTTAAATCTTAATTATGCTATCTTATTCGTAATGAAGGTTAACTACAGTATAATTTCAATACTATTGATTACCCTGCAGTACCGCCTTAGTCAAACCTAAAGTCAACCTGGTCAAACTTTGACCGGAATAAAACTTATAAATCCTTATTCTGCCTCTTTTCTCAAAAGGCTTCATGCTTGACTAAGCAAACAATTATTGAGTCTCATAACTAATTAAACGAGAACTCAAACATATACTGATCATAAAATTATGAATTTCATCTTGATACTCATAATTTTCATGAAGCATTACCTAACACATAGTACGGACTTAAATTTCTTTACGTATATGAGTTCGTAAAAATTCTGGGTATAACACATTAAAAAGTTTTCTCCCACAACTCTCTTAAAAGTAGATTGTAGAATCATACAGAAGTTTCACGTATGGAGTCATCGGAAAGTTCGCTTCCACAGCTCCTTCCTAAAGGTACTTTAGTATTTATATTTTCATGTCTTTTATCTTTAACTCGTAGTATGAATGTCAAGTTCTCATATTGCAGTAAAATTTTTGGTTGAGTATTCAAAGCAACGTTAACATGAAAGGTTTTAGAATAAAAGAAAACAAAAACTACTATGAAAATCTTGTAATTAGCAGAAACATTTTAGAACAAAAATGAAAGATGTTTGGGTTCTGGCCTCTGCAGTTAATGTGTGGTTTAAGATTTTGAAGTCAGTGTTTCTGTTTCCAAACCAATATCTCAAAATAACGAGAAACAGAACCTCAAACCAGTTTCATTTGTAGTTTCTTTAACAGGTGAAGTAAAGAAAGCAGTAAATATGCAAGCAGATGAGGCGACACTGGACTTTGCCGAATATACCTGTAGCGGAAACTTTATCTTGATTCGTGGCAGCTTGAAAGCTGTTTTACCGCTCAAATTTACTGCTGATTTCTCTTTTTAACTGTTTGCTTTTTAACTTAAGAAGCCGAAACCTTGGATGCAGAATCATCCTTGGCGGCCCAAAGGCGGCTCACCGAAGGTTTTTGTTTTTTTTGTTTCTTATCTCGTACAGACAAGGCTGAAATAGATCTAGAAAAACGCCACTTGGGTGCTACGATGCCAATTAAAACTCTGTTTGTGCGACATGATTACGGTACGAGGATTGTTTTCGGATCTTTCATCTGTTTGATCGCTTTCAACTTTTACGTCCAGTTTGGGGTAACATTCCCAGAAGGTGCTTTGCCGTTTATATTCTTAAACTCCCAAATTTAGAACCTACTTTCTCTCTTCTCTATTTTTAAAAAATTTGAAACTTATAAGTTCATAATTTTCTCATTTTAAAAAATTAAAATAAGATGATTCTTTAGTCAAAATGCTCGTAACGATGAGACGAACAAGATCCATTTTGTATTTTATTTTTTCTGAACACATTTTTAATTTTTGCATTATTTTTTATATCATATCTCATATCCAACAGTCTTCCACCCACTCTCCAAACACACGTTTTTAACTTAGCATCCAAATCTCCATCTCCAAAATCCCCCCTAAGGGCCCTTAACTTTGGGGTTGGGCTAATCAAAGACGAAGCTTTTTTTTTTTTTTTTTAACTTTGTTTTTTATTCCTTCTAAAATTCAGAAGAGTAGGACTACAGAGTTCATTATTTATTTATTTTTGAAGTTAGTTCAATTTTTATTCTTGTTTTTAGAGAGAAAGAGCCAAATAACATATTGAAGACTCTAATTCAAAATTATGGCATAATTTGTAAAGATTTGTAATAAGAAGCACATTCATATTAATTATTTACGAAAATATGGAAATTATCCCAACAACTTCTTCCCTCTTTCTCTATTGCGACTCTCTTTCCTCAACATCGCCAGCGTCAGTGTCATCGTGAGAGCATATTATTATTTAGGCATAAATTTGTTATTTAGTAGAAATTCAAGGATTTACCCTTAAAAATATGCTATAATTTATCATCTTTAAAAAATGTTATAATCTTCAAAAATACTTAAAAAATATGCAATGTCTTATAATTTCTCATCTTTTTATATCCACTCAATTAATAATAATCTTCGCCTTTTCGCTACTACAACAACTTTATAATAAATGCTTTTAATACCAAAAGAATTATAATAATAAATTGACAACTTCAGGTGATATTAAAAAATTAATATGAAAGTTCAAGCTCAAAAGAAAAAATTGAAATAAAAGTTGAAATGTCTAGCATTGTTCTTTAGTTGCCACCTTCTCTTTCATTTTCGTGTAATTTTCAAAATACTCCCTAACTCAATTTAGTCCTTTTAAATTTAAAACTTGAAAACTAAAATTTCATTTGGCATTTTAATTTGACTCTAATTAAACTGTACTTTTTCATATAAGTTTTTTTTCTTTTTCTTAAAAGTCAACAAAAATTATAACTAGCTTTTATAAAATCAATCCACTGCAACTTAAAAATTTCATTTCTAACTGGCAAACCAAACGCAAGCTAAACATTCTAAACCAGACAAACTTAAACTTTAAAGTTAATAACTTTATCATTTTAAGTAAAAAAGAAATGATTTTTTTTGACATTGCATAAAATTTCGAAGAAACAAAACAAAATCCATATTGCTAATTTTTTTACAGAACGCATTTCAAATTTTTACACTTTTCACTCCAAATAGTTTATTTTCACTAAATACACATTTTTAAAACTCAAGTCATCTCCAACCTCTAAAATATCATCTCCAAAAATGACCTCAAATAGATAGTAAGTGTGTAAGTAAATTTACAATAATCTATTTGGATTTTGGAATTAAATAATATACAGATTACAATTATAACTTTGGATTTTTTGATAAATTAATTTATTTGGATTATTTTATTTTATTTTATTGTAAATAAAGGATCTGGAGGTGGCTCCATCGTTTTCAAGTGTTTAGCCTCACAGGCAGAAACCCTAGGGTAGGGTAATAGGTTTTTTATATTAGTTTCTTTCAGTCGGCCATCCGAGGTCTACCCAACCATAATCAAACCATGCTTCAACAGCCAAAGCTGGAGCGAAGCCTAATGAGAGGTCACGAGAATCAAACTAGGATGGAAGAAGGAAAAAAGCTAGCAAAGGCACTCATACTTACCAACCCATCCACCTTGTGGGTGTAATTTATTTGGATTTTGAATCTCATGCATTTTGATTTATGCCGGTGTGTGCTATTAGTAAACACACCCTCATTAGAATTATTACCACCACCATCCATTTTCCCATAATAACAGTCAAAAGTCCAAAAAGTAACAATAAATAAAAAAGACTACAAAGAAAAACGGGCACAACGCCAAAATGAATCCAACGAAGTACCAGTGCAACACATCAGACAACACACCAGTCGGCAAAACACGAAGAAAATGCATTTGACCATTTTAAACTCCCGGTTGAGATGTATTTAACTCTCCACGCTTTGCATCTCTCTTTTATATTAAATTTGTCACATATGACAAATTTAATATTGATAATGTCTTGTGGCACATTAATTTAACCTTTTTATTTTTTGTGAATAAAAAAAATTTGATGATAGCCTCATCATTTTCAGGTTTTTAACCTTACAGACAATCTTAGGTATGATAGGGAGATAAGTTTTTTATACTGGCTACAAAATGTGGATTCCACGATGGAGCTTCCACGACCGTTTTTCAAAAAACCGTCGTGGAAAATGCGGCAAAAACACGGAGCCGAACAGAGTTTTCGAAAACTGTCGTGGAAGAGCATGCTTCCACGACGGTTTCTGATAACCGTCGTGGAAGATTGCAAAAGCAAAAAAAAAAAAATTTAGCTTCCACGACGGTTTTAAAAAACTGTCGTGAACCGTCGTGGAAGATTGCAAATGCAACAAAAAAAAAAAATTTACCTTCCACTACGGTTTTTAGAATCGTCGTGGAAGCAAAAAAAATTTTTTTTTTTTTTTTTTTTTTTGCAATCTTTCACGACGGTTATTAGAAACCGTCGTGAAAGCATGTTCTTCCACGATGGTTTTCGGAAACTCTGTTCCGCTCCGTGTTTTTGCCGCATTTTCCACGACGGTTTTTTGAAAAACGGTCGTGGAAGGGTCTTTTTTCACAAATTTTTTTTATAAAATTTTTGGACTCTACCACGACGATTTTTGGGGAAAACCGTCGTGGTATGTTCACATACCACAACGGTTTTCCCAAATAACCGTCGTGGTAGGTACTAAGACGGGAATTTTGAAAAATTTTGAATTAAGTTCAATTTTTTGGAGCATGTATTAAAACCCAAAAAAATACCCTCTTTCACACCCCATTACATTCTAAGCCTTTTTTCATTTTTTCACTCTCTAATACACACTCTAACTCCATACCCAAAGCCACCCAATTTCGTCCCTCTATTTCTCTCTCTCCGCTCCCTCCCTACTTAAAATCTCCAAAAACTCGCTCTATCTCACCGCGCCTCCTCTCTCTACATCATCTCTCAAATTTTTCTCTTGGCTCCATTCTATGATGGCCTCCTCTACCACTCACACGGCCTCCTCCATTCTCCTACGGATCCACCAAGGAACTCACGCGGCTTTCCCCTCTCTCTCTCGCCGCACTCTGCCCATACCCACTCCGCACTCCGTCCGTACCCACGCTTGACAAGCCGGTAAGTTGTAATGTATATTGCTTGGGTAATGCACGGATTTGGGAATTTTTCGTCCAAAATGTTGATTTTGTTGATTGTGGTTGTTGATAAAAGTTTCCATCCAAAATGTTGATTTTGTAGATTGTTGAGTTGGGAATATTCCGTCTGAAATGGCCAAAATCCGTCCCCTACATTTTCGGTGATTGTTTATTGTGGTTGTGTTTTAGATTGAATTAAATTGGTTGGGTAAGGTACGGATTTGAGAATTTTTCGGAAAAAAGTATTGATTTTGTGATTTAAATGTTTTTGGGAAAATGAAACGAATTCGTAAATTTTTTTTTTTCGTTATTACCTACCATGACAGTTTTTTAGAAAACCGTCGTGGTAGGTTCGCAATTTTTTTTCTTCGTTGTTACCTACCATGACAGTTTTTTCAAAAAACCGTCGTGGTAGGGGGTCCTACCACGACGGTTTCCTTGAGAAAACCGTCGTGGTATGCCAACTAACCACGACGGTTTCTCAAGGAAACCGTCGTGGAAGATTACCTTACCACGACGGTTTTTTACGTAGAACCGTCGTGATATGTTCTTAAATGTCCATATTTAGGCCCTATTTTTGTCCATTCCACGATGGTTAAAAAACCGTCGTGGAATCTGAAAAGATTTCACGACCTTGGATTCCACGACGGTTAGAAAACCGTCGTGAAAATGTTACCACGACGGGTTTTAACTATCGTGGTATCCACTTTTTGTAGTAGTATATAGTTTCTCTCATTCAGCTATCCGGAGTCTACCAAGTCATCACTAAACCATGTCTCAACGGTCAAAGCTGGAGCGAGACCTAAGGAGAGACCATGAGAATCAAATCTGAGTGGACGAAGGGGAGAAACTAGTAAAGATATCCACATTTGCCAACCCATCCACTCCTATAGGTGTTTTAACTTTTAATTCTTATAATTTGGTATCTTCATTTTTATATAACTATTATAATATTTTCATTCTTAGATTATTTAATAGTAAAAGTTTGTTTTTACGGTTTTAAAACATAATATTAATAACGACAAAAGGCAGATGTAATATTAAAAATAATATTATACATCAAAGAAGAAAGTAAGATAATATTATCTTTTATACTTTTTAATTTGTAACTAACATAGCATTGATGATTCAGACAAATACATTGGAAATAGTCTTAGGTTGGCCAAACTTATAAACGGTAAAGAGCAAGTTTGGCTTAAGCCTCAAATGTTTACAACATCGTAAAAGTGTGTGAAAAATAGCATTATTATATTGAACTTCAATGCATAATATTATTTCTAATGCTTTTTTTTTTTTTTTATCATCATCATAATGTTTTGGAACTTATACAAATAAACATTTGGTAATTATATAAATTAAATGTGTTTGAAATATAACTTCGAGTAATTGGCTTAAATGGTCCTAAAACTATTGAAAAGGTGATGATTTGGTCATTTATTTATTTTTTTTGGCCGAGTTAATTCTAAACTCTCTAAATGATAGCAACATAGTTCTTTATGTCTGATTTCATTTAAATAAAAAATAAATAAAAAACCTCACAGAATAATCATGTGAGAAGTATATTTTGTGCTTTTTAAAACAAAATATCCTTTAAAAGATGAAAACACCCCTTATCCGTATCAATAGTACGGAGAGAGACAGCCGAAACTCTCAAAACCAGGCCCCCCTCTCCCCCCCCCCCCCCCCCCCGAACCACAGATCTAACACCGAACACTAGAGGCCATCACCCATAGGTTTGATGCCGGATATCTCTCTCTCTCTCTCCCCTCCCCTCCCTCCCCTCTCTTTCCCCTCCCTTCCACGAGTCCCCTCCCTCCGACCACCCGTGAGCTCCCTCCCTCCCTCTCTTCCTTCCTGCAAGCTCCCTCCCCTCTCTCCCCTCCCCTAAATAGATCCGACGGTAGACGCCAGAGGCCCTCCCTCCTTCTCTTTCTTCTCCGCTCCCCACCCTCCCCCCAAAACCACACACCCCCCCCCCCCCCCCCTCACCGCCCCCCCACAGATCCAATGCTAGAAGCCCTCCCTCCTTTCCTCTGCCCCTACCCCATAGATCCGATGCTGGAGGCCGCCGCCATCAAGATCGCCACCACCTGTGAGCTCCCTTCTGCCGCCCCTAGACCCAAAACGAGAAAGGAAGCCAACCGCACCTCTCTTTCTCTTTCTCTCTCTCCAATCACAAAGAATCTCTCCTTGTCGCCAGCTCTGGTATCGTCGATCCCCTCATGCTGTGCTCATGCCCCACCTTTCCCCGATTGAATTTTTTTCCTTTATTGGAAATCTGATGTTTTTTCTTTCCTAATGGTTTCAATTTTTTAGTCATTTAATTTTTAGTAATGGGTTTTAAATATTTTGTTTAGATTGATAGTAATTTTTTTTTCAAAAAATATAATATTATATAAAATTACTAAAATACCCTTTTTATATTGTGTCACATGTCTCACATGTGACGCGTTCCGTCAAGTTTTTAACAGTTTTAAATGGAAATAACTAAAATTGTCAATATTTAGAGAGTTTAGGACTTCTCGGCCAAAACAATTAATACAAGGACCAAACCGTCATCTTTTAAAGAATTCAAGAACTATTTGAACCAATTGCTCTATAATTTTCATTTTTAAAAAATTAAATATGAAAATATTGTAATAATTACATAAAAAAATCAAGACAACAAGCAATATACGAATTAAATGTTAAATTTGACATTGTCTATATCTTGTGACAAATTTGTCACAAAGTTTAGCATATAAAAAATTTAACATCGAATATAACACTTTATTGAAGAACACTTTTTTTTTTTTTTAACTCAAATACCCAAATTTACTGTTGATACAATAATTTAATATTGTATTAGAGATGCATTAATAGTAAATTCACTTTTTATCTTATTTTTAACTTTATTTTATAGATTGTTTTCTACTATTTTTCATTTTTAAAAAAGATCTCAGACTCTTGTAATTTGGACCCAATTTGTCCACATTTCATTTTTTTTTTTAATTAACAAAGTTTCTTATTTTGTAAATGTTTTCGATTTCTTAAGTAGGAAAAACATGACTAGGAAGTTTAAAGGTTGAATACTTATATTTGTCATTGATCCGTTCCACACAACTTTTATTTTTTACTTTTAATTAGTAGAATATGAGAAATAAAAGCTCTTGGTTTTAAGTTAGTATTTCGAATCTTATTTCAAAAGATTTTTTTTAAGGAGAAATTTTATTCAGTTCAAAATAGAAATTACAAGCATATAGGACGATTCCCACATTACAAAGATAAAACTCTAAACAAAAACCAGTACCGTCGGTATACTCCGATGACGTATAAATGGGAAAACGCATGTTTGAAACCCGAAAACAGGTTAGTACTCATACCACTATTAAGGTTATTTTCAACAATTCTTCTACAATTAATGGAAACTCTACATTGATTGAGAGGCTACCAATTATGGCACTATGGCCACCACTAAATTCATTTAGATTCATATTTAACGGAATTAAAACATCACATAGACTCAAATCTAGCATGTAACAAACAAATTCAGAAGGTGGATAAACCACAACCGTTATTATAAATCATAGCATAAAACAAAATATCAAAGTAATAAATCTAAAAGGCAAAGACAAAGACTTCATTATTGAAATTAAAATCCTACAATAAACTAGGAAAATCTTACTACTATAGATATAATCATCGATAATAGCTCGGCCTTTGCACCCACCAGGACCAAACCAAACAAAGCTAGTAAGAAGAAATTTGTCATTGAAAGACTAAGCTCCCAACAAGTCATTGTCTTCTATAAGCTGTATTTAGTCTAAAATGACTTTGAATAGTTATGCCGCAACCCAGATCTTTCATATAGTTATGAGATCTCTTCTATATGGGCCAGTAATTCGGAGGCCAACTCGAAGACGTCACAGAACTCTAATCCTAAAAAATGGGAGACAAGACCGCAAAACCCTAGGACAGAGAGAAAAGTTTATGGAGAGAAGAAGAGACAATATTCTAATTTATTTATTTAGTATGCTAAAAAGAAATTTAATTTTAGAGGAGTTTATTAAGCCAAAATTATTATTATTTTTTTAAAAAAATATTCTAGAAGCAATAAAAATATTATGATATAATTTTTGATATCTTAATAAAAGTCTGGCACAAATTTCAAAATCTACTTGAAGGAGTTTTTTATTATTATTTTTATTTTATTGGAAGTTCTCTTAGATATTGAGGGCCTGTTTGGAACATACATGTGCCAGTTGAAGTTTTCCAAATGGTATATATATATATATATATATATATATATCTTTTCTACTGATATCACTATTTATATCTCCAAAATCTCACTTAAAAACTTAAGTTTTAAAAGTTTATAATTTTTTTATTTCAAGTCGAAATGAGATATTTTTACACATGATTAATTTATAAAAAAGTAATGTAAGTATCATATTTTTATCTTTTCTCTCCCTTTTAAATTATTTTTCTTTCTTTGCTCATGTCAAACATCATTAATATAAAACAACTTCTTTTTTATCATTCCTATTTTTCATCAGCTCCACATTTTCTTTTCATCCTACTATTTTTTCCTTCCTACCAAACATAGGCTAGATATTTTAAAATCAGATTTTGGATCTAGAAAAGTTAAAAGTAGATTATAAATTTTCAGTTACAAAAGATAGGACAAATACAAAGCTAAAGAAAGTCCTAATGCAAAGTTTTGATAAAAGGGGCAGAAATTCAAGAGATAAAATGGTTAAAAATAGTAGTTAGAAATGAAATGCTTGTAAAAATAACAGTAAGAAATAATAGAGACAGTAAATTAAAAGACAAAAAACAAATAAATAATAATAATAATAATAATAATAATAATAATAATAATAATGAAAGACAAAACAAAACAAAGCATTCGAGATAGATCGAATTTGCTGATTGTAGGTTGTATATATAATACTTGAGGGTTACGTAAAATCACATTATTTTGTACCTATTTTTAAGGCTTCATATTTACGCATCTCAAAAAATATATATATTCTATATAATATATATATATATATATGTATACAGCAGTCAAGGGGGCATCATTGTAATTTAGTTCAATTAAAGAGACATTTTTTTATATCAATAAAAGCTAGGGCCTGTGATTGTCATTCTTCCACACATAAATAGCATACTAGATTGCAGTGCTGAGATCATGTACAACTATCTCATATGAAACCACAAGATCGTCTCCGCAGTATCTCCCTGAAGGTAGTTTGTTTGTTTGTTTTATTTTATTTTTTTATTTTTCTCTCCTTATTTCAAGTAGTATACTTCATATCAGAAGTACTGCTAACAACTTCGTGACTAAGCTTTAATTTCCAAATATGTAGAAATTTTTGGTTGAGTTTTAACATGTCGAAACCAATATAATATAATATGGTCTTGGGTTAAAGAAAACGAGAACTTTAATGAACTCTTGTTTAATATGTATGTTTTTAGAACAAGGTGAAACATGTTTTTGGTCCGACCTCTCCAGTTATGATGTGATTTTCAAAAAAAAAAAAAAAAAATTTAATGAGTGTTTCCAAACTAATATTTCAAAATCATTAAGTATTTGCTGTATTTTTAACAGGTAAAGTAAGAGAAAAAGTGAAGGGAGCAAACCATGACGTGAAACTAGACGTAGCAGAAATCGATACCTGTGAGTGGGATTTTTTATTTTAGTTTTAATTTTTGCTTAAACTGGACGCTGGAAGCAAATGAGGTTAAGAGTGAGTTTAAGAGTGCTTTAATTCGCCCTCTTTTTTTTTTTTTTTTCTATTTTCTATTTTTTTTTTAATTTTAGCAGACAAAACTCGGATCGGCCCCAGATACGGAGCCATCGACAGCCCAAAGGCGTATAACTAAAGGTTGCCTTCTTTGTTGTGGTCCTACAGATGCCATTGGCATTAAAATTTATGGTTCTTATGAGCAAAGAAAGTGAGCTTTTTGTTTGTTGTCTCTTACAGACAACGGAGAAATGGAACACAGCGGTGATGCGACGATTACAGAAAACTCTCAGTCTGAGGATTATGGTATGGGGATTTTTATTATTTTTAATTTTTTTTTTCTGGAACTTTGTAGAGGGATTGCTTTGTTTTTTGTTTTTAATGTGAATTATTTCTTTCTTTTCTTCTTGATTGCTTTCACATTTTAATTTTGGGCGGCTCAAAGATATAGCTTGAATTTTTTTAGGGTAAGTTGCTATAATGGTTTCTAAGCTTTTTAAGAAAATGCCCTCCTTAAAGAATAATAATAATAATAATAATAATAATAATAATAATAATAATTCTTGATTTATATTGGTCCCTAAACTCTTGAAAATAGTGCCAGCTCGCTAGATATTTGCTTAGGAAAGTTTCATTAGTTGAAAAATGCTTTTTTTGGGCTTTCATAAAAAAACCTTTAAGTGAGCAATTTCACCTTCTAAGTTGTTTTTCTTTTTCACTAATGATATCCAAAATCCTCCTTCTCTCTTATTTTCTAGAGAAGAAGCAACTGAAACACTAAAACAACATCCCGTCATAGACTATCTCCAACCATTTGCCAAAAGGGCGTAAAATGCCAAAATAGAGTGGGTTTTCCTCTCCAATCATGCACCATAACGTGCGCTAACTTGGAGATGGGGAGTAGTGTTACGCCACACTGTGGAGATAACGCAAACGGGCTGTCTCCTTTTTTTGTTTTGGTCTAATAAATATTTTAATAATAAAAATGGCGTAAAAATCTTAATAATTCATATTTTACCCCAATTGTATATTTGCAACAAAACTACTTTTTAAGGTAAAGTTACATTCTTTTTTTATCACATAAATGGTTTTATTTAGTTTAATTATTTTAATTGCATTATTATCTATGTTAACATTTATAAATAATTAAATATATTATTGTACTAATATGTTAATAAATATATAAGTAGATAGTTGATGAAATAAAATAACTGTTGTAAATGAAATAAACAGGAATATACAGGGAATTGTTTTTTTTAGAATAAAATTTGAAATAGTTGGATTGAAGATAAACTTTAAGTTTGAAGTTAAAGTTTGCACCATTTTAATACAAAAGCTGCACCGAAATAGAGTTATGAGTTGTAGGTGGCCTTAAAAGTGAAAACCGCTTTCTTATTTTTCACCTTACCTATTTCTTCAAAATTTATCCCATGGCATATTCTAATTTTGTTTTCTGTCTACATCCAATTTTTTTGTCAATAAACTATAAATATATATTTGGAATAAGCAATAACAAGGGAACCATCACAATTCCAACAAAATGATCCTGGATCCAAATCTGTCTTTGTGGAAAACAAGCTGCTAAACACAGCAAATTAAAAATGGTTTCAAAGACTTTCTTTTCTTTTCTTCTTTTTAAATCACTTCTTCTCCATAAATCACCCATTCTTCTGAAGAACTAGAAATTTTATCGCCGAATATCACTCTCGTCAGCGAACGAACAACTGTAAGGATAGGATTTGTAAATAAATTTTTTGTGATTTTTTTTCTTTTTTCTTGAAATTGTTTATTTAAGGCCCATTTGGGGCGCAACTCTAGATCATCTAGATTTCAAAATCTCAACTCTATATCAAAATTTTCCTCTCTTCCATTTTTAAAAAACTCAAATTTTAAAAGTTTATAACTTTCTCATTTCAAATCGAAATGAGATGAATTTTACGTCAAAATACTCGTATCGACGATACGAACAAGATAATATCTATTTTGCATATTTTTTTTAACACATTTTAAAATTTTGCACTATTTTCTATATCACATAACTTTTTAAAAAGTTTTTCTTCCCAAATACATATTTTCAACTCAAGCTTCTACATACCATTTCTAGATGTCACCCAAATGGGCCCTTATTTATTTTTTTAATCATGAAATAAACTAAAGTGGTCAGGAAAAAAAAAGATAAAGAAAAAAAAAAAAAAAGAAGAGCATGGTGGAGTAGGTTCCCTTAAAAAAAAAAAAAAATAAATAAAAGAATAAAGCTAAGGAAAGGTGTCCCTCGCCACAAAGTTGTTTTGTTTTTTTATTTAGTAAAAAGAGCCCCACCTATAACCCAATGGCAACTCATATAGGGACCCATGTTAGATAGTGTAAAACACGGGAGATGCCTTCTAGCTTTTACTCTAAAAAAAATGTGGAGTGGGTCACACTTCTCAGTAGAATTTCAATGAGTGTATGGTTGAAAGAATAAGGAGCAGCTCTGACGGAGCAACTTTGAGGATTAGTAAATACAGAGCCATTCAGCTTTACACCTTTTTTTTTTTTTTTTTTTTTTTTAGTAAACAAATTAGCATACTTAACAAATGATTAATTTATCTGGCGGGTCCCTATACTTTTTTTTTAAAAAAATTGTGCGTACTTGTCCATATACTGGATTTTTTTTTTTTCTTATAGTAGTCCCTGTACTGTGTTAAATGCTTCATTTTTGTCTCTAATTTTAAAATCAAGTTCTTAATCTGGGTTAAATATTTGGCACCCACATTTCACATTTGTTTGTTTATTATTATTATTATTTTCCTGCCTAAGTTGATTATATATCCAAATTGCTTCTCCGCTCTTTGGGAAAGAAATGTAAGTCAAGTTGACATGAGCCCATTCTTGATTTTATTTTTGTTTTTGTTTTTTTATTTGTTTTTGGTTTTGTTTTGTTTTTCTGTTTTGTTTTGTTTTGTTTTGTTTTGTTTTGTTTTTTTTGTGAATCAAATTAAAATAGGAATGAAAAGCATATAATTAATATAGTTTGGTAGTGTATTAATATATCAATTTCTAATTAGAGCTATGATTAGTGCATGCAGAGGTATGCCATGATTTCAAGGATGGGATGGGAAACTTCAAGAATGCTTGGGAAACGACATCCAAGCAATGTTGTCTTAGAAGAGTATTTCAATTGACAAAGAGTATTAGAAGAAGCAAGAGATTTTGCAGCCAAATATCTTAGAGAATACATCAAGAAGAACCAGAAAGAGCAAAATCATGAATATCTCTTTTCATTAGTGAGTGATGCCTTGAAGCTTCCACGTACTGGAGAATGGAAAGCATTGAGGTCGGGTGGTTCTTTGATATTTACTCAAAGAGGCAAACCATGAATCCTACTCTCACGACCCCGACCTACGCTACGTAAGGCCGTGACTTCCGTGCTTACTTAACTTACTTCTTGATTTAAAAAGCTTTAAGCTTACTGAAATTTCTAAAGTAATTTTTTTTTTTCGTTTATTACTTTACTTTAAACTTGACTTATCCTCATACATATTCATATGTACTCACTTGAGTACCGAGCTTTTATAACCACATTGAAAGCTATCTTATTCAAACCGTGGACTAAACCCAACCTAGTGTGGGTCAGTACGACATGAGGCAACTTGTTGCCATCATACCTGAAAACTTTTCTTTAACTTGTTCTTGAAGACAATTTCTTAAAAATAGTTTTCTTCTTGAAAACAATTCCTTGCCCATACTATCACTTTATTATAACATAACATATTTTACAAACATATTTTACAAAACATATTTTTCAAAACCCGTGGCGGTGTCCATCCCACATTTCACAGTCCACAATACCATCTCTCCACAGTCTTGCATCAAGTATTGCCGGTAGGTTGCTTACCTACAGCATGAACGTAAGTAATGAGCTTATGCCCAGTAAGTACAATATTCAATCCGCAAAACATTTTAAGTGCAAGAATCCATGAACCGATTATGCTTTCTTATGATTCAATTATGCTTTCATATATTAACTTGGTTCTGTTCCCTTACATGTCATGCGTGCACGTACCGTGGTACATAGCCATAGAGTGGTTGGAGGCGGCCAGTCCAATCCAACTCAAACCATGAAACAAACCGTTTAACATGGAGTGATTGGGGCAGCCAATCCAATTCAACTCAAACCATAGACTAAACCGTTTAAACCCGCCCTCGTGGCAATTCGGCACGACACAATAACATTATCTTATCTTATCTTATCTTATGACTTAAAAACATGTTCTTATCATGTGGTTTAATAATAGTGAACATGCTGCATGATGTCACTATATCAAAACATATAACATAACATAATATCAATCGTAACATAAAACCTCATAACATAATACATCGTAACATAACACATCATAACATAATACATCGTACATCATAACATAAACTATCATAACATAAACATCATAGCATATAACGTAAAACATCATAACATAGAACGTCATAACGTAAAACATCCTAACATAGAATGTCATAACGTAAAATATCATAACATATGTAAATCATGTAATTCAATACATGATTTCTCGATAAACATGTCATACAACAAAACGTTTTGTCCATGCTGTAAGCGGAGTTGTACTTACTTGTCATCATACGCTCTTGGTTTATCGTCCAAACATGACACGACAACAGTTCCTAATCCTGCTTCCAAACAGGGTGTAAGATAAGAGTCATACACATTCTAACTTACCATAAATCATAATCGTTAAATGTTGGTATCCTAACCAACATCCATGAGTAGCCCTAGTTATATGTTCTCTATATCTTCTTATGATCACTCAATCGGTTACTTGCGGTAACCCTAGGGCACATGGCCCAACATATTTAAACAATACCTTGTTAGTTTACTTAGGATAACCTTGGGTACTAAGCCCAATTGTACTTGAATAGCATTAGGTTACTAATCTTACTAAGGCCCAACTAATTACAACGTATTACCCCATTAGGTTACTATTGGTAACCATAGGGTAAGGCCCAATTATTTATTTGTTTTTTTCTTGACAAACCTTTATCAAGTTTTCTTTGAACATCTTTATAAAAATCATATTTTCATAAAATCTTAACTTTTAAGCAAAGACAGTTAAAAACTGTCAAGCTCTGAAAACAATCCCTTAATTTCAATTATCAGCGCATGTGTAGGAATTTCCTGCTTTTGCACTGTTTTTCTGAAAATCCTGTAATAGAATTTCTTGTTTCCTACACAGTTTTGGGAATCTAATTTTACTTTAAAATTTGTTTAGAATTAGATAAAGCTTTCTTCATAAAAGTTGTAGATATTGAATAATACTACAACTTTCATGTTTTACTCAAAATCCAGTTCTGCCTTTAACCTACTCTTTTTCCTTGTTGAACCTGTCTGGCCGTGCACACTGGGTCTGGCAGACTAGGCTTGGGTTTTCATAAAAACATAGGCCTTTGGAGCCTTATTTTTAAAAAACCGTCCATGCTACCCCCTTGGATTTTCCATTTTCTACAACTTTGTAGTTTTGAGTTTCTTCAAATTCGGCCTCTAAGGGCCTTAAAATACCGTTTCTAGAATACTGCTCAGTCTTGACCCGAGACTGGCAGTTTTGGTTTAGGTCAATTTTTTCGTAAAATTACGAGCACACTACCTCAAACGGTCGCAACCGTGAGCCTACGTCAAGCATACAGCTTATTACATAACGTCTCCATGATCATACATTCATTCTTAAACCTATGGGGACATATAACAAACATATAGTAGGCATACTCAAAACCCACATAATCTTTAACACTTATGATCATAATCATGCACCAAAATATCATTAGAGACCACCAAACCCTAATCAAGCACATACTAGTAAAACTAACTAGAGCATGAACATAATTGATGAGCTTATGCTCTTACAATCTAACTTTGAAAATACACTTAAATTTCCAAATCGAAACTCAATTGAAAAGCTTACGGTACCAAAGCGAATTACCTTAACCAATCTCAAAGATTGGTGCTAGATTTTTGAACCAACTTTTTCTCCTTGCTCCCTACCACAACCGGCCTCCCTTGGCTTGGTTGCTTCCAAAATTTCGGCCACCCTCGGTTGGTGATTCTCCAAGTTTTCCGACCACCCAATCCTTCACTTTCTCTTTTCTTTTTCTTTTCTCTAGGGCTCGGTTTTTAGGGGGGAGAGTGGTGAGAAGAAATTTGGCATGATTTTGGGGTGTTTTCTCATTTTGGCATGGATAAATAATTTAATTTTTGGATTTATTTTTAATCCAAAAATTACATAATAGCCCTTAAGAGAAAAATATTTGTCCATTGGTCCTTGGAGCAAAATATTTGCCCATATACCCCCCCTTAGGTGGCCGGCCATGAGGTTGCTTGTTCACCAAGCAATTGCTTACATCATCTTACTTACATCATCAAGCTTACATCATCATGCTTATGTCATCGTGCTTACATCATCTTGCTTACATCATGCTTACATAATCATGCTTACTTTTCTCAAAATTGCACTTTGGCCCCTATGGATAAAATATTTACACTTTAGTCCCTGAAGGTGGCCAACCATGGAGGAACCACTTGACTTCCAATACATGCTTAATTATCCACTTCATTCTAAAAATCCCTTAATATAATCATGCAGTCTATTTCCTTACTAACTTAAATAATATCAATACTGTTTTTCACCAAAAACAGTATTTCCATACTGGACTACAATCCAGAATTCATTTGCGTAAAATTGGACTGCATATCGGATTTTCTTAGGACTTGAAACTATTTAGTCCATATTGCCCTAAATATTGTGCTTGATTTTTCTAGGGTGGTCTCATAGCTTATTCTTGCTCATTCATACGTAATGACGGTTAATCGCAGTATAATTCTCATACTGTTAATCACACTGCAGTACCGCCTCAGTCAAACATAAAGTCAACCTAGTCAAACTTTGACCGGCATAAAATTATAAATTCATATTCTGTCCTTTTTCTCAAAAGGCCTCATGCTTGACTTAAGCAAACTATTATTGAGTCTCGTAGCTAATTAAACAAGAACTCAAACATATACTGATATTCAACTCGGATCATGAGCTTCATATCGACATACAAGATTCAGACTTGGATTTTCCTTTTATCTAAGGAAATCGCAAGTTCATCAAAATTTCGGGTTCTTACACCTACTTTGCTTGAGTTTGCAAAACTAGATCTCAACACTCTACAATCAGAGCATCAAGAAGATTTCAAATGTTGTTCCAGGTAATTAAGGCTTATGAACAGAATTTATCTCATGCATAGTATTTTTTTTAATATATTTTTTTGTGACTTTTTGGGAATTACAAATCTAGACATTATTAGGTAAAATGAAGTTAATAGAAAATCTCTAATTAAATAATTTTAAACATTTTTCTCTTCTAATTTCGTAAAGAATAGTGAAAGTTAGGAATATGTGATATATGATTAATATTTAAACATTTATTTGCGGAACTTTTATTGCCATGAATTTGTTTGTGTGACCTTTAAGAAAGATATACAAAATATTCATTTCTGAATTCCAATTTTATCACCTATTAATGCTCTTGTTGTTTTCTTATATTTAACAGCATTCCTATTTTAGTAAATTTTACAAGTGAGTTGACGCTAACTTTCCTTGAAAACAAGTTATTTAGGTTGCAACTTTGGTCTATACATGCATATCCATGAATGTACATTGTACCCCCCCGAAAGTTAAAACGCACCACAGACCCTCTGAATTTTATTAACTTTACGAAAATACCAATGTTTGGCACTTGTCCCAATCAAATAATTTAAGGATACTTTTGATATATTGAATTATGTAGTTCTGTTAGTTTGGTTTCTGAAATTTTAATATATAATAATTTTTGTCCTTGATTGAAATTGATGGTTTTTTTTTTTTTTTTAATTTAATATGTAGAACCATGTTTCAACTCCATTTTAACATGAAATTTTACAAAAATAATTACGCTAAATATAAAAATTTGCTCCTTGTTGTTCTTAAAACCCCTAAAAAACTAAAACCTTCTTAAGTTAAAAGTAATAATTTCTTTAAAACTTTTAGTGATGTGGATATGATTATCTATGTTAAATTTCAGAAATCATCTGTCAATTTTAGTACGAGGGACCAAAACTATCAAAAAGAAAAGTTTATGACTAAATTATCAAGATAAAAAATTTATAGACCAAAGTGATATAATATTTTATACTTCAATGACTAGGCATACAAATTACCTTTTTTTTTTTGGGTCCTTTGGTTTTCAAATATGATCTCAGGTTTATTGTTCACATCTTCAACTCTAACTAAAAAACTTGAACTTTAAAAAATCAAACTTTGTAATAAGTTGAAATGAAAAGAAAAGAAATTTAGGTAGAATTTTGAAAGTAACGAAACAAGATTTATATTAATTCTTTTTGGAAACCTTTAAATTTGACTGCCCTTTTTTTGGGAAAAAAAATTTAAAAAAAAACTATTTACGACTACTTTTTTTCACATATCATCACAAATAGTCATTGGAAACTGCTAAATTTAACCACGTTTTTCCACAAAAATTGAATAAAAAACTATTTGTTTTAGCATTTTATTACAAATAATAAATCTCCTCTATAAATATCTAGTTAATGGATGCCAGCTGTTGTGCACTTCATTATTTACAGCGACAAAGAGATATTTTTTGGTGCCAAAAACTTGCTGCCACTTTTGTTTTGCCAAATTTGTTATTTGTAACTTGTAATTTGTTATTCGTCGTAAATAATGTCACTGTAAATAAGGCTGATTGTTATATATAGTATCTATTCATTAAATATGTAAACATGTTTATATCGGTAGTGCTATCACACCTTTTAATATGTGTATTAACTAAATATCATTTGATAATATCGAGAGGGATCCTAAGAGAATAGTCATGGGTTTTGATACTTGATCTCTAACAACAACCAACCCTAAGTTCAAAAAACTATCAACACTAACACCCCGTTTAGTAAGAAGGAAAAAAATTGGAGGGAAATGAAAACTATGATGGAAAGAAAATTTGTATGATAAGAAAAGATTGTGATTTTAACTTTAGTTGTTTGCTATGAAAAGGTGAAATAAAAAATAAAATAAAATAAAAAGATCTACCTTCTATTTTTATATTCTTAGTGAAACCAAATGGAAAAAGTATTATTACTACAATATTTACATAATATATAAATCATATTTTTGTTTGCAGAAATAAATTACAACATATACGTGGTTCTACTGAAAATTTATTTACTCCATTAAAGACAAATCAAACTTAATAACAAAAAAATCTTGTAACCTATTGGCATGTATATATATGCGAAAAATGATTTTCATAGACTTTAAAAGCAGTTTTATTGAAACAAAAAAATATGCAGAAAATCAAACAAGCATCTTGAAAGCTAAAAGAAATGGGGGCAAAAATTTAACTAAAAAAAACCATCAAGTTTAGACAAAGCAAATTAGCTGATTCATGTAAGAAAACATTAGAACTCTTGGAAGCAAATGAAAATGAAACATTGCAAATGCCCAAAGAAGATGATATATACTCATGATGATATAATATAATTTATTTGGTTGATCTGTATACTACGTTTAAAGTCCCATTTTGGTCCGCAAAATTTTGAAAAAAAAAAAAAAAAAAAAAAAAACTTTGTTAAGTCCTTTAAGTTAAAAAAATTTCTATCAAACCCTGCGCATTTCCCATTTGTTTTTTCTAATTTTCCTATTTGTCTCTCCGCTCTTTATGGAAACATGCAATATTAATAAAGTTATTTAATATAAGATTTTATTGTTGATGAAAGAGCACGTTCTCTATTTGAAAGGGCCAAGTACGAGTGTGCCTTGTACAAAGTTCAGTCTGTTCTTTGAGATGGAAGTGACAAGCATTACGAACCAGTTTTGGTGTCAATTGGACCTTATCACCATGTAAATCCTGCATTAGAAGACATGGAAACGCACAAAGAACATTATATGAAAGTGCTTCTAGAGACAGAACAGCAGCGATAGATATGTAGACGCGTTGAAAAATGAAAATGGAGAAGTACAAGACCTTCATTGCTATCGGGACACCTTCGAAATGAATGATTCTCTTGGAGAATGCATGGTATGCGATGGATTCTTTTTGATTGAGCTCTTTCGAGGGACATGGAAGCATGACCGAAGGAGTGATATGCTTTTCAATAGAAGGTGGATGATGCCTCTTCTAAAGCGTGACGTTCTTTTATTTGAAAATCAAATACCATTATTTGTTTTACACGCTCTGTTTGCTCTGACAGACCAAACACCACAACGAATATGATCTTGTTAATCTGTTTGCAACACCCGATGAATATGATCTTGTTAAGGCGCCGTTTGCATTGACGGAGGAAAGACACGACTCAGACAGCAATTTTGTTGAACTGGCCCTTGGATTTTTTTATTCTATTGGAAAACCAATACCTAATATCAATCTGCAAACATCGCAGCTGGATCGCATCCCTCATTTACTTGGTCTAGTCTACGAAGCTTTGGTCGTCAGCAGCAAAAGGATAGATTCGGAGCTGGAAACACCCAAACAGCAGAATTATGGGCGGTGGAAATCATTACTGGAATCTTTGATGATAAATTTGTGGAGCCCATTTGTGAGAATAATGAAAGCTTTAGTGCCGAAAAACCCAGGAACAGTCTAATAACAGGCAGAAATCATAGGAACCCATTTGGACTGCAACGGCACTCGAACAAGTTGGAGTGCAGTTTCGACCCGGCAAAAGATCACGAGGCATTTTATGACATTCCCTTCAGCAATGGAGTGTTGAGCATCCCACCATTGGAAATCTACGACAGCACCGAGAGCTTCTTTCGAAACCTGGTTGCTTACGAGCAGCATAGTAAGTATTATACTTTCCAACAAGTCGGGAACTATCTGAAGGTAATGGATTGTCTGATAAACTCTGCCAAGGACGTTGGGTTACTACGCCACTGCGGAATCATTGACAACGGGCTCGGGGATGATGAGAAGGTTTCCACCATGTTCAACCACCTCTGCTCCGGTGTCTGTTACGTTTCGAAAACGTTCTTTTATGCTGAAATGTTTAATGAAGTGAATAAATTCTGCAAGAAGCGTAGGAATGTGTGGATAGCAAAGCTAAAGAACGAGTATTTTGGCAGCCCTTGGGCACTGGTTTCGTTTCTGGCAGCTGTCCTGTTGCTTTCGCTCAATATAATGCAGACGGTGTATTCGCTACTTACTTATTACCAACCACAAATTAAGTTAGGCTAAGTTCTGTCTTTTACGTTTCATTTAGTTTTATCCCCGTATTAATTTCTAGCTCGATGTAGTCTTCAGTATATGTGTGGTTTTGTAATTCTATCTTGTATAAATGTTTTTATTTTTATTTATTTTTTTAATGGCAATATATTGTATTAGTTTTAAACTGTCACTGATGATGCTACAAAGAGGCAGAGCATATGTGAAAGTAAGAGTGAGAAGAATAGGAAAATAGAAGAGAAAGAAATAGCGAGTTAAGAAGAAACGAGAATCACATGGATAATAAGACAATGTTGTATAAATTATACTCTTACTTATATATATATATATATATATATAAGATAAGATAATAATTGTGATCACCTCTTGTCTTTATCTTGAGGAACTTGTGGTTGACAATCAACAGAATTCACAACAAATGAGGACAAGATGCTTTAAGAGAACAGTGATTGATAGGATTGGCACTTGACCCTACGACGTACGACCAGCAAAGTTTTGGTCGGTTGTTGCCCCTACCAATGACCGACGTAATATTTGACAAACAATAATTACACTAACTTAAACCCAACCTTTTTTTTTTTTTTTTTTTTGAGAGAAAGATGTGTAAAAAATTTAACATATAATCACATCATCCACTACTAAACTTATATCAATCTGCAATTTATAGTATTGTAGTTACTATCATCTTCATAGTCGTTGTAAATTGTTAGACCTGAGGAACTCTTAATGAATGCACTATTTAGACGGGATAACACAACTGAAATGTGCAATTAGGATCGACAAAAATCACATTAGATAAACAACCATAAACAAAAAATAAAACACGATGGCATGGTTATTTTATGTGACTAAACATCCTTAAGGGACGAAAACAACGGGTGTTAAACACATTATCGCAAATAGAAGAATTTTGTTAGACAATAAATTATGGTTATATGAAATTAGCATATATAAGTTTAATTTCGAAACTCCATCAAAGTAGAGCTCATGCCATCTCCTCCTATGATGACTCGCCTTCAGACTCTTCCGTCTTATTCTAAGTCAACAGCTTGCCATTCCCAAGCATGACATTGTCATTCATAATGAACTCTTCTTCTAATTCAATGAATTATCTTTATTTTTCCCTGGATTGCAATTTATCATTTGGCGTTAGAACTTTTCATAAATTGAAAATTCCACAACTAATGTTATTCAGTTACATACTTACGTTGTATTCTTGTTTCTTATGCAATCATGATTACTGCTACTTGTAAAATCTCTAATCTTTTGGTTGCTATGACATGGTTTGGAATGCGCATATATATATATATATATATATCATGCCTCTTATTTATTTGAAACATAAATCACTTCCCCTCCCACCCACTAGATTAAACCTAGCGGAGTAGGTTTGGAATGTAAATTGTTTTGCGTATTTAGTGCGTTTCTAACCTGTACGTATTGATCAAGAATATAAGTTAAGACTTGTATCCCAGCAAATAATAATAATTGACTAAGAATAAATTCATGTACGTAGATACTAGTTCATATTGTCTTGATAATTTGCCCAGGAAGCATTCGGGAGGAAATTAATTTGCCTTTAAGAAGCATGTTGGCAGGTTGATCCAACTATTTAGTAAATCCGTTGTGAAACTATTTTGCTTATATCGAATAAATTGTTTAATGTTTATGATAGAAGTTTCAACGCAACTAATTGAGAAGCCAGAAATATGATCAAGAGTCGAAAGTATGAAAACGCAATTAGTACTAGCTTTGCACTTTTGTCCATTTATTTTAATTAAAAACTCTTATTTTGCCTCTTCCATTTTAAATTAGTCTCTCAGTTGAAGTTTTTGTTTAAAGTAGATAGAAATATCCTATCAACCAACTTACAATCCTATTTTTCGTTTGAAATTCCTATCCATTTTTTATATTTCCTTCCAGTTCTCACCTTCACCAAATATAGCCAAAGCCATCTCAATCATGCTTCCAATCTTCTCGATCGTGCCATCACCAAGGAGTTTATAGACTTGGACCCATAAACGAGTAACGAAAATTGTAATAAGTAGCATTTCTATGGCTAAATGAAGTGAATAGATAATTTAGTTAGTAAATTTTCTAAATGTAGTAAATAGTATGATTTAAAAATAAGTAAATATTGGTAAATAACTCTAATTAATAGAGCTAGAAAATTTACTAACTAAATTATCTATTTATTAGAAGTAAATAAATTATTTATAGAGTAAATTTTTTATTTACAGCTATTTATCAAAGATATTTTTAAAAATGCTATTTACTTTTATTATTTAAAAACGGAGGACTTATTAAAAGTCTATGGCTCCATGGATAAAATCCTCTCAATCTCCTACTTGTCTTCGATCATAAAGAGGAAGATTCCCCCAGGGGGAATATTTGCCAAAATAACAAGTTCAAAAATTGAAATTAACAAAATAACCTTCTTTTATTTTAATATAAGAACAATCACAGCCGTTCCTGATTATTCGAGATCATTTTACTAATAAAAATTTTTGATAACTTCTAAGAAAGTATCTAAGTCATTTTTTTTAATTAACTCTGTCCAGGACCACGTTCCAAATTCGAATACTATCTTCAATTTTCCATAGAATGTTGAGGCTATCCTTTTCGAAAGTGATTTCCCAACCAACCCAAGGGGAATTTTCCCTCTTCCCTCTTCGACTAAGTCATACCGATGACTTCACTGTCTTTTTTTCCGTAATTAAAGCCAACTCTTTTTCCCATCATACCATCCATGACTAGGAAAAGATGACAAACCCAAATTGCAATTTAACAGAGAAAATTCTGGTCATTGGAAAAATAATTTGGTATCAAGACTTCCTAAATTCCTGATTGATATAAATGTTTCTAGCACACATTTCTCTTATAACATTATAGAATGCTTTTAACACTAAATGTTTCTCTATTTAAATTTGTGTTTTACTAATTACCCATAATCTATAAATCACGTGCACTGAAATTTCCCTATTGTATTAAAAATTGGAGGATTATTTTAATAATTTCGTCTTTTGACATATTTCAAAAGTTAATCATAAAATTGGGGAGAATATATCAGAATATCACAAAATTTCATTACAATCATTGGAATCTCCGAACGCTCCACCAACTGCCCAAACGGCCTTTCCAACTACCACCACCATCACCACCTCTCTCTGCTCTCAGCACTTTCACAATCCCAATCGTTATCTCCGATCATCCCTCCTCAGACCGACCACATCTTCGGACACACCAAAGACTACAAGCAATTCTGCGACCTCCTCCTCTCTCTTACCCGCTCGAGGTCTCTCCCAAAGGGTCTCCAACTCCACGCCCACTTCATCAAATCAGGACTTCAATCTACTCCTCTTGTCTCTCACCACCTCATCAACTTCTACTCCAAAACCCAGCTCCCACTTCACTCCCTCCAAGTGTTCGACGAAAGTTCCCACAGGTCAGCCACCACTTGGAGCTCTGCCATTTCGTCACTTGTTCAAAATGAGCTTCCCTTGATTGCCCTCCGGCTCTTTCGTCGGATGCTCGGCGAGGGCTTAAGAGCCGACGATCATATTTACCCGAGTGTGACCAAGTCGATTGCAATTCTCGGGAGGATTGAGGCTGCGCGGTGTGTTCATGGCCTTGTGGTCAAGACTGGGTTTGAGTGTGGTGTGTTTGTGGGGAGTTCCGCTGTTGACATGTATGCTAAATGTGGGGAAATAAGGGATGCCCGGAAGATGTTCGATGAAGAGAAAAGTGGTTTCTTGGACTGGGATAATATCTGGGTCTGTTTTGTTGGATGAGGATAAGGAGGCTCTGAGGCTTACAAGTGAGTGCTGGGGAGGCAAATACATCGGTTGTGCTGCAAGTCTAGTTTTGATGTGTTTGAGTTTTGTGGGCACTTCTTTGATTTTGCTGTATTTGAGATGCGTCGAATTATTGAAGGAGCTTATCGGTCTTTTAAGGAGATACCTGTTAAGAATCTTGTTTTACGGACTGCTATGCTTATAGCGTGTGTGCAGCATGCACAGACGGACAAAGCTTTTGCACTGTTTGAACAAATGATAGGTGTGGGAATAAAAACCAATTTTCATTATTTTTTGGTGCCTTTTCTAATGCTTATGGTCACTTGGGGTTGGTCGAAAAGGGATGATACTACTTTGAGTTGATGAAAATGTATGGGATTGAGCCAGGGCATCAGCATTATGCCTCCTCTGTTGACTTGCTTGTCCGTGAGGGAAAATTGAACAATGCAGTTTCAATCATTGAGAAAATAAAAATAAAAATGAAAGAATCCCATCTGGAAGCTTTACTAACAGGTTGTAGAATCCATGGTGTTGGGTATTTTAGTGTTGGCATCTTATGGAACATTCAAGTCCAGTCCATCAAGTTGATTCTGCACAGAGGTGACAAAGTTCATTTGGTGTTTGTGATCATTTTTATTTGGTGGATTGTTTAATAGTTGTTGTGGCCTGGAGGAGTACATGTGACCAAACCTTGTAAATTGCCTAGTTCTTTTTACATTTTAATTAGACAATAATTAAAATTGGTAAATAGCAAAACGGATTTAGATCCTGGTAATACAGAATTCCCATCTTCTGTATGTTGATAAAATCTCCGAATGGGGCAATGTGGGCTCGGGCCTTGATGTGCTTTTGTGCATGTTGATGTTGCTTTTGGAAGATGGGAAGAAGCAGCCAGAGCGAGGAAAATAAGGAATTAGGAAGGAGACAGGTTTGAGTCGGATCGAAGAAGAAAGTTGATGCATTTGTTTCAAGAGAACGGTCTCATATGAGCCCCAAAGAGATTTTCCAGAAGTTGGAGACGAAATGGAGAAGGTGAGATATGTTGCAGACCTGAGCTTTTAGCTGAAAAAGGGTGGATGATGAAGAGAAGAACCAAACAATTAAGGACCACAATTAGTCATAGCATTTGGACTCCTTACCGTCCCACCAGAAATAGTTATACGGATTATGAAGGTCTTGTGTGTTTGCACAGATTGCAATCAAGTTCATGTCCACTTGCTCAGGAAAGGAGGTCATTGTGTGGGATGACAACCGGTTCCATACGTTTCAGGATGAGAAATGCACTTGTGGGATGATCGCTTGTAAAGGCCGATTTTCTTGCTTATTAAAAATCCACATTTTCCCTCCAAAAAAAAAAAAAAAAGAGACTATAGGAGTAAAGGTTAGTATATCCAGATAACCAGGGTGGATGTTTCCCCGCATGATATATGGATCTCATACAAAATGGATTGTCCATATACTTTGACCAACGCGATGGGAGTGAATCAAATCCAAACATTTAATGAGTAGGACGAACGTCCTAACAACCCACCTAGAGACATTGGTTACCTACTATAATATTTGTTTAGTGTTCCAATATGCTCTCGAACAAGGTTTTTTTGTTTTTATTAGAATCATTACCACCTTGCATTACCTCAAAAGTAAAAAATAAGCAGCAAAGAACTACCAAAAAATAACAATAATAATAACAAGCATCTCCCGTCTAACGTTTTTGCATCTCTTCTTTCCTCTTTCCCACGTTTTGCATCTCTTCTTTCCTCTTTCCCACGTTTTGCATCTCTTCTTTTTTTGTTTTTAATATGTTTAAACCCCTATGGCTCGCGCAGAAAAAAATAAAGGAAACTTAACTACATATCAAAATTCTAAAGGAATGCTCTCATTGTATCTCTAAAACAATAAAAGCATTTTCAACAAACCGAAATATTCATAAAGCGAGGATCACAGTGCTGAGATCACATAGAGCTTTATCTCACCTATGGAACCAATATCGTCCTCGCATCACTTCCCTAAAGGTAGTTTTGTATTTTAATTTTCCACTATTGTAGAAAATTTTTTGTTGACCTTTCAGAAGAAAGAAAATTTTTTGTTGACCTTTTAAAAGTCAAATCCAATTTCGTAATAATGGTTTTGATTTAAAGAAACAATAATGTTTATGAAAGTCACGTTTATTATTAAATACGTTTAAGAGTAAGATGAAGCATGCTCTTCCCTTTTTTTTTTTTTTTTTTTTTCGGTTGGCCTCCTCGGTTATTATGTGGTTTACATTTATTAGAGTCAGTGTTTCCAAACTAATATTTCTAAATCATTAAAAAACATAACATCAACCAGTTTCATTGTTTTTTCTTTAACAGGTAAAGGAAAGGAAGAAGCTGTGAAGAAAGCAAATGAAGTGAAATTGGATGTAGCCGAAGATACCGGTGAGTAGGACTGTTCTAGTTTGTTTGTTTTGTTTTTGTTTTTTGTTTTTTGTTTTTGTTTTTTGTTTGTTTTTGTTTTTGGGTGCGTAAAATGGATTGTTCTACAAAGGCTAGTAGCATGTGGCATTTTCGTCCTAAAACAAACGAAAAGAACATTTTTATTACTACTTTAGTCATTTAGGGGAAAATATTACACAAATGATAGTTTTGGTGTACATCGCTACAAGGCTTAAACAAAAGCAGAAATTTTGGACTCTTTAAACAAATAACAAAATCTAGTCGTTGGAGTTGAAATATAGCAAAAGATACAGAATATTTAAAGAATGACGAAACCATAATTTATAATGAAATAATTACTCTTTTATTATTCAATTTTCTAAATTTTAATTTCATCGCCAAATTTTCCTATAAATGTGGGTCTAATTATAATATCAATTGATCTAAACAATTATTTCTAATATCTCTATAGATTACAATTACGATATAAAATTGTGTTGTAATAATGATTAATCCTGTTGTACGTACTGATGAGAAAATATTAGGCATTAGGCCTCATATGTATCATTACGTACAATTTTATTATTGTGATTTATATCACAAGGATTATATTATTAACCCCAACATATCATTGTTATTTGTATTACTGTATGTAATGATATTATTATTGTGATTCATATAAATTTTGTTTGTGTCGTTACAATGTGTAATTATTATATTATTTTAACTCGTATAATTATGATGACATAACTACCGATCCTTATTTATAAGTTTCAATTTCGTAAATGTTATGTACTTTGTCAATGTAAAAGAAAACGAAAACAAGATAAAATTTTACCAACAAAAAATGTAAACTAAAGGGTTAAAACAGACCACAAATGTAAAGAAATTTTTTTAAAAAATTTGCTATTCTTAAAATATTTCAAAACATTTTTTATATTTCAATTCAACTCTATAAAGCTTGTCATGAAATATAATGTCCCCATTTTTTAAAGTTATCTTAAATTTAATCCATTTTAAGATTCTTAACCCAACTTTGACAGTCATTATATGGGTGGCTGAGCTCCCACGCTACCTAAATCTTTGTTTAAGGAGGGTTTTGTTTATCCCCCCATACTTTCAAATGAAGATGAAAAGAGAGAGAGAGAGATCTTTGCGTTGCAAAGTTTCACTAATTGAAATTTTTTCGGGGGGGCAAAGAATCATTAAAAAAATAATAATAAATAAAACGAGCGATATAACCCTTCATGTCTATAAGTTGTTTTCCTAGATAGATATTGAATGTAATGAATTAGTATATGAGCAAATGATTAATTATCTGATTGTCCCTTTTCCCTAAACAGTCTTAAAAGTCTCATTTCGGTCTCCAAAAAAAAAAAAAAAAAACACATCGTTAAGTTAATTTCCATAAAAAAATTAGCTCATTTCACATTTGTTTTTCTTTCCCTTTTTTTTTTTTTTGGGGGTCCAACTTTCTAACCATAATTGCTTCTCCGCTCTTTGGGAAAATATGTAACAGCACGTTCTCTATTTGAAAAGACCAAGGACAAGTGTTTCATACACAAAGTTCACTCAGATCTTAGAGGGAATGTTGGTGCCAAGCACTATGAACCAGTTATAGTTTCAATTGGGCCTTATCACCATGGAAAGACTCCAACATTACAAGAAATGGAAAAACATAAAATCCACTATTTGCAAGTGCTTCTAGAGAGAGTAAAAGAGAAGAGTATTGCCAGATATATTGAAGCATTGAAAAATGAAAAGGGAGAGCCACAAGCTCTTCCTTGCTACGTCCACACCTTTCAAATGGATGTCGATTCGTTCGCAGAATGCGTGGTACTTGACGGCTTCTTTATGATTGAGCTCTTCCGAAGAAATGTGAACCACGGCGAATATGGTGAAGACGGAAGGAATGATAAGCTTTAAAGATAAGGTGGATGAAGCCTCGTCTAGCGCGGGATATGCTTTTAGTTGAAAATCAAATACCATTATTTGTTTTGCGTAGGTTGTTTGCATTGACAGAGCAAACACCACCCAACGAATCGGATCTTGTTAACCTAGCCCTTCGATTTTTTGAGTTCAATGGAAAACCCATACCCAATTTGAATCCAACAACTGATCATCTGGATAACATTCCTCATTTACTTGGTTTAGTATACAACGCTTTGGTGCCCGAAACACGCAAACAGCAGAATAATACGCGGGAAACACGTGAATTCATTAGGAATGCCGTGGCACTCGACCAATTTGGAGTTGCGTTTCTCAAGGCAGGTAATAATTCTGCATTTTATGATATTGACTTCGGTAATTTCTCGTTGAGCATCCCTCCATTGGTGATCGACGACAGCACTGAGAACTTCTTTCGAAACCTGGTTGCTTACGAGCAGTATAGCGAGGATTATCGTCTCCATCGAGTCACGGATTATTTGCGTGTCATGGCGTGCCTACTAAACTCTCCCGAGGACGTTGAGTTACTACGCCGACGTGGAATTATTGATAACAGGTTTGTGGATGATGAGAAGATTTCCAACATGTTTTTCAAGCTATGCTCCGGTGTCTATTTCGACCAAACTGACTTCTTCTATGCTCGAATGTTTGATGATGTGAATAGTTTCTGCAAAAGATTTGGGCCTAGGAACAGAGAAATTCTAAAGAGAGTGTATTTTAATAGCCCTTGGGCAGCGCTGCAGGTTAATGCTACTATCCTGGCGCTTTTGTTCGCTGCGTTGCAGGTGATGCTTGCATTACTTCCTGCTCACAAAAGCTAGGATAAGAGCAAAGCAAAGAGGAGCATCTCATGAATTGAAAAAAAAAAAAAAATGAAATGAAAAAAGAAGAGCAAAAATTTATTATTTCTGGAACTTATTAATTATGTTTATTATGGATGTAATTTTATCTTTGATATGTATCAGTTTATAAACTGTAATAACAAAACATGTGAAGGTTGTGTTCCTTTTTATTATTGTCTATGTTAAAGACCCAAGGTGTAAATTGCAACTGTGTAATAAGTTCAGAGTGCATCGGCACAGAAAAGCCTAAATACAACGAAGCACTTGGAGGTGGTAAGTTTTGTTGTTGGTTTTAAATGTTAAGTTCAAATTTGGGACAAAACAATGACATAGTTGGTAATTAGGGAAATAACGTCATTTTATAGCACTCTGTGTTTTGGTATATTTGATAATTAAAAATAAAATATGTTTTACAATAGTGTTATCTTTGACGTCATTTTTTATTTATATTGATCGTTATCTTAATTTTTTATATTATTTTTAAATTATTTAAATACAAAAAGTTTACTTTTACGAGTTTTAAAGTTTAGTGATGATGATAAAAAGTAAAAATTAACATTACAAATAGCACTACGCATTAAAGCAAAAAGTAGGATAACGTTATTTTTCATATTTTTTTTATTACAAATATAGCATTGATATTAACATATACATTGAAGATAATATTATATCGAGTGAATTTTACATCATCAAATTGGAGTAATATGTGGGAATCACGCGAATTCATTAGTAATGTCATGACACTCAAACAATTTGGAGTGAAGTTTCTAAAGGCAGCTGATAATAAGGTGTTTTATGATATTGAGTTCCGCAATGGAGTGTTGGAGAATCCCTCCATTGGTAATCTACGAAAACACTGAGCGTTTGTATGTTGTGTCTTACAGACAAGGATGAAGAACACCACAAAACTTCGGGGACGACAAGAGAATCTCTGCTGGAAATGGGTCATGATCAAGATAACGGTATGCGCATTGGTTTTGTTTTTTTGTTTTCCTGCAATCTTTTAATTATTTATGATTGTCTCAAAATTATAAATGGGAATAGTTTACAATTTATATCATTGCAAATGTTACTTCCCAAAACACATTTAAAATGTTGGAAAATGTAGACATTTGAAATGCTGAGAAATTGTTGAAACAAACATTGTTATATAGTTAGTCTCAATAAACTTTTGAAAAAGCACCTTATTAGTTTGGGTGAATCACATTACGATGATTTTTCTCACATCCCCTCGGAACTTATCACTTTCTCCTTAGTCCAAACACCCCCAATTTCACTAGTCCATATAAATGATGGATCAAATTCCAAATTACAAATGGATTCCATCCAAAATTTATTGAAAATGACTATTGTAATAACATTTTAAAGTTTATGAGCATTTTCTGTTCCTTTTTTTGTAGTTAAAATGACTATAAATTATTAATACTTGTTATATTTGTCATTTCAATTAATTTTTGAACGAAATCCATTAGTTAGCATTAATTTTTAATCAAGTTACTAATGAATTCTGTCTAAAAATTAACAGAAAGGACTATTATAGTAATATTTTAATAGTTTAAGGACAATATCAAGTCATGAAAAAAAGATCATGAACCAAAGTTGCACAAGATTAAAAGTTTAGGGACTAAATGATCAGCAATTTACCCAATAATACAACTAGCAATGAAACATTAGCAATTTACCCAATAATACAACTAGCAATGAAACATTCTTTTTATGGGCAAAGAAAGTGAGCGTTTGTTTGACGTCTCTAACTGGCGAAGGTGAAATCCAAGTAGAACGCCAGGAGCATGAACTGATTTTAATTACGGTATGGCAATTATTTGCGTTCTTTTATCTTTTTTATCGCTTTCAGCTTTTATAACTTTCGGCTGGAAGTTTTCATTTTTTTATACTATTTTTTGATTTTTTGATTTTTTTTTTTTGATTTTTTTTTTTTTGTAGTAGTTATAATTGCATTAATCAAATTGGGAGAAAAAAACAAGTATTTTTTAATATAAAAAATGAATGAAAGAGGGAATTAACATATTTCATATGTGGGATGAAAAATTATAGTATAATCTTTTAACGAGTAAAAATAAAAGTATTTTATTTTCATACATAATTTAACGATAATATCACATCTGACTATATTTAAAAGTGTAAAGTTTAAATTCTTCACTCTAAAGTTCAAAAAATAAATAAAAATAAATAAATAAAGCAGTTTTTATTCACCAAAAAATAAAAATAAAAATAAAAAAATTTTATTTCACTTTCATTAAAAATCCCAAAATACCCTGACCTTCTATCTCCTAGATCACACTCGCAGTCGCCGTTCCGTCGTTGTGTACTCCGGCATCATTGTCGGTGACTTGGATCGCGACTTTGTCTAGGCAAAATCGCTGTGCGCTCGGACAGATCCTCGCGACGCCGGAAATTGCAATAGTCAGCCTCGAGCGACGATCGGATTCGTGTCAAGACCGCAATCTTGTTGTGCCAACTGTCATCCACCACAATCAAGCAGTCCTCCCTCACAAAGATCGTGGTTTGCCTCCGTCCGCCGCAATCGAGCAGTTTCAATCGGACCATAAAATCACCGTTCACAACCACGACTCACCTCGTTGACGATAGACCAAAAAATGGGGACCAAGCAAGCGTCGTCCCTCTCACAAAAAGAAAGCTTGTGGAGCCCAGAACTTGGAGAGGAAGCCACGCTTGTCGCTGGAGAAGAAAGCTTATGGAGAACTCATGGAGCCTCGTGGTCAGAGTTCGCAATGGTCTCAGTATTCTCTAGTCGAACAACAACGAAAGAGAGAGAACAGTATCTCTGCCACCGTAGCGACGCCATCGTCGATGTCGTGATCGGCACAGTGTCCTCATCCGATGGACAAGGAGAGAGAGAGAGAGAGAGGAACAGAGGAGAGAGGAGATAAGAAAGGGGGATTGTGGAGGGATAAAGGGCAAATTTGAAATAAAGTAGAAATAAGATAAAAATGTGCTATAATTTTACATCATCTTAAAAATCTGTTATAGTTTTCATTAATATTTTTTCAAATATGTTATATGGTGTATTTTTCCTAAAAAAATTAAAATAAATAGCATGTTTTAAAAATATTTGGTGTAACAGTAAATAATAGATTTATCATCCTAAAAATAATAATAGATTTATCAGGTAAATAATTTATTTACTTCTTGTACGTATGATATTTGTCTAATAGATTTATTGATTATCTAGTAAATTTTTTATTTACTTAGTAAATTTACTATTATTTTAAAATGTTTTAAAACCTTACTATTTATGGAAAACGAAGTAAAATAGTTTATATTTGTAAATTAATTGATGTCATAATTTAAAAAAAAAAACCTGTCAATAGTTTAAAAAATAAAACCCTCAGTTGGTATTCAAAAAATAAAAATAAAAATTTTAAAAAATAAAAGGATAAATTATTAGGTTTGTTCCTGAACTTTTAATTTTGTGCAACTTTAGTCCCTGAACTTTTTTTCCGTAGCTGGATTGCCCTTAAACTTTTAAATGTTGCTACAATAGTCTTTTATGTTAATTTTTGGATGGAATCCGTTAGTTAATATTACTTTTTATAAAATTACTAACTGATTCCGTTTAAAATTTAACAAAAATGACTATTGTAGCAACATTTTAGTAGTTTAGGGACATTCCCTTTCTTGGGTGGTATAATCATAAACTATTAAAACGTAGCTACAATAGTCTTTTTGTTAATTTTTTTTACGGAATCCAAAGTTAGTGTCACTTTTGACCAAATTACTAATAGATTTCATTCAAAAATTAATGTAAATGACTATTGTAGTAACATTTTAAAAGTTTAAGGGCATTCTAGCTATAAAAAAAAGTTTATGGACCAAAGTTGCACAATATTAAGAGATTAGGGACTAAATGAGTAATTTGCCCAAAATAAAATAAAAGTTTTCATCATAATATTTTTCTTTACTAAACCACCAACTCTTCTATCTGGCCTCTTTTTTTTTTTTTTTTTCCTTTTTATTAAATAATTTTCATATCTACCCCTAAACTTTTCTTCGTATTCTGTTTAGGTCGTTGTAGTGACTTCAAAATATTCCGATTAAACATTCTAAACTGGATATATTTTTTCAAGGGGTTATTTATTTTAGGGAGAAAGAGTGAAATTACATCTTTACTCAGCTCAAAAAAGTAAATACCGTTCTAAAAAAAAAGTAAATAACTTGGTTTACAATATTTAACGTAAATCTTTTATTTACTAACAAAAAAATTTATAGGAGCTTTACTAAAAGAAATAAATTATTTTCTTAATAAATACGCTATTTTACTTCAAATATTTAAAATCTGTTATTTCTTTCTTTGCTTAAAAAATACTGTTTATTATAATTTCTGAAAATGTTTTCGTGCCCTATATTTTTACTTTTGTCAAGAAAATATACCATGCATTTTCAAATTGACAAAACTGTAACAAAATTTTTCATGGATGGAGAAAATGTGGCTAGATCCCCGGGCTCAACGTGGTTCCACCATTGTTGCGGGAACACAATTATGTGAAGCAAAGGGATTTTTCTTTTGGGGCTTTACAAAGTTTAGTTTTAAAATTATTTTATGTTGTTTAATAAATTTTAAGATGGTCCTTAATTAAAATAATTCAATGAGGAAAACACCTCCTGTCTTTAGTCAAAATATTACTTTCCCTTCTTTTTACACATATGCTAAACCATCTCTTTATTTGTAATATCAGTGACTCCTAAAGTGATTAAATTTCTAAAAATACTTGAATTATCCTTCCCAATATAAGTTACATACTATTTTCCACATTGTGTTACTAGAATATTAAAATAAGTTTAGAAGGATAAACAATTTATGTTCTTTATTTTTTTGTTCTATTTTCTAAAATGGGCAAAAGTTGTATTATGACTAAGCACATAGGATTTTCGGGTATTTTTGTTTTTCACTTTCATTTCAAATTTTTCCCCTTAAATTACTTTATTTTAAATCAAATTACTTTTTTTTTAATTTTTTTTACTAGTACATAATGAATATAATTAAGAAGCACACATGGCAAATGATTAATTTTTCCGGTGGTCCCTACACTAAATCTTAAAACTCTCATTTTGGTCTTTAAATTTCAAAACCAGAGGTTACATCAAAACTTCATGAGAGAACAATTTTCTTAGTCCTTGAAGTCAATTTCTGTATTAAAAAGAATAAACTAGCACCCACATTTCACATTTGTTTTTCTAATTTTTCCTGCCATATTTCTTATGATCCTAATTGCTTATCCGCTTATAGGGGAAACATATCTAAAATATAATTTATATGAGCTAGCTAACTGTAGATGTACCAGCACGTTTTATAGTTGAAAGGGCCAAGGGCAAGTGTGCTCCTTACAGAGTTCACTCTGGTCTTCGAGATGGTAGTGTCAAGCATTACGAACCAGTTTTGGTATCAATTGGACCTTATCACCATGGAAATTCTGCATTAAAAGACATGAAAGAGCACAAAGAACATTATCTCCGAGTACTTCTACGGAGAGTAATGGAGAATTGCAGCGATAGATATGTTGACGCATTGAAAAATGCAGCAGGAAAAATAACAAGCTCTTCATTGCTATCGGGGCACCCATCAAATGAATGGAGTTCCTTTAGATGATAGATGGCATCTTTTTGATCGAGCTCTTCCGAGGGACGTGGAGGCAAGTCCAAAGGATTGATATGCCTTTTAATAGAAGATGATAATGCCTTTTCTAATGCGTGACATGCTTTTATTTGAAAACCAAGTACCATTATTTGTTTTACGCTCTCTGTTTGCATTAACAGACCAAATACCAGACCAACATGACCTATTATGCTGTTTGCATCACCCGACGAAAATGAACATGTTAATCGGTTTGCGTTGGCAGACACAGACAGGGATTTTGTTGAATTAGCCTTGGATTTTTTCACTTCAATGGAAAACCAATACCCAATTTATATCTGCCAACATCGCAGCTGGATCAAATCCCTCACTTACTTGTTCTAGTCTACCAAGCTTTGGTTGTCCGCAGAAGAAACGCTTTGAATCCGCAAACACCCGAACAGCAGAATGGGTGGTTGAAATCATTATTGGAATTTTTGAGGAGAAATATATGGAGCCGGCCAGTTGCGAGAATAATGAAAGCTTTACGGAGTCCACTTGCGAGAGTAATAAAAGCGTTGGTGCGGAAAACACCCGAACAGCCAAATAATAGCCGGGAATCATGGGAACCCATTTGGACTGCAGTGGCTCAAAGAAGTTGGAGTGAAGTTTCAGTCAGCAAAAGATCGTACTGAGGCATTTTATGACATTAGGTTCAGCAAAGGAGTGTTGAGCATCCCACCATTGCAAATCTACGACGACACCGAGAGCTTCTTTCGAAACAGTATAATTTTAAGTATTATACTCGCCAACAAGTCGGGGATTGTCCGCATATCATGGAGTGTCTAGTGAAATCTGCCAAGGACGTTCAGCTACTTCGCCACCATGGAATCATCCAAAACGGGCAAGGGGATAATTAGAAGGTGTCCAACATGCTCACCCAGATGGCCTCGGGCATTTCTTTCATCCGGACTAAATTCTTATACATTGATATGTTTAATGAAGTGAATAAATTCTGCAAGGAATCCTTGGAATAAGCGGATATTGCGAAGCTAAAGAACGAGTATTTTGGCAGCCCTTGGTCTTCAGTATGTGTGGTCTTGTAAACCTGAATTGAGGATTTAAGGAACTTAAAAATTAATGAAAAAGTCAAGACAACAACGAATAATAATCAAATGTTAAATTTAACATTTGTCCCTATTTGTGACAAATTTACTACAAAATTTAACATATGAAAAATTTGATATAAAAACAGTACTTTATTGGATTGCACTTTTTTTTCTAAATGGCAAATGTTAAAATTTATAATTAATAGTATTAGAGATGCAGATGCTTTTATTATATATTTGCTAGAAGGCTAGAGCTAGGCACTTTCTCTGTTGATTTTAGCATTATTTTGTCTTCTTGTATTTTTTTTTTCTTCATAAAAAAATGCATCATTTTTTTCGTTATTGAGAAATTAGAAAATTTCCTAGAAGCCTGATCTTATAATGAGGTGTCCCCAACGTTCCGTTTCTACTCTAGAAACTAATAAATTTCCTCCTTCCGTTTAAGTTCATAGATAGAATTACTACATCTCAACATGTGGTGGGAGAGTTAATTCCATCAACTTTATGGACAGAATTATTGACTTGTCAATATGTGAAAGGGTATATCTATTGACACCTCTGTGTCTGCTTTCTACTCAACCATTTTTAATAAATTTTAGTATTACTTAATTTCCCTCAAATTAAATTACATTAAAGTACAAAAGTATTTTAAAGGATACTTTTCACACACACCTCACTCTAATAATTATAAAATACGACCTTTTAGATACAAGACATATTATTCAAAAATCTAAGAAAATTTTAATTATAGAAAAAATGATTTCGGGATATTAAACAAAAATGTTTATTTTTTGATTCAGTTAGTCCAGCAAACAAAGAAAATCTATGTACATGGGAAGGGGGAAAAAAAAGTAAATTTATGTATACATTTTTAGTGTTAGAGAAAACGAAGTTCAAAAAAAATAAAATAAAATCTCTTCGATGGTTATCTGAAGTTTAGAAATTGTTATCCATGGTTCTCAAGTTTGAATCTTTTTTAATATTCATAGTTTTTAAGTTTGAATCTCATAAAAAAGAATAAGAAGAAGAAGAATGAACGTGAGGTCGAGGAAACGAACGGCAAGGATGAGGAGGAATGTGAGATTTCTCACCAAAAAGGAAGAAGAAAGAATGAAGGATTAACATGAATAAATCTAGCCAGTTACTCCGGTTCGTTTGAAAGTTAAGGATAATACACTTAGTAATAACGGCTATATTACAAGGATTAGAAGAATTCAACAAGTAAAAGAGAAATTATAAAAATAAAAATAAAAAAAGGAGAAGGGAATAAAAGGGGTCACGAGGACCCATTATCGGGTGAGCAAGGCTAGGCCTTGCTTGCAATTTACAGAGCTATAGCCCTCCTCTCGTCTAATTAAGGTACCCATCTTTTCATCTCACACATGGTTCTACCTAGCATGACGCAAGTAGGGAACATGCTTAGAAGAGCTTCCCATTGAGACGGATGCTTAAAAGATCTTCCAATTGAGATGGATGTATAGAGGGCTCCCCATTGGCACAAGTCCCTCATTTTGTGTGTGAGAAAGGCCCATCCCAACTCGAGTGAGACCAGGGCCGGTCTCCGTTTTAGTGTGATTAGGGCTAGACCCTACTCTAAGTGTGACCAGGGCAAGTCCCAGGCTCCAAGTGTGACCACCACTATCGTTAGGCACGAATGCACATGGGGGCTAAAGGGGTGCATGCCCCCCACTAAGGGAAAAAAATCTTTGTTTTACATAAATGCCTCCACTCACATCTTGACAAGCCCCGCTACACTTTTTCTTTTCTTTTTTTTTTTTTTTGGTTGAAAGGCCCCACTACTCATTTTCTTTCCCATTATCCGGTCTCTTCCTTATTCCATTTCTTACCTTTGGTTTTTATAAAAGCATGACATCAAGTTTTTTTTTTTTTTTTTTAATTTGTGAGTGGGGGATTCGAACTCTGCACCTTATGATAAAATTAGGTGTAGAACTATTGCTTGACTATGCTTCCAACCACCACTTTCCCATTCTTCCCCCCCCCCCCCCCCCCCCCCCCGAAAAAGAATGATAATATACATTTTTGTAATTTATTCTCTGTTTTTAATTTACCAACTCATGCTTGACCCGCTTTGTACTTGAGAGAAATTTACGGTATGATTATTCTCGAGATCATTAATTTCAAGAATCCATAAATAAAATATTAAGAGATAAATTTTTGTGTTTATCAATTTGATAGTAATAATTTCTAAATTTTTTACTTTATAAGAATGTCCATAAACTTTTTTTTAGTGAAATTTTTTTTTCTTATAAGGTCATTTATAAATATGTTTCTATTAGTTTTATTTTCTTAGATAGTTAGATTCATGATACTATACTAGAATATGTAGAATGAATTAATGTAGCATTTAAATTGTATTTTTACATTCTATATGAAACAGTTATAGAAAAAAATACAAAATCAAGTAAAGAGCATATAAAAATATTTTATTACTAAACACATAAGAAATTTATCTCTCTCTCTTTTTTTTTTTTTTATCTTATCTAGTGTATGAATTTTTAATAATTGATTTGTCCCCATTAGAATTAAATTCTGGCTGTGTCACTAACTATTACCCATTGGCTTTGCTTTAATAGATTATTTGAATGGAAGGGAAGCACATCTTTGATCACGTTTTCAACCAAAAAAAAAATTTATGAAAAGGCAATAGATATATTATGATAGGCCACACGTTTTTATCCTTGGTATTATTGCTTTTGTTTTTTTAAAAAGAAACAAAAGAGGCAGATCAGATGTGAAAGCAAAGCCTGAAAAAGAATAGGAAAAAAGAAAAGAAAAGAAAAAAAAAAACAAACAAACAAACAAATGGGAACGAAACGAGAATCACATGGAGGACGAAAAAAAGCCTGTTGGGATATCGCTTTCCTCTTTATTTTCTTGTCAGTATGGTTGGTAAATGGCAATCAATATTATTCGCAACAAATGAGGACAAGATGTTTAAGAGGACAGAGCACTTGACCCTACGTTGTACGACGAGCACTTGGTCTCGGCTTCTCGTCCACATTTTCCGTTACCTTTTGTCCTTTGTTGCTATCATATTTTTGTTGTGTTACAGATTAATTTTCGGTTGTTGTTTTTATTATAATTTTGAATATTTCATTTTTTGTTCGTTGTATTATCATATTTTGTTAACAGTTTATCAGAGAAACTTCTGATAATTCAAAAATAATTTGGTGTCAAGGGAAATAAGACCTCCCATACAAATTCGTGTTTGAAACAATAACATTTAGCACGCATTTCTCATTAATTTATAAAGTTATAGATTCCTCCCCCTCCCTTTTTTTTTTTTTTTTGCAATGTCTCGTTATTTAATTTAAGGGTCTTACCCATTTACCCATAATCTATAAATCACGTGCATTGAAATTTTGATGATTATTAATAATTTTCTTATTTCGCAACATTTTCAAAAGTTTATAATCATTTCAACTAAGAAAAAAGAATGAAGATCATTATGTTACAAATTTTACTAATTTGATTATCAATTTAGCAATTTACTTATAAGTAAAATAAAATATAAGTAAAAACCATTGGCTAATACAATTATTTAACTAATTCTAACTAAAATAAAAATAGCAAAATCTATTTGAAAAAAAAAAGACTGTAACAGACACTGGCCAGTAAAGAAGACTTGCACCATTGCACGCATGAAACAAGAGTTATGGATCCCCAAATTCAAAAAATATATATAGGAATTGTCTCTCATCCTACAGAACGGTCGTCCGGTAATACAACTCATGTAGGAGACCAGCACAACTTAAGAAAGAGCGCAATACAACCTGCTAAAGAGAGAGAGATGGATAAAATTAGAGAGGGGGAGAACTTTTCCATCCGACAATTCAGCAGTACCGCATGGGAAAGTTCTCGTGTATATATATATATATATATATATATAGTAAAAATCAAAAGAAAGGATAGGCTTCTTAGGAGTTTTTTTCTTTTTTCTTTTTAGTTTCGTCTTGGTTTTTTAGCCTAATTAAAAAAAAAAGGGTTTCATTTAAGTTTTTCTTTTTTTGGGTTTTGTAAGGAGTTTCAACCCTTTTTTTTTGTCGTAAAGGAATTTCAACCTCTATTTTTTTCTGTTTTTTTTCTTGTAGTTATTTATTTTAAATCCTTCTTACATTTTTTAAAACTTTTTTTTAAAATTTTTATATCATTTAAACAATATATTATTTTACACATAAAGTGTGTGCTCCAACTAGTATTTATGTAAAGGCTCATAGATATTCTTGGAAACTACTAGGATGGTCCCCACACCTTTTCTTTTCTTTTTTAAATAAAAGATAGTAATTGTATTTATTTTTATCTTATTAATAAGTATGTTTGTTTCATTGTTAATAGACTTTCAACTGTCAGCTCTATAAATATATATGTTAAAAATTTACAGTGCACAATACATATTTACTTCTAGTCATATATTAGACCATTGAAAAATTAATTTAAATATTAATTAAACGACTAAAATTTTAATGTCAACGCTCACAAAACATGCCTCTTTGATCATATTATATTTGCAACTAAAATGAACAGTGCTACAAATTAGATTTCTTTTATCCACGTTTTGCATTATTACCGACAAGATCAAATGCACTTTTTATTGTAAATTAAAAATTAAAAAAAAAACATTTAAGGAAGTGTCACTTTAAAAATTTGTACTTTATCCTTGTCCACAAGGTTTGCAATCAATACCGTCATAATCAACCAGCCTGACAAGAAATTTAAGGGAACTGTTATTGATATAATTGGTAGTTGGCACCCACGACGACCAGCAAAGTTTTGGTTGGCAGTTGACTACGAAGACCGGCTAAAACTTTGATAAGAACATAATAACACTTTTTAAGCTACCATAACCATGGAGTTAATAATCATTGGGTGACCTCTGTTGGCATCTTATTATCTGCTTCTTGCACCTTTTTTTTTAAACCACTTAACAAGTAAATTTTAAATATCAATTATTACTTATTACACCTCCTCTTTTTACTGCAACGAAAAAAAAAAATCCTTACAATTGAGTTTCAATTTTTATCATTTTTCTTTCCTATAAGTCACGGTTATTTTCATGAGTTAGAAGCTAAGAAAAAAATTGTTTAATGTTATAGCTTCAGGTGGTGATTTAGAGCTTGATCCGGTTGCTCATCGAGGTAAAATTCTAGACTCAGTATTGTTGGCAATAGAATATGTTTTAGTGTGTGTGATTTGGCTTTGTGATGTGATTATGTTTTGGTTATGTTGATCTTATACTCATGGTTGTCACCATGAATATGTTTATCTGTATGGTCTAGAAATGACTGAGGTCATGTTTGATAAGAAATGTCAAGAAATGGATCAAAATCGACGACCTAAAATTGCGATTCTATTCATTTAAAAGCTTTGTGTTATTAAGGGTTTTTATGAGTTAAAAACCACTATGTAAAATAAGATTAGATACGAACTAAATGTTATTGTGTATTGAATGATTTTACTAATTAAGTTCTACATTTACTATTATTTGAACATTATTATTGAATTTTCAGTACAACAAAAGGTCATTTAATTCTACACTAACCTTGTATTTGTTGCAGGCATATAAATGTCTTCCCTTATTAAGTCAAGCCTTCACCGTCTTAGGCGCACATGGGTGGATAGACTGATAAGAGTGGGTGACTTTATTAGCATCTCCCGTTCGTCCATCCAGGTTCGACTCTTGTTGCTTCCCCTTAGGCCTCGCTCCAACTTCAACTGTTGAAGCAGTAGTTTGACGATGACAGAGTACACTCCGGATGACTGACTGAGAAAAGTAGTATAAAAAACCTGTCTCCCTGTCATACCTAGGGAAATGGATTTATGCCTGTGGGTAGAAAAAACTTGAAATGATGGGGTTATCACCATATTCTTTTATTCATTCACCAAAAAAAGTCTTTGCCGTCCTTACAACACATTCCAACTTCCAACGAAACTCTTCACAAATCTCTCCTTCCAAGCTTCTACCTTTGTTCCCAAAGCTTGCCGAGCAGTGAGAAAGCCTCCTACTTCTGCTACTGCTACAGGTTGTTATTACTGAAGCAGCAAAGCACCTTAGGTCATGCGAAGTAGAAAGCCAAGAGCGATATATTGGAGAAAAATATCAATCATGCCTAATTATTTACACTTTAAATTTAATTGTTAAAGTTATTTCGTAATTTCACATTTAATACCATGACCCCTGTTGTCAACAAGTGCCACATCTGTTTTTCCGTAAAAAAATTTAATTGAGAGAAAAAATTTGAAAACGTTTCAAAGTTTATGGAGAGCGAAATTCTACAAATTAAAGCCCGGGAGAAAAGGAAATTTGTCAAACAAAAAGCATGAAACATGATTGCACGACCATTTACACAAATAATGAGCAGTTGCATTACAACACTGACGAACCCAAGAAAAAGAAACATTAATAATGGATGAATAGGAGATTTGAACCAAGTACATCAACATTTGGAGGTGAGTGTAAGTCATCCCCACCACTTTAATGCTTTGTTTGATAGGATGGAAAAGATGGATGAAGGAAGTGGGAAGGGGTATAATTGGATGAAAACTTGTAGAATATGTTGTTTGATAAGAAGGAAAAAAAAGGTAAGAAGAAATTATTGTGGGGCCCACCATCATTCTAAAAGTGTGGGTTAAAAAAAATCAATCTACCCTTGGATAACTAAAACCTAAATCCATCAAATGATAACTATTGTTCCGTTTGCCTCATCATCTCAACTCAAATTAAATAATTCAAATCTCATCATGTTTTTTGTCTTTTCTGAAAAAGTTTTTTGTCTTTTCTGAAAAAGTCAACAAAATTTACTATGCAAACTTAAAAATCTCAACTCAACTCAAACTGAACCTGCGATCCAAACGAACCCTATATTAGAATATAAAAATTAGTTTGAGTTTAATTCGCCGATTGAAGAATTAGTGTTGTTGTTAAGATTTTTATTTCTCTCAGTTGTAGATGAAAAGAAATTGGTATTCGCTAGGAATTACTTCTTGGGGTAAATGAACGACCATTACTCTGATTATTTTTTTAGTAAGATTGGTTTCCTGGGTACTATATACAAGTTTTTTTTTTTTTTTTTTTTTTTGGCAGAAAGGTACTTTATACAAGTCAGTAACAACCTATTGGTGTTCGACCAAAAAAAAAACAAAAAAAACAAAAAATAAATAAACGTATTGGTGTTTTACCGAGGGGGAGAGAGAGAGAGAGATAATGGTGAAGAAAGGTGGTACGCAACCAGCCTGGCGGGTCATGGATTGTGGGCCTGATTTTCAAGGACTAATGTGAAAAGTCTTATTCCAAAAATAATAATAATAATAAAGGACTAATGTGAAAAGGTTCCTATAATGACTACTACATCTGCTTTCTTTTGGAATTTTGGATATGAGTTATTAATCTCAATTAAATCAAACGGTGCCTATTGAACAAGGTTTGATTAAAAAGTACTTTGTAAATATTAAAAAATAAAATTTAAAAGTACTTTCTTTTTAGTTTTTTCTTTTATTTTGCGTTTTTTTTTTTGAGATTTTCTTCTTTGCTTATTGAACAGAAGCATTAGTTAAAAAGTACTTTATTTTGAGGTTTTTTTTTTGTTTAGACATTTTTCACTAATAATTAATAGCATTAATTATTAACTATCATGATAGTTTCTTATAATTATTCATACATCAAAATTTTTGATTTTTGATTTAAATGATTACAGATATAATCTAATAATAATTTCACATTTGATTTTATCTGAAGTTGTTGTTTTGAGATTTTCTTCTTTGCCTATTATACAGAAGCATTAGTTAAAAGGTACTTTATTTTGAGGTTTTTTTTGGTTTCAGACATTTTTCTCTAATAATTAATAACATTAATTATCAACTATTATGATAGTTTCTTATAATTATTCATACATTAAAATTTTTGATTTAAGTGATTACAGATATAATCTAAGGGTCCGTTTGGTGAATAAATTTGAGTTTAAAATTTTAAGTTTCAATAGTAAATTGAAGTTGACTTTTCAGAAAAGATAAAAACTTTTTGAGAAAAAGACAAAAATTTTTTCAGAAAAAGACAAAAACTGAGATGAAATTTTTGAGTTTGAACTTGTTTGTCAAACGAGGCCTAATAATAATTTCACATTTGATTTCATCTGAAGTTGTTGTTTTGAGATTTTCTTCTTTGCCTATTGAACAGAAACATTAGTTAAAAAGTACTTTATTTTGAGGTTTTTTTTGGTTTTAGACATTTTTCTCTAATAATTAATGGCATCAATTATCAACTATCATGATAGTTTCTTATAATTATTCATACATCAAAATTTTTTATTTAAGTGATTACAGATATAATCTAATAATAATTTTATATTTGATTTCAAAATCCTCTGCCCCATAAATTAACAAAAAAAAAATATATATATATATATATAGATTTTAAATTATCGACTTTCCTTCACCAGTCAAGTCCACAGTGTGGTACTCTGATTGATTCCAGACTAGTTTGATCTATCATTCGCTTTGCTAAAGCAATTCTAACATGATAAGGGTAGGTGCCATAACGTAGCCCTCATTGATGTGAGTGTCCTGGGCACCACATGGAAGCGATGAGTTTTTACTTGAGACAGGCTATCGAATGCATAGAAATGAGGCAACTTAAATGTGCCGACTACCTTGCAAATAATGCCATAAAGAAAATAATAAAAATGTGACATCGTTAAAATACTTTTTACAAATAATTTTATGTCTTTTTCCCTGTTAAGACTCAATTATAGGTCTAAATTGTCCTCACCGTCAAACCGTCCTACCCACTATGTATTATGGGCAATTCAGGTTGGAATTTTTCCTAAGCCGCTATTTTTTAAAACCACACCATCCCGTACGCAAACTGCTAAAATTGCCCGCCTGAACCCCTTAAAAACAACTTAAGATTCTATTTTTTCTGTATGAAATCGCTTCTCTATCTTTCTTATTCTTCATTTTCCGCTCTATCAATCATATTTATGCGCTACAGTTCAAAAAGGTAGCTACGAAATTGATCACGGGCTAAACTTAAAAAAGATATCAATGAAATTGATCACGGTCCTTTTTTTTTTTTTTTGTCATTAAAGATTCGAAGGAAAACTAATCAAATTGGGAACTGTCGGTGCCCACACACAGCTTGTTCTTGGAGGAGAGAAGATCGTGAAAAATAAGTATAGTGATATAAGGGACATTTTATATCCAAATAATTGACTTCGGAGTAGTCAAACTATATTTTTTTAGAATGCAAAGGGTATCATTTTACATTATAAAAAATATAGGGTACCTTCGCAATAACCATTAAAAGTACAGGGTGTGAAAACGTTTTTTTTTTCTCATTCTGTTGAAATATAAAACTATTGTTGATCCACCTCTTAACAGCTTAAGCTTTTGGGAGAATTGAAAAACTAACATGGTATCAGAGCAGGAGGTCCTGAGTTCGAACCCCTGTAATTGCACTATTTAACCCCCTTTATTATCAATGCGTGTTGGGCCTTTAATATGTTTCGAGTTTCTTATAATTTGTGTTGGACTTTCAAATTAATATTTGTCCGCACGTTTGTCCATTGTTTAGCCTGCACGTGAAGGGGAGTGTTGAAATATAAAGCTATTGTTGGTTCCTAACAGCTTAAGCTTTTGGGAGAATTGGAAAACTAACACCTTCTATATATAAGTAACCTGTTAAGATTGCCGTGCTGAAATCGAACAAAACTTTCACGTATAGAACCGCCAGAAAGTTCACCCCTGCAGCCCCTTCCTGAAGGTAGTTTTTTACTTTTTTTTTTTTCTTTTCCATCATCTTTCATAATATACCGGACGTCAATTCCTCGTAGCAGTAGGTAGAAATTTTTGTTTTACTCAAAGTCAAAAACCAACGTCAAATTAAAAATGTTTTAGAAAATCAAAGAAAACGAAAACTACTTTGAAAATCTTGTCTAGCAGAGAAGTTTTCGAACAAAATAAAATATGTTTTTAACAAAATTAAAACTTTTAATACTATATATGGCTTTTTATTGTAAAAGGAAAGAAGGACATTCAACAAAGTTAAAAAATAAATAAGTAGGGACCTCATGGGAAGATCCCAAATGCAAGCCATAAAAAGACATAGCCCATCTAAAATGATAAATTATGCAAATCATAGGTTATGTTTGGGGAATTTGTTCAAATATAAATTTTTATGTTAATTTTTATTTTTTTCTAAAATTTTTTTTATCTTTTTAAAATTTTTTTTTATCTTTTCTAAAAAATTAATAAAAAATATTATTAAAATTTTTAATTTTTAATTCAAACTCATCTATATCAAATAGATTCAAAGTGATAGAAAACAAAATGAATTAACATACTATGCTTTTAGAGTTGTAATCTGTAGACGGATGGAAAAAAAAATAGCAATCAACAATAGTTTGGACTTTGTGTTGTACCTTTTGAGTGTGATGTTGATGGAGCCGGAGGACAAGAGGAAGGACAAGGGAGCAGCGAGCAGGCGAACAGAAAAAGAGGGAAAAAAAAAAAGGAAAGAAATGAAAAGAAAATACGGGAGAGTGGGAAACACAAAAGACAAAGTAAAAAAGGATGCGTAAAGATTGATGATTTGATGTGTTTTAAAAAGGTAAAATAAAATATTTTAATTAATTAAGAGAGAGTTTGATTTTCTATCTTTATTTAAATTAAATTATATTTTTTTATTATGTTTTTTATTTTTTTTGAAAATTTTTTTTATTTTTTTTAAAAAATCAACAAAAATTATTATTCTAACTTAAAAATTTTAACTCAATTCTAATTTAATTTGTGCATCAATTAAGTCCTAATTTTGGATAAGAAGTCCATTAATTAACTCAACTTAAATTACAAAAAACCTATATTCATTTAAACTATAAAAAACTATCATCAATCAGGCCCTATCTTCATTTAAATTAAACTGTATTTTTTTATTATGCTTTTTATCTTTTTTGAAATTCTTTTTATCTTTTTTAAAAAAAATCAACAAAAATTATTATTCTAATTTAAAAATTTTAAACTCAACTCAAATTTAACTTGTGTATCAATCAGGCCTTAATTTTGGATAAGAAGTCCATTAATTAACTCAACTTAAATTACAAAAAACCTAATAAAAAAATACTACTAATCAACAATGGTTTGGACTTTTGTGTTGTACCTTTTGAGTGTGATGTTGATGGGGCCGGAGGACAAGAGGGAAGGGCAAGGGAGAAGCGATCAGGTGAACAGGAAAAGGGGGAAAAAAAGAAAAGAAAAGAAATGAAAAGAGAATACGGTAGAGTGGGAAACATAATAGACAAAGGCGGAGTTTGACTCTCATACTCAAAGTTGAGATTTAAACTTAAACTTTTATCTTTTTTTAATTTTTTTAATGTTTTCTGAATTTTTTTTATCTTTTCTAAAAAATAAATAAAAATTACTATTTAAATTTAAAAATTTCAACTTAACTCAAACTCAATTCAAACACCATACACCCCCAAAGTAAAAATGGTACGTAAAAATTGATGATTTGATATGTTTTAAAAAAGATAAATTAAAGGGGTGTTTGGTGTTTGGTGTTTGGTGTTTGAGTTCAGTTTGAGTTGAGTTGAAATTTTTAAGTTTAAATAATAATTTTTGTTAACTTTTTATAAAAGACAAAAAAACTTTTTCAAGAAAAGATAAAAAACTTTTTCAGCAAAATATAAAAATTTGAGTTTAAACCTTAAGTTTAAGTGGGTGAGCCAAACTCCCCTTTAAAAATTCCAATCGATTAATTTTGGGTTAGAAGTCCATTAGTTAACTCAGGGGGAGTTTGGTGAATGAGTTTGAGTTGAAATTTTTAAGTTTAAATAGTAATTTTTTTGAATTTTTAGAAAAGACAAAAAACTTTTGTAGAAAAGACAAAAAAAACTTTTCAGAAAAAGACAAAAAACTGAATTAAAAAATTTGAATTTGAGTTAAAATGTCAAACTCCCCCTCAGTTTAAATTACAAAAAGCTTATGCTCCGTTTGCCTCACCATCTCAACTCAAACTAAACAACTCAAATCTCATCATGTTTTTTATCTTTTCTGAAAAAGTTTTTTGTCTTTTCTGAAAAAGTCAACAAAATTTACTATGCAAACTTAAAAATCTCAACTCAACTCAAACTGAACCTGCGATCCAAACGAACCCTTAATCAAGAAATACTATCATAACAATGACAGTAACCAAACTATCCAAACAGTACAATTCAAGCATAGGCAACTATATATTGATCCTCAAACGGATCTAAGAGTAACTTATGGATGTATATGCAAAATGAAAACAAATTCACACTCCAGTATGCTATTTTTGTGACTGTATAGCCATATATAAAAACATATTTGAAATTCTGAAAAATTTATGAAGTCTTATGAATTTTTATTAATTATAATTATTTTCTTAATAAATATTAAATTATTAATTATTATTAATTTCTTAGTTATTATTAATTTGTATTAATTATTATTAATTTATTAATTATTATTATTAATTTACTAATTTATATTAACAAATTATTATTGCTAATTTATTAATTATTATTAATATCTTATTTATTGTTAATTTCTTAAAAATTTAATAAAGTTATAATTATTTTTTACATTATATAATTGTTGGTTATATTAATCTAAATATCTTTAAAATTAATTTTTATTTCTTTCAACATTTTATTTCAATAAATTAAGGAATTTTTAAAATATTTCTAAAATATTTTTTATTTTTTATTTACATTTTATACTTCTTTTTTATTTTAAATATTTATTATGTCATTAATTTTATTTAAAATAAATAAATTAATTTTAATAATTGTTTACTTAAATAAAATTTTTAAAACCATAAAAAAAAAAAAAAAAAAACATTTCAACACAACATCATCATCATCATTCCAAAAAAAAAAAAAATCAAGATCAAAAAACACAAAAAAACCCACAATATAATATCATATCATATCATCTTCATCATCCACCAATAACATTCAACCAAAATACAAAAAAAAAAAAAAAAAAAAAAATTCACAAAACCTAACCCACTAGAATGGGGGGTCGGAATTGGCGGCCAAGGGTGTAGGCTCAACGGGCGTGACGACACCGGAAAGGTGGCTTGGCGGCAATGGGGACGTTTTTTTTCTGGAAGAGGAGGGTAGGAATGCGAAAGGGAGAGGGGGACGGAGAGATTTTGGGTTTTTTTTGGGGCAAAATGTGGGAAAGAGGGAGAGAAACGGAGAGGGAGCGTGAGAGAATTGGAGAGGGAGAGAGAAAATAGCAAGGAAAATGGAGAAGAAGGCTGTCTAATCTAGGTTATACCCATTTTTATTTAGGACAACACGTTGTCATTAATAATCTTAATTGTCGTCGCAAATAACCTCTGAAACAACGTCATCTTTATAAAATTCATTAAGAAGTTTCTCGATACTTAAGTATTTGCGACTACACGTCCTCACAAATACTTTCAAAATTTCCATTTTTTTAAACCGTGTTAAATTTGAATAAGATTCCTGAAACATTATTTGTGACGACAATTTTCACATGTTGTTGCAAATAATATTTTGGGAACCACCATTTATAATTGCATTAATATTACTCTTGCTCCACTAAAACGTCGCTTGCTTCCTGTCTCACACTTTGCGTAATTCTTTTTTTTTTTTTTTTTGGAACTTAGGGCTGAGATAGAGGATTCAAACTCTACATTTTAGATAAAGTCAGGTGTGATATTAAGCCATGCCCACACCCACTGCGTCATTCCTTTTTGTTCTTTCATTGTTATAATTCTTAATTCGTCCCCTTCGACCCTCTTGGCCACGAAAAAATAAAAGAAAATATTCATTCACGTTCTTTAATTTATACTTGTGAGACCAGAGAATCTCCACACAAAAAAAACAAAAACAAAAACAAAAACAAAAACAAAGAAGCTAGGGATTCTTATTATTCTAATTACTGAAAAAAATGTTGTGACAAAATAATTTTGTAAAGAGCCCATGAACTGTATTCATTGATTTTGTAACTTGAATTTTCAAAACCATTTAAAACACCCCTTCATTCGTTTCTGTCAACAATAATGCCTAATGGATTAGCTGAGGTGACATTAATTCTAATTTCAAAATGCCCTCCAAAAAATTAGTTGAAATAAATATTTTTGCTTAAACTATTCAAAATAGTAAATTTACTGCAAAAAGAATAGGAAGTTAAAAAGAAAAGGCAAGCATTCGATTGAATCAAGCAAAGAAATGTACTAAAGAAATAAAAAAGTGTATTCGTGAGAATTTTGAGAAAAATTAAGAACGATTTCTTGAAAACAAAAAATTTGATTAATGCCCCTACAAAAAATGTAATTGAAAATGTGAAAAAAAGTGAAAATTTAAACCCAAAAAAGGAAAAAAAGCAAGTAAGTATTCAATTGAAACAAGCAAGCAGAATGTTGAAGGAAAAAAAAGTACATATGGTAGATTTTGAGAAAAAAAAAAAAAAGGAACATATTAGTGTAACCAAACATTCTGATTAAGAATATTAAAATATAAATTTGGTAACTAAAAAAAAATACAAGTAAGCTTAATTAATTGATCCAAGCAAATAATGTGTTGAAGGACACCCAAAAAAAAAAAAAAGTGCTCTATATAATCTTTATAGATCTATATAGAATGTTCTTTACACTAAAATTGAAGAATGAAAAATTGTCTTTTTGGGATTATTCTCCCTTCTATTTACTTTATTATAATAAAAATTTTAATTAACACCCCTTAAAAATGTAATTAAAATCCACCCCAGAGAAGGGTTTTGATCAATCAACCGCGCCAATTACATATACCCCTCTTGATCCACCAATAGTGGGCATGAAGGATGGGGGAAGAAGATCAGACTCGGTTGAGTGAGGGACAGAAAATTTAATCAAAAAAATAAAAATAAAAGGCAAGTAAGCATTCAATTTAAGCAAGCAGGCAGCCTGTTGAAACAAAAAAAAAAAAAAAAAGGTGCATATGGGAGAATTTTGAGGGGGGGAAAAAAGTTAAGAACGTACTAGTCAAGCTGGGAATTGTCGGTGCCCACACACAGCTTGTTCTTGGAGGAGAGAGGAGCGTGAAAAATAAAGAGGTGTTTGGTGTGTAAGTTTGAGTTAAGATTTGTAAGTTTAAATAGTAAATTTTTTTGAATTTTTTTGAATTTTCAGAAAAGACAAACAACTTTTTAGGGAAAAAGACAAAAAACATGATGAAAAAAGTACAGTTTAGTTTAAACTAAACTCATGACCAAACAAGACCTAAGTAAAGTGATAGAAGGGACATTTTTATGTCCAAATAATTGACTTCGGAATACTCAAAACTATATTTTTTTAGAATGCAAAGGGTATCATTTTACATTATAAAAAATATAGGGTACCTTCGCAATAACCACAAAAAATACAGGGTGTGAAAATGTTTTTTTTTTTCCTCCTTCTATATATTATAAGTAACCCGTTAAGATTGCCGTGCTGAAATCGAACATAACTTTCACGTATGGAACCACAAGAAAGTTCACCCCTGCAGCCCCTTCCTGAAGGTAGTTTTTTACTCTCTTTTTTGTTTTTTTGTTTTTTTTTTTCATCTTTCATATTAAACCGGACGTCAATTCCTCATAGCAGTAGGTGATTTTCAACATAGAAATTTTTGTTTTACTCAAAGTCAAAAACTAACGTTAAAGTAAAATGTTTTAGAAAATCTAAGAAAACGAAAACTACTTTGAAAATCTTGTTTAGAAGAAAAGTTTTCGAACAAAATAAAAGACGTTTTGTTCCGGCCTTTTCAATTATTGTGTGGTTAAACTTTTTGAAGTCAGTGTATTCCTGTTTCCAAGCCAACATCTCAAAATCAGCAAAAACAGAACCTCGACCATTTTCATTTGTGGTTTCTTTAGCAGGTGAAGGAAAGGAAGAAGTGAAGGAAGCAGATGAGTTGAAACTGGGTGCAGCCAAAGATACCGGTGAGTGGATTTTTTTTTATAATTAATTTTTAAAAAATCAATCAATTCAAACTTAAAAATCTTAACTTAAACTCATTCACCAAACACCCTGCTAAAGTAACTATGAGAAGGGGAGTTTGGCTCAACAACTCAAACTAAGATTTTCAAACTTTTTTTGTCTTTTTCTCAAAAAAATTTTATCTTTTTCTCAAAAAGTTTTTATCTTTTCTGAAAATTCAAAAAAATTTACTATTCAAACTTAAAAATTTTAACTCAAACTCATTCACCAAACAAAATACGAGATCTATCTCAATGATCCAAACCAATATTTCAAAATCATTAAAAGAACCGCAACCAGATTCAATTGTAGTTTCTTTAATATGTAAAGCAAAGGAACAAATGAAGGAAGCAAATGAGGACAAACTAGACGCAGCCAGAGATGGCGGTGAGAGAAATTTATCTTGGCTGGAAATTCATATTTTTTTTCACCAATCATTTGGATTTCTTCTCTTTCTTTTTACTTGTTTGCTTTTAACTTTAGCAGCCAAAACCTTGAATGTGGAATCATCGACGGTGGGCAACGGGCGTGTCACTAAAGGTTATTTTTTCCTCAGCGAGTTCTAATAATACAACTCCCACTAAAATATTCTTTTATGGGAGTAGAAAGTCAGTGCTTGTTTGTTGTCTCTTACAGTCGAAAGTGAAAAAGAAGAAAACCAAGATACGAGAATAGCAGAAGCTCCGGGGGAGACAAATCTTGTTGAGGATTATGGTACGGGCATTGTGCTACGATCATCTCTCATTTTGAACAAATATTTGAATTGGTAATCTAATTCAAATCGGTGTTTGGAAAAGAAAAGAAGATTGTGGTTTGGATTTAAAATCTAGCTAGTTCAAACCTTTGATTTAAGAAATTGACCCTCAAAATTCCCCCAGCTTGAACCTATGCGTTGCAGTGCATATTGATTGAATTTGTTTCAATTCCTTTCAATTACTTTTTTTTTTTTTTCAAATTTCCGTTACTTTGTTTTGTTTCAATAATATTCGACATTATTTTTGTCATAGTCAAACCTCTGTTTTCAAATCAGTCAAAATTAGTATGGTTTTACAGAATAACTATGAAACTTAGCTACAATTTTAGGTAGTAAACATGTAGACATGTATACAATTATTTTTAAATATAAAATTTAAAAATTATTTTTTGTTAGTAAACATGTCAACTCCAAACCAAAATTTAAGGTATTAAATACATAACCTCAACTAGTTCCATTTGTGGTTTTTTAACGGGTATAGGAAAGGAACAAGTGATGAAGGAAGCAGATGAGGAAAAACTAGAATCAGCCAAAGACAGCGGTGTGTGGATTTCTTTTTTCTCTGGCTGAAATCTCTTTTACCATTCAATTGGATTTCTTCTCTTTCTTTTTACTAGTTTGCTTTCAACTTTAGCAAATAAAACATTTGAACTCAATTTTTGGAGTTTAAACTCAAATTTTGGGGTTTGGTTATTGACTCCAAGTCAAACTCTCCACTGAACCGTTACACAGTAATCCAAGCATGGTTTACTGTGCACCCACACCTTGCAGCTTCCCCCCGCGCCCATGTCCACTCATCCTCGATGGTGGGAATTCGGAAGCAACTCAGCGAGACGGACAAGGTCGCCAGTATTTAGACGGAGGAGATTGTTCGCGTCGTCGCCCATGGCGGATCGTCCAGACCCGAGTTGTTGGACAGATCGGTTATCGGAGAATGACGGCGGGGCACGAGATCCGGCGGTGCGAGGAGAGCAGCGAGGTCGAGGTCGAGCTTTAGATCTGGGTTCACCAGTCGCAGGTGATGACGCGGAATGACGGCAAGGGCACGAGATCTAGCGTGAGGAGGAGCCCGTCGGCGAGGAGAGCAGTGAAGTCTTCGGGTCCCCTCGGAGACGCCGGCTGTTGCAGAGGAGGTCACCAGCATGGGCAAGATGCCGGAGGATGGTTGCGTAGAGTGGATGCCCAAGTCTGCCACCTCGCGTGCTTTTTCCGGTCCGGCGAACCACCACTTGCTGGATCCAAGTTCGCCGGCGGCGGGAGCTCCTCCCACAACCCGACAGAGCGTTAACTTCCATTTAAAAAAAATTTGTTCTGATTTTTAAGAAATTGTATCATATGTGGGAGATACAATTTTTAACTCAAATTTTTAACATCCCGAGTTGAGTTTGAGTTGAGATAAATTTTTAAGTTTGAAATTGATAGATTTTTAAAAAATAATTATAAATTTTATTGATTTTTCAGAAAAAATAAAAAAAAAAATAAAAATAAAAATTAAGATGAAAAATTTGAGTTGAGTTTGAATTGAGATGATACACCAAACATTTTTTAACTCAAAATTTTAACATCAAAACAGGACCCTAACACTTTTTAAACTTTCTAACTCAAATTTTTTTATCAAACATTCAACTGAAGTTAAATTTTTCAACTCAAACTTTTTACCAAACACTCAACTTAACTCAAACTCAACTTAAAAATCTCAACTCAAGCTATTGCATCAAACCCCCCCATAGTGAGTATTTTTTGTCTCTTAGAGAGGGGGGTGAAATAGAAGAACACCATGTAGATGCGAGGATGCCAAGCGAATCTCAAGAAACGGATTCCGGTATGGACATTGTTTTGTGATATTTTATCTTTCTAAACAAATATTTGAACTGGGAATTTAATCCGAATCGGTGTATGACAGAGAATTTGAACTGGTTCAGATTTTAAATCTGCTTTAAAGGATTTGACTTCCCAACTCCCCTCAAATATCCCCCATTTGAAAATAGGTGTTTAGCAACAACCTGTTTTAGCGACGACATTAGTTGTCGCTAAAAATGCTTCTTTAGAGACAACATGTCTTCACAAAAAAACTTTCCGTCACATATATATATATATATATATATTTACAAAATCAATAAATTTTCATTGCTAATGGTTGATCTTTAGCAACAACATGTTGTCGTTAACAATTTTTTGTGCATGCCAAACTTTTAGCGAAGACAGTCTGCCTAAAATGTAGGCAGGAAAAATCGCACCTCTTTTCATCAAGTTATCCGCAAATTATTATAAGCGACAACAAATGTCATCACTAAAAGTACCAAAAAATTTAAGCGGGAAAAACTGCAACCTTTTTTTTAATGAGCCTTTTACAAACATTTTTAGTGACGACAATTGTTGTTGTTAAAAGTGACAAAGTCGTCACTAAAAGTGACAAATTCTACTTTCAAATAGACAGACTCTCTTTGCCCCCATTCTCCTTCTTCTCCTTCATCATTCTTCCCTTCTCCATTCTCCCACCATCTACCACTTCCGCCCCCGACCACCACCCATAGCCGCCACCGGACCTTCAGAGTCCACCGCCTCCATCCTTGTCAACAACCATCACTCCCTCATTTTCCTCGTCCTTCTCCTCCTCCTCCTCCTTTTCTTCTTCTTTTCCACTACCACTGTCACCAGCCTCCTCCTCTTCCTCTTCTTCTTCCTTCTGGCCTCCACCGCCACCGGCCTCCTCCATCACCACCACCACCCCTTCATTTTCCTTTTTCTTCATTTTGGGGATAAAAAATCATCCTCATCCCCTGTCCCCATCCCTGAATTTTGTCCCTCATCCATGTCCTGCTATCTTTGAGGATAAAAAATCATTCTTTTCCCCGTTTACATCCCTGAACTTTGTTCTCCATCCCGCGAGGAATATTGTCATCCTTAAGCCCATAGATGAGATCCATCATTTATTTATTGTGATGTTCAATATCATTGATGTTCCAAAGCATTGTTCATTTCTTTTTATAAACTGATTTGATGAGTTGGTTGTTAACTTTTCACTTCGCCGGGTATTTTGTCCACCATCATTTGGTATTGTTTCCATAATATTTTAGAAAGGAATCTCACGGTTTTCAATTAAACTGTTCTACAAATGATTCTGAAATAGCATTTGTTCTGCACAAAGTCAAAAAAGAAAAACAAAAAACGAAAACCAAAAATCATTTTTATTTTTTGTTAAAAAATTTGAAAATGAAATAAAATTGTTTTCCTGTTTCCTTTTTCATTTACGTAAAAATTTTATAAACTTTTTGCTTCATAACTCGGTTTAATTAATCCCTTTTAAGTTAAAAATGTGACAATTGAACACTGTTAAAGAAATTTTTTTTTTTTTGCCTTTTAAAATGCTCTTATAAAGTCTATTAAGAAAATTTAGTAGCTCAAAACTATAACTAAGAAAACAAATAAAACTTAAATACAAAATTCATATTTTATGGGTTAGCAGAGCTGGGTGGGTCTTGTGTTAGACGAGCCCAAGCCCAACCTACGGGCTAGAGAACGTCGACCAAACACCTGGCCTATTACTAACTGTTTGTTGGACATGCCGGTTCATAGAGAAAATACTGGAAACAACCACTTAAATAATAATAAAATATAGATAAAATACACATTAGGTTGTTAAACTACCGTTTGTGGACATATTTCCAAAAAAATTTTCCAAATTTTTTTTTAATCTTTTTCCTTCAATTTTACTATGTATATTTCCAAATATTTTTTAAAAAACTCAAATTTTAAGAGTCTATAACTTTATTATTTTTAGTCAAAATTAAACAATTTTTTTCTTTTCAAATTGCCTAGAATTTCGAGTTAAACGAAATAAGATCCATATTGCTAATTTTTTTTTCCAAATGAGTTTTTATACTTTTTCACTTCAAACAGTTTATTTTACCAAATGTATATTTTCAAAACTCAAACCATTTCCAACCTCCAAAATACCGTCTTCAAATGTGATCCAAAACAGACCCTAATTAAAAAAAAGGTTGGGCTATTTATTAGGTTGGGTGATCAAAATAGGCCATTCAACCTAATTTTCTATAAATTAGTATAGTCTGATGACATAATATGGCACTTTATGCTATATATATATATATACTTTAAAGGCTACTCTCAATCCAAAGCATGAATGTATGGTATTCTGGTAAAGAGTGTACAAAACTAAAGCTATTATAACTTAGACAATATCTAGAGATGTGTTTTTCAAGGGATAATCCAACAAATCATTGTTGGTCAAGTTATTGTGAGCCCATGTCTAATTTTAAAATTTTACATCACTTAGTTAAAGTTTTTTTTTTTTTTTAAATTTAATTTAATTTTTATTTTTATTTTTTTAATACGATTGTGGGGGGTAATGGCTGCCACATGTTTTTTTTTTTTTTTTTTAACAAGATGAAACATGTTTTTTATTACGGTATCTCCAGTCATTTTGTGGTTTATAGTGTTTAAAATCAGTGCTTAAAAAATCAGAATTTAAAAATCATTAAGAACAGGAATCTCAACCACTTTCATTTGTTGTTTCTGTATTTATTGGTAAAGGAAAGGAAAAAGTTGATGAATCAAATGTGGTGCAAATTATTATAACCCGAGACAATGGTGAGTTGGTTGTATTATTATTATTATTATTATTTTTAAGTTGGTTGTATTATTTCTTTTGTGCTTATTAAAAGTTCTTTTTCCTTTTCTTGTTTTATTTTATTTTATTTTATTACTTTTATTTTTTATAAATACGCTTGAAAGTTCTTGTACTCTCTAACTTGATTATTTATTTTTTCTTTTGCTCAGACAATTCGATTGTTTCTTTTTTTCTTTTTTTTCTTTGTTTGACTGTTTGCTTTTAGCATTAGCAGACGAATCTGTGGATTATTCCTCCACAAATGCAATCATCGAAAGCTCAAACTCGCCGCAATATAGGATTTTGTAGAGAAAACCCTAAGAAATCTCAATTCCAAACGAACAAACTCAATCAAATTGGGAATTAACACAAGAACCAGACACGCTTCAATTCCAGGAAAACATCTTCTCATTGAATCTCCAGAAAAATATCAAGAACAATCCTTAAACCACAGATCTGATCAAGAACCCCAAAAACCCTAAATCTCTCGTTTACAAGATTCACTCTCTCTCTCTAGCTTATTTCTTAATCTCTCTCTTAGACTTTCTCTAAACCCATTACTAATTAACTAATAGTGTTTATTTTCCTCAATATACAATAGGGACAATACAACAGCCTTGACCTTTTGACCTGTTAGCGAGACTCCTCTAATCTGATTGGTTGTCAAACAATCCAACTCAGCACAAGACATTATCTGACTCATCACTGCTAACAGATTTTTATTTTTTTATAATTTTTTTAACTCCTAATTTTACCACTTACATTTTAGTACACTTTTTAATGGCAAAGAAAGAATGCGTGTTTTTTTTAACAGAAAAAAGAAAGTGAGTATTTATTTCTTATGTCTTACAGACAAGGGTGAAAAACACCATGAACCTCCGGGGACGACAAGAGAATCTTTGCCGGAAAAGGGTCATGATCAGGATAATAGTATGCGCATTGGTTTATTATTACTTTTTTTTTTTTTGCAATCTTTTAATTATTTATGATTGTTTTATCGCCTCATCCCCACCTTCCTCCGCCCCTGAGTCATAGATTCTATATTGTAATAATAGTAATAATAATAATAATTAAGAAAACAAGAACTTTTATGAAAGTCTTGTATATCATATATATTTTAGAACAAGATGAAAGATGTTTTTATTCCGGGATCTCCAATCATTTTGTGGTTATAATCTTTAAAATCAGTGCTTTAAAACCGGTATTTTAAAGTCATTAAGATCAGAAATCTCAACCATTTTCATTTGTTGTTTTTGTATTTATAGCCAAAGGAAAGGAAAAAGTTATTGAAGCAAATATGGTGCAAATTATTATAGCCCGAGACAAAGGTGAGTTGGTTGTATTATTATTATTATTTTATTTTTTAAGTTGGTTGTATTATTTCTTTTGTGCTTCTAAGTTCTTTTACTTTTTTTTTTAAATAAATATTCTTGAAAGTTCTTTTATTTTAACTTGATTTTTTTTTATCTTTTGCTCAGACAATTCGATTTTTTTTTAATATCGAGTATTGTTTCTTTTTTTTTTTTTCATTTTTTTAAAAACTTGTTTGCCTGTTTGCTTTTTAACTTTAGTAGACGAATCCGTGGATTCATCCACACATGTCATCGACATTCCAAATGCGACGCAATATAGGTTTTTGTTTTGATTTGTTTTTGTTTTTTCCAACTCATAATAATACTACTTACATTTTAGTGCTCTTTTTATTGGCGAAGAAAGAATAAGCTTTTTTCGTTACAGAAAAAAGAAAGTGAGCGTTTGTTTGTTTTGTCTTATAGACAAGGATGAAGAACGCCCCGAAACTCTGGTGACAACAAGAGAATCTCTGCCGGAAAAGGGTCATGATCAGGATAACAGTATGCGCATCGGTGTTTTTTTTTTTTTTTTTTTTCACTCATTTAATTATTTCTGATTGTTTTATCCCTCGTCCCCACCTCCCTCCATCCTGGAGTTATAGATATATCGTAATAATAGTAATAATAATAATTAAATAAACAATAACTTTTATGAAAAGTCTTGCTTAGCGTATATGAATAGAACAAGATGAAACATGTTTTAATTCCGGGTTCTCCTGTCATTTTGTGGTTTATAATATTTAAAATCATTGTTTTAGAACCGGTATTTAAAAATCATTAATGAAGCAAATGTGGTGCAAAATATTATAGCCCGAGACACGGTGAGTTGGTTGTATTATTATCATTATTACTATTATTATTATTATTTTTTGAAGTTGGTTGTATTATTTCTTTTGTGCTTGAAAGTTCTTTTACTTCAACTCGATTGTTTTCCCCCCAGAAAATTCGATTGTTTTTTTAATGTCGATTGTTTATATATATATATATGTAATATTTTTTTTTACATTAAGCCAAAAAAGGTTCAAATCGTAAAAATTCCAACAAGGGAACCAAATGAACTAGCCTTGTTGTTTGTACAAACTTTCATCCAACGTCAAATATGGATTTACAGAATAACTATTAGGCTTAAAAATAATTTTAGTTAGTTCGTATGAGTTTTGTCAATTATTTTAGTTATTAAACATGAGATTTATCATTTCCAAATCAATATTTAAAAACATTAAGAAGAAGAAGCTTAACCAGTTTCATTTGTGATTTCTTTAATAGGTCAAGGAAAGGAAAATTTGAAGGAAGCAGATGGGGTGAAACTGGACGTACCTGAAGATACCGGTAAGTAGGTTTTTTTTTTTTTTTTTTGTTTTTTCCTTTTCCTTTGCTTGAAAGCACTTTTACCATCCAAATTGATTGCTTCACTTTCGTTTTACTTGTTTGCTTTGAACTTTAATTAGCTGCTGAAACCTTGGACACTGAAGATTGTGGTTCCGATTTTGGAATCTAGTTCAAACACTTGATTTATGGATTTTAACCCCTCCCAAACTCCCTCAAAATATCCCCAATTCGAACCTATGAGCTACACTGCATATTAATCGAATTTGTTTTAAGTTCTTTTTTTTATCATTTCTTTTACTTTGTCTCAATAATATTCGAACCAAACGTACTAATCTTGTTGTAAATCCATATTTGGAAGCAGAACCTCAACCAATTTCATTAGTGGTTTCTTTAACAGGTAAAGGGAAGGAACAAATGAAGGAAGCAGATGAGGAGGAACTAGACGTACCCAAAGAAAGCGGTGAGCGGATTTTCTTTTTCTTGACTGGCCAACTCCTTTACCATTCACTTTGATTTCTTCTCTTTCTTTTTACTCTTTTGCTTTTAACTTTGGCAGACGAAACTGATGCAGAATCATCGATAGCGGCCCAAAGGCACCTCACTAAAGGTTTTTTCCCCCGCTGTGCGCGAATCGTTATAATACGGCCACTAGCATTAAAATCATGAGAAAGGAAAGTGATCGTGTTAGTTTCTTGTCTCTTACAGAGGGGAGTGAAGAAGAAGAAAACCACGTAGATGCGAGGATGGCAAGCGAATCTCGAGAAAAGATTTCCGGTATGGACATTGTTTTGCGATATTTTATCTTTTCTAAATAAATATTTGAACTGGGAATTTAATCCGAAACGGTGTATGACAGAGAAGAAGATTCTGGTTCAGATTTTATATCTGCTTTAAAGGATTTGACTTCCCAACTCCCCTCAAATTTCCCCCATTTGAACCTATGCGCTTTAGTGCATTTCATTACAACAAAACAAGTGTTTATCAGTGACGACATGTCGTCTAAAAAAATTGTCGTCGCTTATATTTTTTTGTTTTTTTCCCAAAATCAGTAAGTCGTTGCTAAACGTCTTAACGATGACATGTCGTTTGCTAATAGTTGATCTTTAGCGACAACATGCCATCACCAAAATTTTTTTGTGTATGCCAAACTTTTAGGGACGACACTGTCGTCGCTAAAAGTCTGCGTGAAATTTAAGCGGGAAAAATCGGGCACTTTTTCACTAAGTTATCCGCAAGTTATTATTAACGACAACATTTACAACAAATGTCATCGCTAAAAGTACCAAAAAGTTTAAGCGAGAAAAGCCGTGCCTTTTTTTCAATGAGCCTTTTAACAAACATAATTGTCATCGCTAAAAGTGACAAACTCTATTATTTAAATAGGCAGACTCTCTTTTCCCCTCATTCTCCTTCTACTTCTTCATCATTCTTCCCTTCTCCATTCTCTCACCATCCACCCCTTCCGCCCCCGACCAGCACCCATAGCTGCCACTGGACCTCTGGCATCCACTGCCTCTGGACCTTCAGAGTCCCCCGCCTCCATCCTCATCAACAACCATCACTCCCTCATTTTCCTTCTCCTCCTTCTCCTCCTCTTTTTGGCTTTCACCTCCACCACCACCGTCACCGGCCTCCTCCTCCTCTTCCTCTTCTTCTTCCTTCCGGCCTCCACTGCCACCGACCTCCTCCTTCGCCACCACCACCACCACCACCCCTTCATTTTCCTTTTTCTTCATTTTTTCCCTCATCCTCCTTTTCCTCCTTTCCTTCTTCATTTTTCCATCCTCCTCCTCCTCTGCCACTCCCACCACCATTGATAATTGTCTATTGTCAAATTTTTTAACAAAAAATTGACTTTTAATCTCCGTATAGAATATTATTTATAACAAAAAATAGAAAAAAAAAGATGTTTATCGATGACATTTTTGAAAAAGTCGTCGCTAATTGTTTAAGTTTGAAACACTAAATAGAATTTTTTTAGAACAAAAATTAACTTTTAGCAACAATTTTTTTAAAAAAAGTCGTCCCTAATTGTCTAATTTACAAAATATTAAATGTTATTTTTTTAAATATCAATCGACTTTAACAACATTTTTAGCGACGAGATGTCGTCGCTAATAAAAATTTTTAGTGGCGAGTTTATAGCGACGACTTGTCGTAGCTAAAATTTGTTTAGCGACAACTTTATATCTTTTAGCGACGACAAACATTGTCGCTAAAAACCTATTTTCTTGTAGTGAATTTATTCAAATTTTGTTTTAATCCCTTTTGATTTGATTCGATTTTTCTATACTTTGTTTAAATAATATTCTACGTGTCTTTTTTTTTTTTCTTTTTTTTTCGCTTTTTGAAAATATTATCAGAAGACAGATTCGTACTTTATATCTTATTTGGATTTACATTTTACCAACGTAACCGAAAGCCAATTTGGATTGCAATTTAAATACCACTTTTTCAAAATTACAGCCAAACAAACATTTCAATTCCAACCTATAAAGCTCGAACTCCGACCTACAAAACTCTAACTACAACCATTGTTCTAAAAGGACTTTGAATGAGATTGGTCATCACCATCATAGTCCTCTGCACTATTAAAGTCCCCAACCAAGTGGAGGAATTACAATCAGCATCTACAACCTTTGATTTGGTAGGATCTTACTAGATTTAAAGACACAACTCTCTTCATCGTGCTTGCGATTTCCAGCATGCGTGATTTCCGGCAGTGTGAAACTCCAATGAGACTTATCGGACGATATGCGTGATCTCCAACAAGAGCTTTGATGGTGAGGACAAGTAGAGGCGAACTTCAACAGCGCGAATCTGGTGAAGACAAAGTGCGAGGGGCTGAGGGGAAAGAGATACCAAAATTAGAGAGAGATATCTAAAAGAAAAAGTTAAAAAAAAAAAAAAAACGGAAATCATACTAAATAACATATTTCTTATGTCCATTGTTAATATATAGTAGGTATGACTTTTTATTGAAAAAAAATAGCAGGTTTGACTTTTTATAATGGTAGAATTCCTTTTTTGCCCCCAAACCTTGGTTGCCTGAACTATAGCCATCGGAGATCTCCGATGGTGTTTTGGTGGGCTCGTGATGCGAGCAGTGGCGGCGCAGATCAACGTTGCGATCATTGTTCTTGTCCGGCCAGTGGCGGACCTCAGATCTCGCTTTGACGACAAGATGAGATCGCAAACAAATCTCCAATCGTGATGCAGCAACAAAGGTCACGATCTCCCGTCAACAATTGGACATTTTGTGGTATCGCGATTTGCATAATTTGCATGTTTCGCTGATTTGTGATGATATTGCGGCGGCGGGTGGCTTTAGAAGCTTTGCGAACGATTTTGTCGGCGAGACGATGTTTTGCGAGCTCAATCGCGATCTGCAGACGACGCGCTCCGATCTTCAGTGAATGGGTGACAACGGATGCTCTCGGAAGCTTCGGGACGCGTTCTCTCCGGCGACAGAAGCGGCGGCAACTGTTATTGGGGATTTTAGGGTTAGGGTTTGATTGAATTAGGGCTTAATTTGGGATAATTTTGAGGTACATTTTGTAATTTATGAAATTTAATGAAAATTAACATATTTATTTGCAATTATTAATATTTATTTAGTAAATCTTTTTTTTTTTAAAGAATACTTAGTAAATATTTAGATTTACTATTTTCATTAAAAAAAGTATAAAATACAAGACAAATAAAGGATTTACGTGTAAATATCATTATTTCTTAGTAAATATATAGATTTACTATTATTTAGTTAGTAATTTTTTTTTTAAGAATACTCAGTAAATATTTAGATTTACCATTTACATAAAAAGTATAAAATACAAGACAAGTAAAAGATTTAAGTGTAAATACCGGTATTTCTTAGTAAATATATAGATTCACTATTATTTGTTAATATTTGGATTTACTGGTTTTATCTATTTTATAAATCCATCTTAGTTTATACATTATATCCATTTTATTATCTGTAAATATTTGGATTTACTAAGTTAGATTTATTAAGCAAATAATAGATTTATTAATTCTGAAGTAGGTAAATATCCCTATTTATTGGTAAATACCTGGATTTACAATACATATTAACTAGTTAAATTCAAGTAAATAATGGGATGTATATAACTTAATGCCGGTTTTTATCTTTTTAAATACATAACTTAGATAATAATTATGATAGATATAAGATTTACAAGTAAATAATGAATTAATCGATAATTTACCATTCCACTTTACTATTAAGTAAATATTATTATATTTACTCATAAAGTTTTTTATTTACTAAGAATTAATAAATATGTAAATATATTATTTTCGGACAAATATTATATTTATTAGTAATTTATTAACAAATCTATGATTTATTAGTAAATAATAACACTAATAAAAATTCTATTTACTGATTAATAGATAATGTAAATACTAATATTTGCATGCAAATATCAATATTTATTGGTTTTTATTTAAAGAGTAAATATCATATTTATCAAGTTGATATTAGATTTAAATCAAGTAAATAACATTATTTATAAGTACATATCATTATTTTACTATTTTCTATCTAACAAGTAAATATCAGTTTATCAAGTAAATATGAAATTTACTGATGATTAAGTCAGGTGAAGATTATTTTTTACAGGTAAATATCCTTATTTTAATGTTTTTTATTGATAGGTTAATAGACTAATATTAAATTTATTACCAATCAATGTTCATAAAATTGTTATAGTTATTTTTAGTAATTACATTTTCTTCTATAAAATTTGAATATTACGAAAAGCCCCAATTTATCCCCAAATTCAGCCCTAAATCTGATCCTAACCCTAACCCCCAAACATGCCAGCCACCAGTGGTATTGGCCATGGAGCTGGTGGACGATACCGTCACGGAGATAGAGAATACGAAACTACGGGATCATTAGAAATTTCACGCTGCCGCCGACGAAATCTTATTGGATTTCATCGTGATTCTCACCTTGAGGTTGCGATTTGAATTTGACGGAGAAATCCACTTGCGACAGTGAGAAAATTAGTGACAAAGAATCATGATTTTCACCTTGATTTCTTGATTCTCGCCTTGTGAAAAGATTCACAATTTCTGCCACTGGGATTTGCGAATCTCGCTGTCGATCATGGTCGCGACGGAGTTGGCGATGGTTTCGGCCGTGAATCTAGCCAGCGATTGCGGTTGTGACGGTGCCGGTTGTCAATCCCGCTGTCAGAGGTAGGGACGGGAATTGATAGCTCTGGGAGGGGGGAAATAGAAGGAAGAGAGAGAATGAGGGGTTAGGGGCATTTTTTTATTTTTTTTCTTCTTGTCATTTATCTTAATTATGCTATTTATTAACAATAATTTCAGATCTGCTATTCTTTTAAAATCATGTATTCCATTATGCTATTTTGACTATTCACCCTTTTTTTTAATCATTAGTTTGGGCACGTACGTTGCACGTATTAAATTGTGATGAAAATTTTCATAGCGTTTAATATGAAAAAATAATTTTTAGAGATTATAAAAAAATACAAAATAATAAATAAAGTTGAAGAGTTAAACTTCATGATACAATCATAAAATACACAATAAAAACAAAATCAAACATTCTAATAAATAAGATAATAACACACAACTCATTTGTTTTTTTTTTTTAAACATATAGAGTTGCATTTTGTTATCTCAAAAAAGGTTTTAATCCCATTGTTGGCTATATAAAAAATAAAACATTGCAATAAGAAAGAAATGGTTGGAAAAAGAAAACTAAAAATGTTTTGAAAATATGATAATGAAGTAAAAGGTAAATAAAAAAAGAGTCAAAATAAATATTTTACACACATTTTAATTTATATATAGAGTCACATACACACATGCATCTGCAAGCAAAGTTTAAAAAAAGTAAAATAGTTTATTTTTATAAACATTTTTAGCTGTAGAACAATATGCTAGTGGCAACATTTATACCTACTTATTCAAAGTTTTACAACAAAAATAAGTATAGATGAAATGTTAATACATTCCTAAACCTGAGTTCTCACATGATAAGTTGTAGTAGGCGTTATCCTAAACAATATTGGATATATGCCTATTTCATGTATAATGAGCTCCTAAAACTACAGTAGGACGGATAATCATTCCAAAAGCAGACAAAATTAAGAAATTTCTAAATAAGAAAACTCGATCTAAACACAAATTTAACATGAATATGCTCGAAAATAATGGCAAAATGACATAAAAGCAAAAAAGAAATTCCAAAATGAAAGAATTTTATTAACTTTGTTTTGAAACCTGAAGGTATCATTAGCTCACAATAAAAAAGAACCATTTTTCCTGTTGTTTAGATGAAACTTTTTAAAGCAAAAGAGGAAACCCAATATTCTAAAGTAATATATATGTGTGTGTGTATGTATATATATATCCGTGTGTGTGTTGGAATACAAAGAAAATATTCTCTCTCTCTTTCTTTTTTTATGATAAAGTAATTCCAATCTCCAATCTCCCACTTTATCTATTATTTTATAAATGTAGGAATATATTTTGTTTTTGGAAGGTAAGAAAACAAAATGAAAAATGAAAAATAAAAGTCTCTCACTAATGACAGGTTGCATGCCAAAGAAAAGAAAAAAAAAAAGTAGGAAAAAAAAGAAAGAAAGAGAGAGAAAACATATTCTCAATGTTCACGTGGGACCCACCAAAGCATCTAAAGTAAGGAACGATGTATTTATTCAAGAAGGGCTTTAGCCAAAACGTGGAACGAACAGCAACAATAATCCTTAAAAATAGTAGTTAAAAAGCCGAAAAAAGAAACAAATCTTAAAAAAAATAAATGAAACGAGCGTTTCAACCAAAAACTTGTTTTGGTTGAAGCTCATGAACAGTACTACATATTGATGTTTTTACATAATTATAGATATATGCTTTGTTTGGTTTTTCAACTAAAATTTAACTAATCTGTCTTTTTTTATCTCAATTTTTATTTTTTTTTTTTCTGAAAAATCAATAAAAATTATAACTAAATTTGTAAAAGAGTTACTTTTAAAATAAGGACTAAACTGTCACTTTTAAAAAATTTTGGACATTATTTAAATTAATTACTATATATATTTTAAAAATTTATATAAAATAAATATTAATATAAAAAAAATCCTTTTTTTCCTCTCCTCTCTCACTTCGTACTCTCTTCTCTCTCTCTCTCTCTCTCTCTCCTTCCTTTCCCCTCGAGCAAAAGAAAAAAGAAGAAAAAAAAAATCCCCCATCCCACTCACCTCTCTCTCTCTCTCTTTCCTCTTCTCCTCCGACTATGTCAGCCGGAAAAAGAACCCAAAACCCAACAACTCCGCCCACAAACACTCTCTCTCTCTCCCTTCCCCGTGTGTCAGCTGCATAGCAGCCAAAAAAACATTAAAAAGTTTCAAAACCCAAGTCTCTCTCTCTCTCTTTTCCCTTCCCTCTCCTTCCCGTGTCAGCTGCACGGCAGCCAAAAACAAAAACAACACCTAAAAATGGTACGTTTTTTACTACAAAAAATGAACAGTAACTTTTTATCTACTCTTTTATATATGTAGGATAAGAAGAAATTTGGGTAAAACATAGTATGATAACATTTGACTAGTACTCTTGAACGACAAAGAAGTTAAAGCGTCCAAAACAGTGGTAAGAATGTCAATAGGTTTTCAAAAAGAGTGGCATTTGTGACCTTTTAACCCACCTTTGGAAGTTGTTTTCTTATTTTCTGTCTTGATTTCTTTCTAATTGCTGCTCTACTCTTCCGAAAAACATGTAAATAAAGAACATACAAATCTTTTCAAATTGATTGCTTCTTTTTTCCTTCTAATTGTTTGCTTTTAATTTTGGCAGCTCAAAACTTGATTGTGGCTCCATATGCAGAATCATCGATGGCAGCCCAAAACCGCCGCACTAAAGGTTTCTTTCTTTTTAATTGTTCAAATAATACCACTCGCAATAAAACGTTCTTTTATGGGCAAAGAAAGTGAGCGCTTGCAGTGTCTCTTGCAGGCGAGGGTGAAATGCAAGCAAAGGTAATTGAATCTCCGTCTCCGGAGTGGGAACGCATTTTTAAAAACGGTATGAGAATTGTTTTATTATTCTTTTGTTTATTTATTTATTTATCGCTTTCAGCTTCTAACTTTGGCTGCAAGTTCAATTTTAATCCTTCTTTGTTTATGAAGAAAGAATTAAACAACATTTTTCCCTTAGATAATTGAATTGAATAATAAGCTTTAAATAGATGTTGGGGTTAGACTTCGTCTTCCCATTACGTCGTTAGCCTACAAACGTTTGTCGAACGAACGTTTTTAACGAACGATGATTGCATACAAAAATTTTCATATTTTGGGCCGGACTCAGTTCATGATATTACTCGATTTAATAGCGAACATCCATCGTTCGAATAATTGGGCCGGACCCAATTCATGCACTTAATTCGTTCCGTCACGAATTATGATCGTTCGCTATCGAGCGTCGAATCAATCAGTTCAAACTCGATTTGGCGTACATCGGACCCAACATAAGCCACGAACGATGTTATAATAAGGCTCATCCTGTGTTTCTTCCATCGTTCGTTGCTCGTACTCGACAATAATTATAGGGGACATTCCCCGTAACTGTCAAGTTCAAAATTAACAATGACGTGTCAGATTTTTCAACATAACTGACATGCCAATAACCGCTACTCCCAGTATCTGTAACTTGTCCTAATAACTGCTATATTCACAACGTGACAAGTGTCCCAAAATGGCAGTTCACCGAGAACTGCTCACCTGGAATTACGGGTTCGGAACCCTCATTCTTCCTCTATAAATAGAGGAAGACCCCCCCTTCAGAGAGGACTCTCTCTTTTTTTCCTGACTCTGACATACTTTCACTCTGCTGAAATTTACCTAGAAAGCTATTGTGTATTCTGAAATCACCATTGTACTCAGGAATATCCATATATAGTGAAAACAGTCACTGACAGAGGACGTAGCACATCGTTGGGCGAACCTCTTTATATCTTGGTGTTGATTGATTTTCTATCTCTTTTTTCTGATCTAATAATCTGATTTATGTTCATTTTCTGACATGAATATCTCTGTTCTTATGTTGCTTTATAAGTTTCATTACGATGTCTAACGGCCCAAATAATCGATTATTACATTCTCTATACTAAAGTTTCTGTTAAATTTTGACTGATAGATTCCTAACATCTACAATAGATTTCGAATAAATAGCCGTACACAAAAAAATTATTAGGTAAATAAATTTTTTTTAAACTTTTAATAGATTGATTACAAACTTTTTTTTCAATGGAAAATATATTCCAAATCATGAAAGACAATACAATAATCAATTCACACACAAACTCTCTTACTACAAAAAAAAAAAAAAAAAACCCCTCGACACTGATAGATAATCAGTTCTATAAGTAAATTTGAAATATCCACAACAAGAAATGATATGTACCGGACTTCACAAATGGAAGACATCCAAAAGGCGCACAAAATATTAAGCACACATGTGGCTGTTTAACAAATTCTCTCTAGTTGATGGAAACATCGAATCAACCGATGATAAGAAATCCACAGCACAAAAGCCATACAAAGAAATAGATCTTGTGGACAAAAAACAAAAGTTAATACTAAAAAAAAAAAAAAAACAAGATAAATACCTAAACTGATTCGTATAATAACCACCATTATTATTAACAAAAAATGATGAAAACCACAAGTCAAAACACCAAAACACCATGGAAAGCAAGGTCCCTCAAGACTGGAAGAAAATGGCAAAGAAGGCAAGCAGTATCTCTGATGGTGACAAAGACCAACACATGTACTAGCATATGACTCGCCTGCTCCTGCAAACAAAACCTCCAAAGGACAGGTTGAGACGACGATCAATGTCCTCAAAAAATGCCTCTACATAGATGACAACCCAACCCCATTCATAGCTTCGATCCATTATCCCACGTTCCTCCTTCACGTGCTTAAACTCTTGTACAAGAAATTTGAAGGCTAGAGGCCTAGCAGTACTGCACCAAACCACCGGCTAAGATTGCTTTCCTCTTTATCTCTTGCTTACTCCCTTTTTGCCTAAGGACGGCTCTCTGAATACTACAGTTTAAAGGGTTTTAATAGTAATCACCAAAACTTAAATTTGTTTTCTATTTTACCAAAATCTAACATACTTCTAAAGCAATAAACCCTTGTCAATCAATCATATAGCCTCCATCAATCATCATTTCATGAATATTTCTTATCATCTGTTCAAAATCATAAGACGAAGCTCATCATGAAAATCACCCAACCCCTCGAAGGATTCCAAACCAAAAACAAATAATCATCATCACCAATTTACCAGTAGTAAGCATAATCTAACGGTAATACTACACCTGACTCCACTTAATAGAGCATAGTTCGAATTTGCCTACCCTTAAGTTAAAAAAAAAAAATTTGCCATACATAACTCACATTTATAAAACTTAATAGGTATAAAATAACGTTTACGTTGTATGTATTGGGTAATATATAACATACATTTATATATACTTATACATATATAGAGTTTGTTCATATTATTAAAGGGGTGTCTATTGACACCCATTTTTTTGCTTTTCTCACCCCTCTACTTAAACCACCCATTACAAAGATTTTAAATTTTAATTATTACTTGTTACACCTTTAGAATCAAATTTTAATATTTATCCTTTTTTTTACCCACCAAAACAAACCCACAAAACCAATGTTAGTTTTTTTTCTCCTTTATTTTCTCACTCACCAATCAAATCCCACGTTATTTCTTTCTCTCTTTCCTTCTATTTTATTTATTTATTTATTTATTTTCATATACCCACGTATTGTCCATCATCTTTTGTTTTTTGTTTTTTGTATTCCTTCGGAAAAATTACGGCAAGGTCATTAAAAAAAAAAAAAAAAACTAAAGCAGCATAAATAACGACAAAGATATATTGGAACAAAACTAAATACATAAAGCAACTATAGCATTTATCCCAAAAAAAAAAAAAAAAAAAAAAAAAAAAAGCGATGTCTATAACCAGTAGACTCCTCCCCCTGAAAATCTGCATTTGATAGATCAAAGGTTGCTTTGTCTTTTACCTGAACATCCACCACAAGTTGACCTGAAAATAGCTTCTTAGAAACCTTGATGGGTCTAGGCAGACTCTCCAATGGTTCGAACTCTTCCTTGACATTTTTTTGCAGAGACAACACTTCATAAATTAGAGAAGGAAATGGAAGCTTGCCATAAGTAGTCTTGGACTTGGCATGATTGACAATGATCTCAAATGTGTGTTTGCCCATGTCAAATTCCAAACCAGTGCCATGCTGTATAGTAGAACAGCCAAGTCTCTGGAAACTTTCATGGCATGAGTGTTTGGCAGCCACACTGCTAGAGCAATCTTGTGAAGAATGGAGAACTTGACAATCAGCATTGCAGAAGGAAAACTGATAGGATCAAGGGCGGTTAGTTAGTTAATTGAGATATTCAGTTAGTGAGGTAGTTAGTGAAGGGATTGAGTTGTGAGTTAGAGGGTTGTTAGCATAAATAAAGGATGAATAGCTAGAGAGAGATTAGGGAGAATTTGGGGACTGGTTTTGTGATTTGGGAGAGCTAGCAGACCTCTCGAATGTCTGCAAAATCTATCTTGTATTGTTCTTGTTTCAATAAGAAAATCCTCCATTATTCTCCTCAATTAGCTTGTTAGAATCCAAATATTCTATTGAGTGTTCTTGGTTCCTATCAAAAACCACGAGAACCTGGCCACTTTGTCTTCAATTAGCTTGTTAGACCCATTTCTTTAAGAAAATTAACAATTCCCAGACTGTCATGATCAGCAACGTTAATCACACCCTTTCACACAGAAATTTTCTCTTAGATACAAAATTCTAGAGGTCTACATTTTCCTTGGCATAAAACTTAACAGATTTTGCTTTGGAAAGAACAAAACCTGGATCAACTAGAGTCTTCTTCTTCCTTTTGGACTTCTGAGAGCTTTCCACCACCTACTGAGATGCTCGAGTGGCTTTTGAGATAGGAGACGTGGACACAGAATTGGGCTTGTGAGTGGGGGTTTCAGCATGATTAGTACCAACTGGTTCTGATTTAGGTTAAGGAACTGGGTCTTTGACTGGTTCCGGATATGGTTCAGCAAAATCTTTCTCTGTTGATTCAGCATTAACATTCTCAGTTGGTGGTGAAACAGGAGGATCCAACATTTCATTTGCAGTTGCAAGCTGTTGTTCCTCAGTTGCAGAAAATATTTCTTCAGCAGTATAGGGATTTGAAGCAAAATTTTCTTAATCTGGAATTTTAGGCTCAGATGAGGGATGGAACCAAGAAGGAAATCCGTGGACTACCAGATTGGACATCAACGATGGTGGTTCAGTTTCGGCTTGCACTTGATTTTCTTTTTCTACACAAACTTTTTCAGGGTTGGAAAGCTGTTTTTCAGAAACCGGTGGAATCACTTGAGGAGATGTTTCAAGCGGAGTACCTTCAGCATCTGTGGGTATCTGTTCTTCAACTCGTTGATCAGTGATTGGACCAGTAGTGTGCACAGTTCCATTGGATTGACCTCATGGTCTCCCCAAGTAGTTGTTGGAGAATTGGGCTTGAGATCAGAGAATGTGGCGGAGAAGCCAAGGACTGTGTCTGAGAGAGCCCTATTTGAGGGTCACAGTCCACCATCTCCAAACACGGATTCGCAATCAGTGGAGGAAGAACTGTCAGAGGACAAAAAATGTCTATAGAACCAGAGGAATCACCTCGTTTCTTCTTGACCAGAGTTGATTTCTTCGAGGATGGTGCTGGTGAGGAATTTCTGCGCTTATTCGATCTTGAAGGTGAGATTGGGTTCGATTTCAAACCAACTCGAGTACGAACCATTCTGCATAGAGAATTTCCAAACACAAAGAAACAACCCCAGAAATTTTTCGAAGAAAATTCTTAAGATTTGAGATTAGGGTTTATCAAAAACAAACTCAGAAAAATGAGGAATCAATTTGGGAAACATGGGTTTATAGTATAAGATTTGAGAAATTTAATATTTTGAAATGAAAAATTAAATAACCAGCTAGAATTAAACCCAACCTATGAAAAACATAAAACGACATGTAGCATCCTGAACAAGACAATTAATAGAAAATTCAATCTAGTCGTAGAAAGTGTTTCAACATATTTTGAAACATCACAGATATTAAACCCAGTTCGATCCAATACCTTTTTTCTTTTTTACTTTTGACAAAAAGTAAGAAATAACAAAAATGCATGAAGCACACATAGCACAGATGTGAGTAATTGACTCCAATTCAATGCATTTTACTTTCACAAGATGCAAAGTTTAATATTTAAACTGAAATTATATGAACTCAAATTCAATTTATCAAGAAATATAACAAGTGTGTGAGTGAAACGATCGACATCAGGCATCATAGTTTTGTAAAATCTTATTGCCAAATCAATTTGAATCCCCCTTTTTTTTAATAATATTTTTGACAACTAATCGGTAGCTTTCACTCTATCCCTAAGACAGCTCTTTTTTCATGGCAGATCATTCTCTAAATATTGGTGATATACAGGCCTAGATTACTCAAGGATAGCTTCGCACATTAGGGTAGGTAGCTTTTTCCATCAAAGGTCCCTTTTTTTATTATAAAAAATTACAATAAGATCAAACAAAGGCTATCTTTGACTCAATTGCCATCAATATCCGTTGGGTGCACAAAAATTTGGTTCAAATTCAAAATCAATGTCACCCAAAAACATATTCTTTTGGATTCAAACATTAAAATTTGCACTTGATAAATTGGAAACACCTCAAATAAAGGATCGACCAGTTAATGCTTAAATGCAAACCTAATATGCAATGCTAAGCAGAAACACACAAATGAATTTGCATCATCCAAATTCCTAAAGATTTTCTTAATGATACAAATTTTGTTGAATCAAGAGCCTTAGTAAAAATATCTGTAGGTTGTTTTTCTGTTGCAACGTGTTCTAAAACAATAAGCTTATTTTCAACCAATTCTCTAATGAAATGATGCCTAATATCAATATGCTTAGTCCTAGAGCGTTGAACATGATTTTTAGAAATATTTATAGCACTGGCATTGTCACAACAAACAATCAAGTATCATGTAAAATACCGTAGTCGTCAAGCATTTGCTTCATCCAAAGTAGTTGTGTACAACAGCTACTGGTAGCTATGCACTTGGCCTCTACAGTTGATAAGGAGATTGAATTTTTTTTCTTGTTGTACCACGAAACACGGTTATTTTTAAGATAGAAACACCCTCTAGTGGTGCTTTTGCGGCCATTTGCATTACATGCCCAATCAGGATCATTGAACCCTGCAAGAATTGAATTTGTGTCATTAGAATACCAAATACCATAGTCAGCCATTTCATTCACATATCTTATGATTCTCTTCACCGCAGCAAGATGTGACTCCTCTGGATTGGCTTGATACCTAGCACAGACACCTACACTAAAACAAATGTTAGGACGACTAGCAGTGAGGTAAAGAAGGCTCCCAATCATGCTCCTATAAAGACTTGGATCAATTGACACTCCACTGTCATCCTTTGTTAATTTCATATTTGAACCCATGGGTGTTTTCATATGCTTAGCATTTTCCAAACCAAATTTCTTAGCAAGGTTTTTGGCATATTTACTTTGTACGATAAAGAACCCATCCTCAAGTTGCTTAACCTAAGCATCTTATGATAATTTACCCTTTGTTTATCTCTTGTGCGTCTACCTTCATTGAGCCCTTCAATTACCACATCAACAGGATGGTTCTTCTGCACTCTAGATGACAGCTCCCTTGAAACCAGTTCAGTCAACTCCCTTGGGGGAGTCTCTGTTTTTCCATGTTTTGTTTTAGGTGGTGTTGGAATAATGGTTGGTGTTGCAGGAGGTGTTGTAGCTCTCTCTGGAACAGTGTGATCGGGTGGTGTTTCAGCGGTATTTGGACCTGTCTCTTTTGATACCCGCATTTTAGTTTCTTCAGTAAAGCTAAGAATTTCCTGTTCCTTGGATTAATCTGCAAAATCATTGAAATCATCAAATGTCACATTAACATATTCCATAATAGTTTGGGTTCTCATGTTGTAAACACGATATGCCTGACTATTTGTTGAATATCCAAGAAAAACACTTTCATCATTCTTGGCATCAAACTTACCTAGATGATCTCGATCATTCAAGATATAGCAGACACAACAAAAAAATGAAAGTAGCTAAGGTTAGGTTTCTTACCTTTCCAAATTTCATATGGAGTTTTTGTTGTACTTGGTTTCAAGTAAACACGATTAATTGTGAAACAAGTAGTGTTGATTGCCTTGGCCAAAAGTCTTAAAGCAAGTTTCTTGGAATTTAACATAATCCGAGCCATCTTCTGAAGGGTCCTATTCTTCCTTTCAACAACGCCATTCTGTTGAGGTGTTTTGGGTGTAGAAAATTCATGGGATATGCCATGCTCATCACAAAAATTAGCAAAAATAGCACTTTCAAATTCTTTTCCATGATCACTTCTTATTCTTACTATTTTGCCAATGTTGCAATCTTTTTCAGTTTTCAATTTTATGCACAAAGTCTTAAAAACCTCAAAAATGTCAAATTTTTCTCTAATGATGTTAACCCAAGAGTATCTAGAAAAATCATCAACACATATAAAGACATACGTATTACTTGCAATACTACCTGCATCGGCCCCAAAAGGTCCATGTGAAGTAGCTCAAGAACTCGTGAAGTGATGTGTTGCAACACTTTGTGAGACACCTTTACCTATTTGCCGAGTTGGCAAGGTCCACAAATTCATGGCTGTCTTTCTCCAAGTTTTGGAATAGCATGAATAGCACCTGTACTCATAATCTTTGTCATAATTTTATAATTCAAATGTCCTAATTTTTGGTGCCAAAGATCAATGTCATTGACAGAAGTTTAATGACAAGTGAGGGAGTGTTGCAACATATAACAGTTGTCAGATGATCTAGAACCTGTCATAACACAATTGTTAGATTTATTAAATACATGGCACTCTTCCTTTATAAAATTTACAACCAAATCTTGATGACACAGCTGGCTAATGCTAATCAGATTTGCTTTGAGTCCTTCCAGAAGTAGCACATTCTTGAGTTTAGGTAGACCTTTAACATTAAGTGTTCCTTTGCCAAGAATGCACTCTTTAATTCCATCTCCATATGTGACATGACCGAGATAAAACTTTTGGTAATTCTTCAAGAATTCATTATTACATGTCATTTGCCTAGAACAACCACTATCTAAGTACCAAGATTTAATAGTACCTGCTTTCAAAGAAATATAAGTTGTAAGACACCTTAGATAAGATTTTCTTATCCAAATCTTCCACGTGGAATTGTTTTTTAGATCAATATTGAGCTTAGGTATTCTTTAAGGGTTTGCAAAATTTGATGAGTAAACAATCATACCCTTTCTTAAAGCATTCTGATACTTATAACATCGAGGTCTAATATGTCCAAGTAAACTGCAATAGTGACAAGTAAGAATAAACCTCTTTAGGTTATGCTTAGGAGGTGCTGTTTTAGATTTCTTACCTGGATGAGAGCTTGAATCAGGAGGAGATGATGCTTTTACAAACATGGTTTTTGATGAGGAGGTTCACCAGTGTAACCTAATCCATGACGATCACTGCACGATTTTTCAACAGAAAGAATGTGGTCAAGTTTGACTAAACCAGAGTTGAGCATTCTTAAATATTTATTAGTTTCCTCCAGTTGATAGTGAGTTTCTTGAAGAGCCTTCTCCTTTTCAGTAGCTTGGAATTCTTAGTTAAGTATGGCCCTTTTAAGAATATCTCTTTATTCGACAAGTTCAGCCACACGGTCCTCCAACTTCTTGTTTAGTTTGCACAACTTGATCCACTTGGAGTACATGCCTTGATAGGCTTTCTCAATGTCAGTATCACTGAGTTCTTAATCTCCACTGCTACATTCAAAGTTGGAATAATAAAGACCATCAGTTTCCGCTAATCTTTCATTCGGTGTTCCAGGATGTGTTTCAACATTGCCGGATGTTTCAGAAGGTGTTGCAGCAGAGGCAGAGGTAGAGGCAGTGAGATTTAAGATCTCCATTAGGTCTCCATCTATAAAGACTGTAAGATCAACATGATTGCTTGTATGATCCTCATCCTTCTCTTGGCTGCCTTCGGACTCTTCATCACTCCAAGTAGTTTTTAGAGACTTCCCCTTTTTCTTAAGTGTATTAGCACACTTGGATTGGATGTAACCAAATCCTTCACACTCTTGGCATTGAATTTTCTTCCCTTTGGTTTTTTGGTAAGGGATATTTGTCATGGTTTTCTCCATTTTGGAGTAGAATTTTCCAATATTTGGTCCCTTGTTCCGCTTCTTCATATTATTCAACATCTTATTGAATTTTTTTGCAATTAGAGTAGGAGATTCAGTCAGGTCCGCGTCATCATTCACCTCCTCTTCATCACTAGAGTCTTGAACTTCAGCTTTTAGAGCAATACTCTTTTCTTTCTTGTTCGACTTCAAGTTCATCTCAAAAGTTTGTAAGAAACCAATTAACTCATCCAATCTCACAAAGCTTACATTCCGCACTTCTTCAAGGGCCATGACTTTATAAGCAAACCCACTCTGGTAGTGATCTCAGTGATTTGCTTACCAATTTGGTCTCAGAATATTTTTCACCAAGAGCAAAGGCTTCATTGGCAATATCGTAGAGTTTGGCATTGAAATCAACAATAGTTTCACTATCGAGTTTTTTGAGATTTGCAAATTGTGTAGCCAAGATTTGTAGTTTTGACATCTTAACAGCAGTTGTGCCTTCATATGCCGTCTGAAGAGTAGTTCAAGCTTCTTTGGCAGTTTCACAAGTAGAAATAAGCTTGAACTAATTGGCATCAACAACATTAAATCTTGCAGTTAGGGCCTTGGAGATGTTGTTTGTCAATTGGTCTTCATCACTGGACCAATGTACCTCATGTTTGGGTACAGATTTACCCTCACTATCATTGGTCGTAGGATGCTCCCAGCTAGTTAACACAGCAAGCCATGCTTTCTCATCAAGTGCCTTGATAAAAGCCTTCATACGAGCCTTCTAGTATGGATAATTGCTCCCAACAAGCAACAGTGGACGTGAAATAGATCCTCCATCACCAAGAAAATCCATGCATGCAAAACAGATCAAATCCCAAAATCTAACCTAGAAAAAATCGTTAGTAACCTGCTCTGATACCAATTGTAAGATTTGTTTTTACCTATTTACCAAATTTAATTAATTTTTCAAATTAATTCAATTACCGTAAGCAAAGTAAATAAATAAACAGAAGAAATTTTTTACAAGGTTTGGTAGCCCTATTTCTTGAGGTTATGCGCAAACAGTGAATAATCCACTAGTTGTCTAACGGTTACAAGCACTAATGGATTTATACAAACTGAAGACTCCTTCACCTTGTTGCCGCTGGTTGTCTTGAACCAAGTCAATGAATCTATTCTACAAGATCCCCTCGTTAGCTACATTGAACTCCCTTCAACTGCTAATTCCTTCTCCCGAAGACTTCAAATCTTTCTTCCGAAAGATGTAAGAATGCAACAGCTTCAAAAAGTCTCAAATAGAGAATGTTTTTAAAGTGTTTCCTGATCTGTTTCAACACTTCCAGAAAATACTTTGAAATTCAAATAGAGAATGTTACTCCAAATTCCGAATTAGATGTCCTCCAAAATAGCTACCGATAAATCACTATAAACCTTCAAAAATCTCTAGAAATAAAACTTCCAACTTTCCCAATTTTAAATGTGAGATCCTTCTTTTTAGGATAATTTGAATTTTTAATTTAAATAGGATAAGAAAACCTATTCAAATTAGAAATATCTTTTTAAATGAAATCCCATAAATATCTCCAAGGAATTCACGCAATCATCCTTGATTTTTACCAAACCAGAAACTGCTAATTTGTAGACCAAGTTAATTGTAATTTGCCATGTTAGCTTCCAAAAAGTGCAACTTTCCCAATAAGCATCTAGCCACATCTTAAAAAACGTACCAACTCCTAAAGCTAGCTTACAAAATATTGTTTTTGGTTTTTCTAACAAAGTTACCATAAATGCCAAGATACAAAAACCTATATCATAGTGTCATGCCCAGCTATAAAAAGTAAAAAGAACTCAGGTAAATATAGCATGGTTTAGGTAAAACTTATATCATAGTGTCATGCCCACCTATTAAACAATTTACTAAATAATAACAAATATTATAGACACCAATCAAACTAATACAAATAAAAACTCTCTTTAATTTTGTCACTGCAGTGTAGAATCAAATTTGATAGACTTGCTCAACGAACACCACTCGTCTTGAAAATTTGCTGCTGTTGAAATCCCTGTAAACTTACAAAAATGTCTTCTCGCAAAGAACTCACAAAGCAAAAGTATCCTCTCCAAAAAATCTTAGTTTCTTCTCCTGAAGAACTCACATTTAATTCTCAACGTAAGCCCTAAAACTATAAACTCACAAAGCTCAAAAGCTAGATTTTTCTTTCTGATAATGATGCGGGGGCTTCAGTGTTATAGCGTGTCGTTTCTTTTGCTTGTAATAAAACACAGTGTTTAGCTGCTTAGTCCTTTCAGAGTCGTTTGTGTCCTTATTAGAACATTTGTCGTTTTGAGTTGTGTGGTGTTGTGTTGTTTTGAATTTTGGCAGCTTTTCAAACCTAGCTTTAAGTCCTGTAATAATGAGACAAGAATTAATCAATAATTTTCGAAGCTGAGTTTCTTTTTCCTTGTTGGTTTTCTCTGTTTTTCCGGGTTAGAAATGTGAATTCTAACCCGTTTATCTTCTTAGATTTGATTTGCAAGATTATCTCTGATGGCTCCTATGCCAAAGTGGCAGCAGAGACCTCAGATTCTAGCCACTGGGTTCCTCGATGGCCGATGGTAGTAGTGGGTCTGTCCTTATTGAAGTTGATTTGCATGAAGCTCAAGCACTGTGGGTGCCAATTCAGGCTTTGGAAATGAAGAACGATCCAAGAATGACTCCATGATAACTGATCTTCAGATCATAGCACAATTGAACCAGATTTTTCTCTCACAACCCCATCGCCGCCCTCCGCCACCAGTTGGAACTCCATAACCACCGTTGATTCCTCCTCTGATCTCGACAGATCCCCTGAGAGTAGTTCCCTTGAGGGATTTCGACCCCCCATTCCATCCAACCCAGCCTCATCACCGAGGGTTTCCATTGGTGTTACAGTCGAGGGATTTCGAACCACCTCCAACTTAGCATCGGCGCCAGTATTCACCTTCCTGCCGTTTAGAACCACTGCCACACCTTGAGATTGTCTTTGGATGCAAGACTCATCGGCATTTCCGTCCACTGTTCGATGACAAAGTGGAGGCTCGGGTGCTACAACCGCCCAGGAACATGGGTGGGTACCTATACTAGTGACGCAGCAAGAAGCTTAGAAACAAGCCAAATCCATGGCTGGAAGGTAAATGGAGGCGTACCTCTGTTTCTCAATATGCAAATATCCCAAAATCTGATTTTCCTCCCATAGCCACAGAGCTTTTAAGATCCATAAAAACGACACCAACTAAAGAGCTTTCAAGCTCGATAAAATAACACCAACTAACACAGTTGATTACTAAAGCTATATATACAAAACGACAAGTAGTATATAGGTATCAAAATAAATAAAATACAGGACTAAAATAACAAACGACATTTCCTACATCAATTCACCCCGTCTATGAAAAAGAACTCGACCTCAAGTTCGGTTAAAGCATGTGGAAAATGAACATCCTGTAGCAAGCAACACAACAATGGGCAATGTAGAATGAAGGGAGCTCTGAAAAAGGTCAACGGAGAGAAGAATCTTATTTCTTTTGTGGGAGTGGTAGACCCCGATTGAGAAGTCTTTCCTTAGCTCATCCCAAATCCACAAGGGGAGCAAAACAATTCTCCAATGGAATGTCGAAAATGAAGCCCAAGTGATTTTCCATTGACGCTGTCTTGCCCTTTTGGTCTTGAAACACTCAAACCCAATGTCAAGTTGACCAACTAGAATTAGTGGCTTCACTGCCAAATCTTCAAAGATAATCCTCTCAATTGTTGGCTTTTCAAGTTGTACGTCTATTGTTCCATTACACAGAACGCTAATTCCCTGGTTTGTTTTTGTCCCAACATGAACAAAACTGGTCTCAATCTCTTGTAAGCTAGCAAACAATGGTTGAGTAGCAGATTTAGTTTCAAAATCTCCAATGAGAAAGTCTTCATGAACATACTTTAAAGTTGAAGCATGTCCACAAAACCCTTCACTGCCACTTGCCCACCTTGCAGCTTGTTTAGATCCAGAAAGGCAACAAATTATATCCAATTAAATTGGTAGTAATCTCTAGCTCATCCCCTTGGATTTTATCAGCTTTTTCATCTCTTAATTGAGCACCTACAGCCTCCCCTTCTTCTTCTATCACTGAATGAAGAGGAATAGGACTACAAAAGTAATTTAATTCCTTCTTAGCATCCTCATAATTTGTTGTTTTCTCAACAAGAGTTTGAACAACATCTGATTCTTGAGACTCTTCAGCTTGAGTGGCTGCTTCAAATGTTTCGATTTCTTCATCAACTAGATTTATTGGTCCACTAGGAGCTTCAAGGATGACTCCAAGACCAATTTGATCATCCAACTCTTCAATTTTAGCAACCTCAAGATGATCCACAAACTCCTCTTGAACAATATTCCCACAATTAGTAACTCCGTCTCCCAAAGTATCACAAAACGCATTTTCATTTTCCTCAAATTCAAACCACTCAGCTACAAATTGCATCATATCAATGAGAGTCGTGGGACGATCTTTAGGCAAAGTGGGCTTCTTGAGAATTGAACCACAATTTCCATAATTAGGATCAACATCAAGATTTGCATCATTCGTTTCAAAAACACCTCTATCAATGTTGGCAACAACAGTTTCATTCACAGGCATTTCATCAAACAGGTTGCTTGCAGTTATTATTTTTTGATGATGGGTTTCTTATATATAGTGATTTGGGTAATGGACTTGGGTTTGTTGATGGTGATGGTGGTTCTGTGAAGTTGGAGCAATGGGTTGGGCACGGTGGGTGTGATGGTGGTCATGGTTTTTGTGGGTATGGGTTGAGGTGATGGAATGGGTGGACGTGTATTGGTTTTGTTGATATTGGTTGTGGTACCGTGAAGTAGATGGTGAAGTTGGACGATGAAAATGGTTATACCTGTGAAAAGATGGTGAAGAATAAGGCCGTCGGTGGGCACTCCACCTTCGAGATCCGCATTCTCCGTCGCTTGGGATGCTAAACAGCCGTGTCGGAGGAAAGCTACGGCCAGCATCAACTACCACCGAGGTCTGGACACAATCTCTCCCGAAGCGCATTTCGTGATTACCGCTACTAGTCCAATAGCACCCTTGACCTTCATCAATGAGTGTTCGCTTTCTTCTGTCGCTGGCGGCGGCCATCGGAGCGTAGCCAAGTCTCTGATACCACTTGACGTAGCAAGAAGCTTAGAAACAAGCCAAATCCATGGCTGGAAGGTAAAAAGGAGGCGCACCTATGTTTCTCAATATGCAAATATCCCCAAATCTGATTTTCCTCCCACAACCACGGAGCTTTTAAGCTCCATAAAAACGACACCAACTAAAGAGCTTTTAAGCTCCATAAAACGACACCGACTAACATAGTTGCTTACTAAAGATAAACTTTAAGAGGAATGAATTTTCTGAATATTGCCACACACTAAACTGATTTACACGGTTCCTACTTATAGGACTTTAGAGAGTATAGGAAGCTATACAGAGAACAGGAAACTAATGTCTATGGTAGCTAGCCTAATAACTTTCTTATTTTACAAAAGTTGACTAGTTATATTTACACAATAACAAATCAGCTAACTAATTCTCATAAAGCAGCTAACAAATCTTCTATGATTTAACAGCCGAATATTCCCACACTCCCCCTCAGGCTGGCTTGAATATATCTTCCATAGCTAGCTTGTCAATCAAGTCATCAAACTGTTTTTTGTGTAGTCCCTTTGTGAGTATATCAGCTGTATGCTCGTTGGTAGGAACTTACGTCATGCAAATTAACCCATTGTCCACCTTTACTCTGATGAAATGTTTGTCAACTTCCACATTGAGATGGCTGCTTTGTTGTCACAGTATACTTTCATAGGTAGAGAATCAGTGATCTTCAGATCTTCTAGCAGTTTTATAATCCATATTGCTCACAAATTCCATGAGCAACTGCTCTAAACTCAGCTTCAACACAGCTCCTAGTCACCACACTTTGTTTCTTACTTCACCAAGTAACTAGATTGCCTCCAACGAAGGTACAATAAACAGATGTTGACCATCTATCCATAACACTTCTAGCCCAGTCTACATTTGTGTCGACTTCAACCTGTAAGTTGTCACGTTTTTTAAACAACAATCATCATCCTGGAGTCCCTTTTAAGTATCTCAAGATCCTATAGATTGCATCAAAGTGCTCTAGTCTTGGTGAATGCATATGCTGGCTCACCATGCTTATTGCGAAAGCAATATTAGGCCATGTATGTGACAAGCAGATCAATCTCCCTAAAGTTTTTGGTACTGCTCCCTATTTACTACTTCTTTTGACTTGACAGGTTGTAGCTTTTGATCGGGTTCAACTGGAGTGTCAACTGCTTTGCAATCGAGTAGACCTGTTTCACTAAGCAAATCAAGAACATACTTTCGTTGATTAACAAAAATTCCTTCCTTAGACCTGACAAATTCTATTCCAAGGAAATAATTCAGCATTCCCAAGTCCTTGATCTCAAAATCATTGGCAAGTCTCATCTTTAATCTTTCCAATTCACCTTTGTCGTCACATGTCAAGATTATGTCGTCTACATACACAATTAGGATGGCAATTCTACCTTCCTTAAAATGTTTGTAGAACAAGGTATAATCTGCTTGGCTTTGACAATACCCATAGCTTCTTACTGCTTTCTTGAAGCGTCCAAAGCACACCCTAAGAGATTGTTTTAGATCGTATAGAGACTTCTTTCGTTTGTAGACTCTTCTAAGCTTTCCCTCGAAACCAGGTGGAAGACTCATAAAGACTTCTTCCTCCAATTCACCATTCAGGAAAGCATTTTTTACATCCAATTGGAACAAAGGCCAATTGCAATTTACAGCTAATGATAATAACACTCGAATTGAGTTTATCTTGGCTACGGGAGAAAATGTTTCTTAATAATCAATTCCATATGTCTGCGTGAAGCCTTTTGCAAATAGCCTTGCTTTGTACCTTTCTACACTACCGTCAGCCTTGCATTTCACAGTAAACACCCACTTACACCCAACTATCTTCTTTTCCCTTGGCAAATCAACTGTCTCCCAAGTGCCACTTCTCCTGAGAACATTCATCTCTTCTATCATTGCTAATTTCCAATTCGGATTATCAAGTGCTTCCTGAATATTTCTCGGAACAAATAGGTGAGAGATCTTAGAAGTAAATGCCCTATGACTAAAGGATAGTTTTTTGTAGGGCAAATATTTGGCAATGAGATGTTTAGTGCAAGTTCGGTTCCTTTCCTAACTGCTATAGGAATGTGATGGTCTATGAAATTTTTTGTAGGAGATTCAATGATTTTAGTAGATGAATTTATGGGAACATGAAGAGTAGAAGGATTAATTGGAACATGAAGTTCAATAGGAATAGGAATAGGAGATGGAAGCGGAAGAGGAGTACCTGGAATATTCATAGAGTCATTGTCCGGAGGTTCTGACTGATCTTGAACAAGAGTGACAGGAGGGTTTTTACTTTTGTGATGAAGTCTACGTCTAGTATAAACTAAAGTCTCACGATTTGGATGATTTTGATGTGTTTTTCCCCCTGCTTGTGACTCATCAATGTTTCACAATGGTGGACAAGGATTTCCATCATTTCTATAATCTTGAACAATGTTTTCCTTAATTTGAGAATTGGATGTAGAATTGGAAACATCAGGAGGAGAATCAAGCAAAATTGTATTTGGTAGAGAGGTAGCAAATAAATCCCAAAAATATTTTTCTTCTTTACTCTCTTTCTCCCCATGAAGAAAATTCTTTTGAAAAAAAAGGTTGATTTTCCAAAAAAGTGACATCCATGCTTACAAAAATTTTCTTTGTTTGAGGGTTGTAACACTTATATCCTTTTTTTATTTGGAGCATAGCATACAAAAACACACTTTTTTGCTCTAGGATCAAGTTTTGACTGAAACTTGCTGGGTATATGAACATAAGCCATATAACCAAAAACCTTTAAAGGCAACTCAGAGTGTATCCGTGATTGTGGAAAAACTTATTTGAAACATTCCAAAGGAGTTTTGTATTTTAAAATTTGTGTAGGCATTCTATTAATAAAAAAAAGACGCAATTAAAACTGCTTCTCCCTACAAATATTTTGGAACATATGTAGAAAACATGATAGCTTGAGCAACTTCAAGTAAATGTTTGTTTTTCCTTTCAGCAATTCCATTTTGTTGAGGAGTGTCAATGTATGTAGATTGATGTTGGATGCCTTTTTCACACAAAAAATGTTCCAAGTATTTATTAAAATATTCTTTACCGTTATCAATATGTAAAATGTTGATTTTGGTTTGAAATTGATTTTCTACTATTTTATAAAAATCTATAAAAAAAATTTCTACTTCAGATTTTGCACTCATCAAATATACCCAACATAAACGATAATGATCATCAATGAATGTCACAAACCACTTTTTTCCAGAAATAATAGTAACCCTTGAAGGCCCCCAAGCATCACTATGAATTAAATAAAATGGTTTGGAAGCAATATAAGGTTTTGGTTAAAAAGTAGCACGATGACTTTTTGATAAAACACAACCTTCACATTGAAAATAAGAACAATCCAATCCTTTAAACAGAGAAGGAAACAAAGTCTTAGATAAGGAAAACTAAGGTGTCCGAATCTAAGATGCCAACGCATTATTCGTTCACGAATAGAAGGGAACTAACACTACTAAGGCCATGAGACCTTTTATTGCACATAGATTATCATCCAAAAAGAAAAGGCCATCCACCATCTTAGCACTGCCAATCATCCTCCCCGAGCTCTGGTCCCGAAATTCACATTGAGAATCAAGGAAGATTACACGGTAGTTAGAATCTCCAGATAGTTTGCTAACAGATAAAAGATTACCAACAAGTTTAGGGACATGGAGAATAGATTTAAGATCTATATTCTCGATAACTTTATCAAACCTTTTCCGGCAATAAGTGAGAAACTTCCATCGGCAATTCTAATTTTTCATTTCCCGAACAAAGGGAATAGGAACTAAATAAATTAGAAAAAGTAGTCATGTGATCGGAGGCTCCAGAATCAATGATCCAAGGAGCAGGACGAGATTTTAAATGACAAGAAAAGGCACTAGATTCACTACCTATTTGTGCAAGAGAAACACTAGGAATACCAGATGAAGAGTTGGCCTTTAGCACTTTAAGAAGATGATTCATCTGCTCCTTGGTGAAGGGTCCTGTCTCGGCCTCATTTGCTGATAGAAACACCTGACCTCCTTGGTTGGATCTATCACCCACCTGGTTAATTTTCCAATTTGCTGGCTTACCATGAATCTTCCAGCAGGTATCTCGAGTGTGGCGTGGCTTGTTCCAATAGTCACACCATACACGGGGTTTCTCTTCAGCCCTTTTTTTATTACTGCTAGTTCTACTCACATTTGCCTCGGAAACTGTGAGTGCTGAGTTCTCAGTTGCTCCACCAGTGATCCTTTTTCCAATCATGACATTCCTGCAGCTTTCCTCTCTCCTTACTTCCGAGAATACATTCCCGATTGAGGCCAAAGGCTTCCTTCCTATTATCCTCCCTCTCACCTCATCAAACTCAATATTGAGTCCAGCCTAAAACTTGAAAATGTGATGATCCTCCATTGTTTTTCTGTAGTGGTTACAATCCATAGTTGACTTCCATTCGTAGTCGTTGAACAAATCCAAGTCCTGCCATAACCGTTTCAAGGAGTTGAAATACTTGGTGACATTGTCTTCACCTTGTCGCATCTCTCCAAGCTTCAAGGTAATTTCATAAACTTGGGACTGATTTCCTAAGTCAGAATACATTTGATTGACGTTGTCCCACAGTTCGTTAGCCATTGGATAGCACATGTAATTGGAACTGATATCTTCCTCCATGGAATTCACTAACCAGGTCATAACCATCGAGTTTTCAGCATCCCTGGTAGCATGTGTTGAATCCTCTTTTGCAGGCTCCTTCTTGTCTCCGATCAAGTAGCCAATTTTCCCATGCCCTCGAATATACATACGGACAGATTTGGACCACCGTAAGAAGTTATCGCCATTTAGGCAAATTGTGGTGATTTGGACGGAATGAGAATTCGAGTTTAGGGCTTGGGTTTTAGTGGTTTTTTTCAAGACAGCAGGGGAAGAAGTTGAATCGGAAGTGAAATCAGACATTGCTGGACAGCTTATGGCTCTAGTTTTTCTCAAACAATTTGTGGCTCTGAAGCCATATAAACTTTAAGAGGAATGAATTTTCCGTATATTGCCACGCACTAAACTGATTTACACAGTTCATACTTATAGGACTTTACAGAGAGTAAGAAACTAATGTCTATGCTAGCCGGCCTAATAACTAACTTTCCTATTTTACAAAAGTTGACTAGTTATATTTACACAATAGCAAATCAGCTAACTAATTCTCATAAAGCAGCTAACAAATCTTACAGCCGAATATTCCCACATAAAGCTACATGTACAAAACGACAAGTCGTATATAGGGATGAAAAGAAATAAAATAAAGGACTAAAATGACAAACGACATCTCCTACATCAACTAAACTCAATTTTTATTCTGAAATCATCTGTTTATAAAATGTAAATTGATATTCCTTTTAGTATGGTCATTTAAAAATTGAGGACTTCTTGGATTGACTGAAATATGCGGAGACTTTCTTTTATTACATGGATGTTCCTCGGGACAAACAAGCCAAGTTAATGACCTATAAATTGAAAGGAGGTGCTTTGGCGTGGTGAGATCAGCTTATAACCAACCGTCACAGAGAGGGCAAAGGACCGATCAGGTCTTGGAATTGGATACACAAGCTGATCAAGTCCCGTTTCTTGCCCGTTGACTACCAACCGCACCTCTATCTCCAATACCAGCAGTGTCAATAATGTGAACGAAGTGTTCGAGATTATGCTGAAGAATTTTATCGCCTCTCTGCTCGTAACAATATTTGCAAGACTGATAATCAACAAGTCACGAGATTCATTGGAGGTCTTCATGACAGGATTCAAGAACACTTTACATTCGGTGTGGAATTTGATCGAGGCTGTGAGAATGGCCCCACAAGTGGAAGATTAGTTATCTCAGAGTTCTACTCGGCACACTTTCTACCGACGCCCATCTCCACAACTAATGGTTGAGCGAAGCAATTCCATGCTCGCTTTGCACACCGAGCACCCTCTACTAGCTCACCGCTCAAAGAACCTCCTCCTGAGTCTCATCCGAATGCTCAAGCTGTTTAAAAGGACCTGCCGCTGCTCCACAACCATCTAATCCTTATGCTAAGCCTTTCCCTGCCAAGTGTTTTCGGTGCCAATAACCGGGTCATTAGGTCTAATGAATGTCCTCAACGGAGACAAGTTGGTTTGTTGGACGGGTCGGGTAAAGCCTATGATGCGTATGAAGAAGATGGGGCAGTCGACTTTGTTAACACCGATGAGGGAGAATTGGTCATTTGCATTTTGCAAAAGCTCTCGTTTGCTCCGAAGCAAGCCCAATTGACTTAACGCTATGCCACTTTTCGCACTAGTTGCACTATCAACTCCAAAGTGTGCAACATCATTTTTTTAAATAATGGGAGTTCCGTGAATGTAGTCTCTAAGGCATAGGTGAAGGCTCTTGTATTAAGCACTGTTTGTCCATTGGTCATTCTGCTAAGCTCCATGACCGTAAGCTAGGCCCCTTTTGCATCCTTGCCAAGATCAATGACAATGCTTATAACCTAGAGTTACCACCTGACCTCTCCATCTCTAACACGTTCAACGTGTGTTATCTGTTTGAATTCTTTCCACCAGAAGCGGCTTAAACTCTAGTCAAAGATTCGAGGACGAATCTTTCTGAGGAAGGATACTTTATTGCAGGGGCTTGTGTTTTAGCCTGTCGTTTCTTCATTGTTTTGTCATTTGTTTTGCTTGCAACAAAACGCAGTGTTTAGCTGGTTAGTCCTTTTAGAGTCGTTTGTGTCCTTATGGAACAATTCTCGTTTTGGGTTGTGTGGTATTGTGTCGTTTGGATTTTGGCTGCTACGCAAATATTTACTAGTGAATCTTAGTTTTTACTCATATATCTAATATCTACCTGTAAATCGTTTTAAAAATTTTCAGTTTATCCCTTAAAAGATAATCAATATATCAAGTAAATCAAATATTGATTAGTAAATCTTAGTATTTACAACTTTATAAATTAGTCCTAAATTTTTTAGATTCATTATTATCTTGTAAATCCGATACTTAACTAGTAAATCCAGTATTTACTAAAACTATTTTACTAGTAAATCTGGTTTATTTTTTTCAATTAAAAATTATCAATTTATTATGTAAATCAAATATTTTTATTTTAGTAAATCTTAATATTTACTAGTTTACAAATTATTCATGAATTTTTTTTATTTAAGATTGTCTGATAAATCCGTTTATTATCTTGTAAATCTAATCTTTCCTAGTAAATCTGATATTTACTAAATTTATTTTTATTATTAAAACCAATATTTACAAATAAATCCGGTATTTACCAAGATTATTTTCACTTTACAACATAAACTATAAAATGGTAAATACATAAATTTTCAAATAATTCCAACTCACAAAATAAACAATAAAAATGATAAATACATATTTTAAAAAAAAAAACACATGATAAAGTACAATAATAATTACAATGTCATTAACAATTTTAATATATTTACAATAAATCCCTAAAAACTAAAGAATTTTAAATCAGCCCCAAAAATTAAAAAAAATTGAAATCCCGAACTTGAACCACACCAAACGGCCAGAGGAGAAAGTTGACAGCTTTGGTGCCGGAATATAGCGTGACAGATCTCGTGAGCGAGAAATGGCCTAAATTGCGCCGCAATAGATGGAGCAGCCCACCCTCAGAGAAGAAAAACCTGCAAAAAAATCCTAACTTGAACAGTCACCAAACGCCACAGCAGAAGATAACAACTCCGAAGCTAGAATTGACGAGATGGATCTTGCGGCGGAGAAAACGACTAAATCCCGACGCGACAGACAAAGCCGCCCACCTCCGCGAAGAAACATCTGCCAAAAAAAAAAAAAAAAACTACTACATATCGAAACCACCATTTTTTGCAGCTCACCGGCGAGTGGAGAGAGAGAAAACAGAGATAATGCATCGCTGTCGATCTCCTTCCCGTCGCCGTCGCAGTCGTACTCTTCCCACCGTCCCTATCTAGTCACGATCGCGATCTCATCAACTCGATGCCAAAGAAAGCGACATCGATTGGCGCCGTTGTGATCCCATCGCCATCACGAACTCGTCGCCATCGCGCTCCCAAGGCCGTCGCAATCCCGTTGCCGTCGCCGTCGTGATCTTCAATCTTTTTTTTGGGGGGGGCGGGGGGGGGGGGGGGGGGGGGGGGGTGTAAAGAGGGGACATGTGGAATAAGAGAAAAGGTAACCGTAATAAAGTAATTGGAAATAAAATAAAATTTTTTAATTAAAGTTAATTGATTTTTTTAAAATAAATTATAATTTTTATTAATTTTAAAAAATAAATAAAAAAAATAACCGTATGGTATAATTTAGTTTAAAATAAATTTAAGTGACAACAGTAAGCTAAAAGTGAAATTAAAAGCTATTATAATTTATCATCATTCTAAAAAACTTTTTTTTTTTTTTTAAAGTATGTTTCAAATATGCTATGTGGTGCAAATTGGGGGGAAAAAAAATCAAATAGCTTAAATAAATACTTTTCTAATAGATATACATAATTATAAATTAAAACATCTTAAATGATCTCAATAAATAGACATATAATTTAAATTCCCAATTATTCCTATCACGTTCTCCATAACTAGGTTTTTTTCCCTTAAATTTATTATTTGTACTAACATAAACTGAATGTAGTATATTAAAATACTTAACAAATAAATAATTATCTGGTTGGTTCTCATACTAACTTAAAAAGTCTCATTTTTTCTCCTAATTTTAAAGCCAAGAGTAGCAGTCAAACTTTTGGAAAGCACTTTCTTCGACCTCAAATTTAATTTCTGCTTAAAAAAAAAAAATTAGCATCCACAGTCCACAATTTTTTTTTTCCCTTTTGCTTTACTTTCTTATCCTAATTGTTTCTCGGTTATTTAGGAAAACATATAAATCAAGTTAAATTGAGCTAATTTGTTGTTGTAACAGTACGTTCTCAAGTTGAAAAGGCCAAGTGTGTCATTAACAAAGTTCACTCTGGTCTTCGAGATGGAAGTGACAAGCATTACGAACCAGTTTTAGTTTCAATTGGACCTTATCACCATGGAAGAAATACTACATTACAAGACATGGAAAAGCACAAAGTCCATTATTTGGAAGTGCTTCTAGAGAGAGTAGGGAGAGGGGAGCAGAGCAGCGCTGGATATATTGAAGCATTGAAAAATGAACATGGAGAGCTACAAGGTCTTCATTGCTATGTGGACACCTTTCAAATGGCTCCAGAACGTTTCGGACAATGCTTGGTACTTGATGGCTGCTTCGTGCTTGAGCTCTTCCGCAGGAATATAAGGTCTGGCAGCTATAAAGACTCGATTTATGATACGATTTTTAACACAAGGTGGAAGAAGCATTGTCTAGAACGTGACTTGCTTTTATTTGAAAATCAGATCCCATTATTTGTTTTACTGAAGCTGTTGCATTTAACGGAGCGCGGCGGCGGTGAAGACGATATTTGTGAATTAGCCTTGAGATTTTTTCAGTTTAATGGAAACCAGATATACAATTTGGGCTTTCAATATCTTACTGATCAGCTGGACGCTATCCCACATTTGCTTGGTTTCGTATACCATAGTTTGGTACCGGAAACACACCTACCGTCGGATGCTATCCATGTTGAGGAGGGATCATGCAAAGCCATTAGGAGTGCAGTGGCACTCGAAGAAGTTGGGGTGAAGTTTGTCAAGGAAGAATATGTTCGCGAATTTTTTAATATCAGCTTCAGCAACGGAGAGTTGAGAATCCCACCATTGGTAATTGACGACAACACCGAGAGCTTCTTTCGAAACCTTGTTGCCTACGAGCAGTATAGCAAGGATAATAGTCTCCACAGATTGGTGGATTACCTGCAGGTCATGGATTGTCTAATAAACTCTCCCGAGGACGTCGAGTTACTACGCCACTGTGAAATTATTGACAATAGGATTGGGGATGACGTGAAGATTTCCTCCATGTTCAACCACCTCTGCTCCGGTGTCTATTTTGACAGATCTCAGTTCTTTTATGCTCAAGAGTTTAATGATGTGAATGAATTCTGCAACAAGCGTTGGAATGTGTGGATGGCAAAGCTTAAGAACCAGTATTTTGGAAGCCCTTGGTCAATAATTTCGTTTGTAGCTGCCGTAGTGTTGCTTTTGTTTACTGCAGTCCAGACGGGGTATTCAGTAGCTTCTTATTACCAGCCCAAAAACCAAGGCTAAGAGCAGATCAAAGAGGAGCATCTCATGAATTGAAATTTTCTTTTTTGGAACGTATGTGTATTTTTAATGTAATATTATCCATCTTTAAAATATTTGTGTTCAGAAATATCGAACAAAACATGTGAAGGTTGTGTTGCTATTTTCAACTGTCTACTTTACACTTTTGGTTTTTATTATTTATTTATTTTATTATTATTTTTTATTTGTTTATTTTCATATATAACCAAGGTGTATCCGAGGGGAGAGCCCCACTAATTCTATGAGAACTTTTTATAACGCTTTTAAAAATTTTTCGTCCAGGTAAGTTATAAGAGAATATAAGCAGCAAGAGAAGGGAATTTAGAGATCAATAAATGGATAAGATTATTCCAATTACGTATACAAGAACTACTGGTCCTCAAAAATCTCCATCGTCAATGATATGAACTACGCTTAATCTCCATGGCTAAATGAGCTCGAAGCTCTAAGAACTGCACCTCTGTTTAGATTCAAAACAACATTCCAAACGTTCAATATCGAAAAGCTGGCCACAAAATGACCTAGCAATATTCAATACAACATTCCACACGTTCAATATCCAATACAGCTTATATATGACCTAGCAAAAACAACGAAAATAGCCCAAAACACCCCAACCTCAAACAACAAAACGACTACATAGTTCAATGGACCAAATACTTATTTCTAAACAAGTAAAATCGACTTATGGAAAGAGAACTCCAAGCTGCCTTAAGCCAACTTATCATTTACCAATTTGCCAAACGCATATATAGACATTACAATCTTATCAAATTAAAATGCCTAATTTTATTTTACCGATGGTATGTTTGAATTTAAATTATTATCTTCTTGTATATGCCCACCTTTGCATAACTAATGCTCAATACTAATAGTCTTGGTGTTTACAATTGAACTCGTTGTAATAACATAGAATACAAATGAATGAATCATCCAGTTTATTTTATGAGAAAGCACCTGAATGACACAAATTTAGAAACCATTACACCAATATCACACAAAAAGTTAACACTAGACTAAAATAATACAAAATTAAACTAAATTAAGTAAATTATGTATCATGTTGGTCAAGAATGAGGAGTTTGTATCATGTTGGTCAATAGATGAAAAAAATGTGATTATTTAAGTAATTTTCTCTTTATTTTTTTTTTATGATGAATGCTATAGGTACGCAAAATGTAGTTGTGTTATGACACCAAACCTAAAATGGGAGGCCCATCATGAGTGAATGATATGCCTGATAGACGTCATAAATACTTAAATTTGAAAGATCAAGATGGAAAAGCCAAACAAATTAAGACTGAAATACAACTAATACCCCAGGTCGAAAGACCAAAAGAAAGAGAAAGGCGCCATACAGACTAAACCTGAAATATGTTTAGTACTTGAGGTTGAAAGATTGAGATGGAAAACTCATATTATGTTATTATTGGCGAAATTGTATTGAAAAGGTTCCCAAAACTATGGCTCACTGATTATCAAATGTGTAGAAATAACATAAGATGCTACCAAAGGACCACGTTTCATTTCTCAGCAAACTAGATGCTTCGAAACTTTTTCCATAGAAGTTGGTTTTTTAGAAGCCACAAGCACTTTGGGCTTAAATTTCCGCATTTGGGCATGGTGAGCATTCGTTAAAGAATATGGCAATGGGACAGGTTTGGGGTGGGGATTGTTTCTTCATCTTCATCATCCTCATCTTCGTTCCTATTCCAGCTTAAAAAAGGGCAGGCCTAAGGTGGAGATTCCCCATTCAATGAGCCTTTCTTATACTCACCCCATTCCCTGTTAATATAACTGGGCAATTTGAAAATTGCATACCTTTTTTAATTTTTTATTTTTTTATTACACAACTTAAAACAATAAATAAATGACACGTTATATAATTAGTAGTAGTCAGAGAAGGTTGCTAACTAAAAATTAACTTTTGATTTCCTTAACTTTTTAGTAAAAAAGATATAGTTAGTAATTTTAAGATATGTTTTTATCTATTTATTGAGTTTAGTTAATTTTCCAAATTAATTCAACTACCGTAAGAAAGTAAATATTTAAACACAAGCAATTTTTACGAGGTTCTATTACCCTACTCCTTGAGACCACGCCCAGATGATAAACAATCCACTAATTGTCACACGGTTACAAGCACTAATGGACTTATACAAACTGAAGACTTCATTCTCCCTATTGCCTCCAGTCATCTTGAACCAAGTTAATAAATCTATTATCCGAGATCCCCTTGCTAGCCACGTTCAACTCCCTTAAACCGCTAATGTATTTTCACGAAGACTTCAAATCTTTCTCCTGAAAGATAAAAGAATGCAACAGCTTCAACAAAGTCTCAAAGTACTCTAATCTATCTAAAAGCTCATTCCCTACAATCTGTTTTTGAGACAATAAATAAGCAGCCACAGACAATCACAAAAAAATCTCGGATTTGAAAAATAATTTAAATTTTAAAGTGTTTCCTGATCTGTTGCAATACTTCCGAAAATACTTTGAAATTCAAATATGGAAACTTCCTTCATAATCTGAAATAACTTTCCATCATAACAGCTGCTGATGAAAAACGGAAACCACCCAGAAATAAAATTTTTCAACTTTCTAGATTTCAAATGCAAGACTCTTCTCTTTTGGGATAGTTTTAATTTCTAATTTAAATAGGAAAAGGAAACCTACTAAAATCAGAAAGCTCTTTTTAAATGAAATCCCAAAATAATCTCCAACTCAATGCACGCATTATCAAAACAGAAACTGCCAATATGTAGCATATGTAGACCAAGTCAAATGCACTCTACCACGTTAGCTTACGAAACAATTAACTTGCCAAACTTTCAAAACAAGCAATTTTCCCATAAAGCAGCTAGCCACATCTTCAAATAAAGTACAAACTCCAAAAGCTAGCTACTAAAATATTGTTTTTAGTTTTTCTAACAAAGTTGCCATAAATGCCAACATACAAAAAACTAACAATCTCCCTCTTTGGTATTTTTGGCTCAAAACACTAAATAAAGAAAAACTAACTAGTCTATTTAACAAAATCACAAAATAACTCCCCCTAAACAAAATACTAACCGTACTCCCTCTTTTTGAATCAAAAACACTACCAAAGTACCAGAAAGACTAAGACGCTGAATAATAAGAATCTTTATCCTCATCTGAAACCGCTTCTGAGTGGCTAAGGCCAGCAAGAAGACTCTCCAACTCTCTCTCTTTTCGTTCAAGAGCCTGCCTCTGTTGCCTTAGGAAGACCAGCTCAGCCCTTAGAAACTTATCCACCTTCATCCTTGAAGTTTTGCTGACTGAGGCCGAGGGTGTTGCAACATCTAGTGCGACACCAGCAGACTCCTCCCCATGAAAATCTGCATCAGATAAACCAAAAGCTGCTTTGTCTTTTACCTGAACATTCGTGGCATGTTAACCGACAAAGAGCTTCTTAGAAACCATGATGGGTAGGAAAACTCTCCAATTGCTCAAACTCTTCCTTGACAGTTTTCTAGAGAGACATCACTTTATAGATGAGAGAGGGAAATGGAAGCTTGCCATACGTAGTCTTAGACTCGGCATGACTAGCAACGATCTCAAAAATATGTTTCCTCATGTCAAACTCCAAACCAGTGCCAATACTGTATAGAAGAATAGCCAAATCTTTGGAAACATTCATTGCATGTGTGTTTGGCAACCATACAGCAAGAGCAATCTACCCCTTGATCAAGCTCCACATCACCACATCACCATCACCTGTCAAAAATATAGTCACAGTGTCTATGTCTACCTCTTGATCAAGCTCCTTAACTTGGTTGGACTGTATGACAGGGCATTCCAAATAGTTGTTGATCTTAGCTGGGGAAAAATCAATTACATGCCCTCTAATGTAGACTTTGCAAAATCTAGGAAAAGATGACTCTCTAATATTAGAAGTCAAATTAGAGTAGAATTCATGCATAACAGCACCAATAAACTGTCTAGTCTTGCATACAGTACCCAAAAATACCCATTTCTTTAAGAAAGTTAACAATCCCTAGATTGTCATGATCAGTAACGTTAATCACCCTTTCACACAAAAATTTTCTTTTTGATACAAAATTCCAGAGATCCATATTTGCCTTAGCATAAAACTTAATAGATTTTGCTTTGGAAAGAACAAAACCTAGATCAACTGGAGTCTTCTTTTTCCTTTTGGACTTCTGTGAGCTTTTCACCTTCTTCTAAGAAGCTCGAGTGGTTTTGGAGGCAAGAGACTTGGACACAAATTCGGGCATGTGAGTGGAGGCTTCAGCATGATCAGTACCAACTAGTTCTGATTCTTGTTTTGGTTCTGTAGCTTCAGAAACTGGGTCATTGGCTGGTTCAGGTTCTGATTCAGTACCATCCTTCTCCGATTGATCAACACTAACAACTTTAGTAGGGGATCGAAAGAGAGGATCCAACCTTCATCAATGGCTGGCAACTTTGAACTCGAGGTACCATGTTCATGGACTTGGGGCTCAGATGGTGGTCTAAACTAAGAAGAAAATCCTGGGACTGCTTGCTGTGACATCAAAGATGATGGCTCGGTCTCAGCAGTAGGCTCGGAATCTTTCATAGGTTCAATAGCCACTTGAGGATCAACATTATCAGTTGCACGGACTGAATGTCCAGAGGCTGGTGGAATTGCAGTACCTACATCTAGTTGAGTTCCAACGTCACTTGGAACATAAGAAGGATCATCATTTGGACTTCGAGCCTCTACAACGGGTGCTGTGGTTGGTTGAGAAGCAGTTGGACTTCGTCCATAGGGACTACTTTAGTGTCTCCCTGATTAACCGAAGGAGAACCAACTCTATCAGGTGAGAGATTGACAAGGAGAGTATGAGTAGAAGTTTCCAAAATATCATCAACTCCAACCGGGACAGTATCTCCAAACTTCTAGGTAGAAGATCGAGCAATCTTAATAGGACCAAAGTGAGATGTGGAAGCAGGATTGGCTTGTGGTGACGAGATTAGAAAATCACCTTCTGCGATCGGAGATTGTGTATAAGATGCCGAGTGCTGTTCTGAGAAAGCCTTAAGTGAGGATCATAGACCACTGTTGGCTGTTGTTTCAGCAAGAAACCACCGAGTGGTGCATTAATCTAACACACATGACATTGAACTCAAAATGGCAGCTGCTAGGAGAAGAGAAAAACGTAGAGGAAAAACAGAGGACAGAGAGAAAAACAACCCCACTATCATTATCAGATTTTTCTAGATACAAAAAAAGGACATTCACTTCTTTCTTCAATACACTTCTCAAATTTCAATCTTAGTCATATAAGTGTCATACTTACAGCCATTGATTAACAAGAGTCAACTCTACAAAACCATGGTCAAAATAATTAAAAATGTAGCTCATTAAATATTAACATTCTCCCCCTTAATGTGTTGATCTTGAATTCCAAGCGCTAATCTGAGTTGCTGAAACTTTGCAATTGGGAGTGCCTTTGTGAAAATGTCTGCAACTTATTCTTCCGTCTTGCAGTAGTTGAGTTGGACTTCACCATCCTCGATAGCTTCTCGAATGAAATGATATTTGATTGCAATGTGCCTGGACCTGCTATGAAAACAAGGATTTTTTGCCATTGCAATTGCTGATTTGTTGTGACAAAACAACTCTGTAGCTTCTTCTTGCTTTTCTCCAATATCTTCAAGAATTCTTCTAAGCCATATAGTCTGTGATGTTGCAATTGAGGCTGACATATACTCTGCTTCAGCTGAGGATAGCGCAACTGATTGCTGCTTCTTAGACAGCCATGAAAATACACCTGTACCGAGAGAAAAAGCATAACCTGAGGTGCTCTTCATATCATCAACACAGCCTCCCCAATCACTATCACAAAAGCCAATCAACTTCACTTTAGAACTCCTCCTAAATCTGATTCCATAGCTTAGTGTTCCTTGAACATATCTTAGCACTCTTTTTCCAACACCATAGTGCTTTTGACTAGGACTATTCAAGAATCTTGAAAGCAAACTTGCAGCAAACATAATATCTGGCCATGTTGCCGTGAGATAAAGTAAGTTTCCAACCAAACTTCTATAAAGAGTCTCATCCACTTTCTTTTTCCCATCTTCCTTCACTAGTTTTTCATTGCAAACAAGAGGAGTGGCCACCGATTTACATCCAAACATTCTGAATTTTTTGAGAACTTTTTCAGCATAGTTCTGTTGAGATATGAAGACTCCATCATCATCTTGATAGAACTCCATGCCAAGAAAATAATGCAACAGCCCCAAGTCACTCATTTCATATTTCATCATCATCTCCCTTCTAAATTCTTCAATCATCTTTTTGTCACTTCCAATAAACACCAAATCATCAACATATAAAGCAACAATGAGAATTCTTGACTCACCTTGATGCTTCACATACAAAGTTGGCTCACTCTTGCTTTTGCAGAAACCTTTCAAGGAAATACCCATCAATTTGACTATACCAAGCTCTCGGGCTTGCTTGAGTCCATATATGGCCTTTCTTAACTTGTAGACCTTGTCTTCTTCTCCTTTAGCTACAAAGCCTTGAGCTTGTTCTACGTACACCTCCTTTATTAATTCTCCATTCAAGAAAGCAGATTTAACATCAAGTTGGTACAACAACCAACCTTTTGGGCAGCAAGAGCAATAAGTGCTCTCACAGTGTCTAGGCGAGCAACTGGAGCAAAAGTTTCTTGAAAATCAACGCCGGGCAATTGAGCATAGCCTTTAGCAACAAGTCTCACTTTTTTTCTTTGCACCGTCCCATCAAAATTGAATTTGATCTTGTTGATCTATTTGACATCAATAACTTTCTTTTCTTTTGGTCTCTCAACCAGCTCCCAAGTTTGATTCTTTTTGATAACATCAATCTCATCTTGCGTAGCCTTCCTCCAAAACTCTTCTTTCACAGCTTCTTCAAAGTTTTCTAGCTAAAGAACACATAAATTGCATCTTTCATAAACATCAGTCAAACTCTTCAATTTCTTTAGGGCTGAGGTTGGAGATGATGAACGTGAGCTTGACGGGCTGCTTGGTGATGATGGCGTACTTGGTTGAGTATGCTCTTCTTCGTCTTCATCTTCATCTTCATTGGCTAATTCTTGAGGTAGAACAAATTGGAACAACAACATCTCTTTCAACTTTTTCTTTTTCCCAATTCCAAGTAGCATTTTCGTCAAACAACACATCTCGACTAACAATAACTTTTTTGGTCTTCAAACTGTACAGCTTATAGCCTTTTGACTGAGTGCTATTGTGACGTCCCGACTTCCCAAGCCAGGTCGACACCATACGTACTTGTTCTTTACTTGAAAATTTGAGATAAATTTTTTTTTAAAACATATTCATCTAAGTTATCTTGTAGAGAAAACTTGTCATACATACAGACTATACTGAAAGTATCTTCTTGTGTCTTCAAACTTCGTACATATAACAAAATATAATTTACTATTGAAATATTAACATATTTTCTGAAAATTGGATGCGGAAAATTATGCGTAGTGGTATCCCACACCGCCCTTCACCCGCCGCATCGTCCGCATAGCCCACCAATTAAAATTGCAGGCTTCTTACCTACAGTATGAAATATAAGGGTGAGCTTTCGCCCAGCAAGTTCAAACATAATCTCACAAAAACATTTTAAACCTCAAAGAAAACATATTAATCATCATGTAATTTATGCATGATCCATTTATGATCGATTTGAAAAGTCTTATGCTTCATTATGGACTTAATCTTGAATTTATTATCTTGTCTTAACATGTGGGCCCATAGTGTTCGTACCAAAAGCGCGCAGCCTCCAGATAAAGCTAGGGTTTGCAAGGCCCTAACAGTTCTGGGAATTTTAACTTGACCCTTCACGATCACGGATTTCGATCACGGAAGGTAATTATCACCACTAAACATGTAGCCTCCTCGATTAAGGGAGGTTGGTACGACACCTTACTTGATTATTTTACCATGTGATTTAACATTAGTGAACATATTTCATGATGTCATTATGTCATATCATACACAACATTTGCCATAATATGGCCTTCTTGAAAACATATCACTTCTGGAACCATGACATTTTTGAAAACATGGCATTTCTGAAACCATGACATTTTTGTAAACATGGCACTTTTGTAAACATAACACTTTTATAAACATAGCACTTTTATAAACATAACATTTTTGTAAAACATAGCACTTTTATAAACATAACACTTTTATAAACATAGCACTTTTATAAACATAGCATTTTTATAAAACATAACACTTTTATAAACATAGCACTTTATAAACATAGCACTTCATAGCTATAGCATGGCATCACACATCATGGCATAACATAGCATGTATACTTGAAAATAGTCTTTACTATTTTCATACCGTAGGTGAGGTTTGATACTTGCCTGATTTGCTAGATTCCGATTTTCGTTGTCTTAACTCGGATTGCAATTGCAGGTTCCTTCCTGTTATTAAAAGATCATAGGATAAGAATCCTATAAAAAGTTGGTAACCTTTCCAACATTTTAGTTATATGTCCCCCCACACATGTCTTGGTATCCTATATGATTACTTTGGGTAACCCTTAATTAAATGTTGGGTTAAAGTCGATATCTGATCAGCTAATGGTCAACCTTGGGCTTTGAGGCTAAGCCCAGTAACTCGGGTATAACTCCCGGTTACCTTTCGTAAACTAGTCGCTTGCTATATTCTAACTTGAAAAATTCATTTCCCTTACTTGGAAAATTTAGGGAAATTAATCCCAAAACTTCATTCTTAACTTATAAAATCCTTTACTTAAATCGTAAAAATCCAAACTCTTGGATTAGTGCTTTATAAAATCATTTGAGGTTGAAAACTGCCTTTGGAACAGTTTTTTTTTCATAATCAAAACAATAGTTTGTAGTAGAAAACAGTTTTCTAGAAACATTTGTAAAACTAGTGGTGCAGGAATTTTCGGATTCCCTGCGCACCTTTCGAAAAACGATTCTAATTTAAAATTGGTTTATAATCTGAAAAAGTTTTTTTCATAAAAGTTGTAGCTCTCGAAAAATACTAAAACTTTCGTGTTTTGCAAAAATTCCAATTCGGTCTAGATTCGTCCCAGTTTTTGTTTGAAACTGGCTGACCCGAAAAACTGAGTGAAAACTGGGTCTAGGGATCAGCCACAGGTTTTGGGGTAAACGGAGGCCATTGGGGCCTTATTTTGCAAATCCATCCGAGTGGCCCCCTAGGAAAAACTGTTCCGAGCAACTTTCGTGTTTTAAGTTTTACCAAATTCGGCCTCTAAAGGCCTCAAAATCGGCTTGCCGTAAAACTGGTCAGGATCCACCCGAACCTGGCAGTTTTTCGGTTTAGAGTTCGTTTTACGTCCTAGACGTGGAACCTAGCTCAACCAGCCACCGCGGGAGCTCTAATACACACATGCAGCGGTTTTCTAGCCTAAATTTTCTTTAATCACAATTTCTAACATCACCATGCAAACCTAATTGATATTGGATCAACTAAGTTGCATGATTTTGGTTGCACAAAACCTAGCAAGCATACTAATGTTTTTCTAGCAACCTAGCACAAAATTATCATTCACCAACACTAGGGCAGATTGGGGACATATAATAAACTAATATTTAGCATGCAAATTAAGAAAATTAAAGCAAGCATGCACATAAAAATCAAACCACCCCTAATTCTAGATCAAGCACAAAATAAAATTGAGCTATGCTCTTACAATTTCAACTTGAAATACATGTAAATTTCAAATTGAATGCTCAAAGGAAGGAGTTTGGGGTTTAGGGACGATTACCTTGATTAACCCCAAATTTTAGGGTTAGGGTTTGGTTTTCAAAATTCCCTCCCACTTTGGCTCCACCAACCGGTTCTACACCAAATTTTTGCACCAAAATTTTAGTTGATCTCTTGGTATAATCTTGAACCAAAGCTAACCACTTAGCTAACCAAAATTTTTTTCCTCATTCCCTTCCTTGAAAACAGTCGGCCTCTAGACTAGAAAAGCACAAAGAAGTTAAAAATAAACTTACTTGATGAGGTAGAAGAGAATCAACCACTAGCCCACTCTTTTTCCCTTGAATCACAAAATTTTTCACTCTCTTGCTCTCTCTTTGGTGTCCGGATTTGTTGAGAGGAGAAATGGGCAGAGTTTAGCTACTTTTCTGAATTTTTTTTGAACCAAAAACCGCCCCCCCCCCCCCCCCCTTATGCCTATTTATAGGTGAGATTTTGGACCCTTTTGCAAATATTTTGGTTCACCTTTTGCTCATAAATCCTTGGAGCAAAATTTTTGCACAATAGCCCTCCATGTGGCCGGCCATTAGGGGTGAACTTGGTGGCCAAGTTTTGATTTTTTTTTAAGCTTATCTTAAGTTAATCATGATGTCATAATTAAGGATAAGGTGATGTCATTCACCTTATGCCTTGTTTGGCTACTTCCTCCAATAAGCAGTCCATTTTAAGCCAATACAAATATTTCTAATACTGTGTTTACTCAAACACAGTATTTATTTAACTAAAATTTATTTGTTGAAAAGAAAACGGACAGTACAAAATTTTTCTTATATACAAGAAAATCATGAGTTCGTAGAAATTTTGGATATTACAGCTATAGCCAATAAAAATGCATTTCTCACTAGCCTCATCAAGCTTGTAGCGTTTCTCTTTTGGAACTTGAGCATAATAAATACACCCAAAGATCCTCAAATGCTTTACTGATGGTTTCCTTCTGTTCCAAGCTTCAATTGGAGTCTTGTTCCACACAGCTTTCATTGGGCATCTGTTAATCAAGTTCACGGCTGTATAAACGGCTTCAGCCCAGAAAACCTTCGGCAATTTCTTGTCATGTAACATAGACATTGCCATCTCCATCACAGTTTGATTTTTCCTTTCCGATACCCCATTTTGTTGTGGAGTATAACAAATAGTCAATTGCCTTTCCAAAACTTCATCTTCACAAAACTGATCAAATTCTCTTGATGTATACTCCTTACCTCTGTCACTTCTCAATACTTTTATAAAATGACCACTTTGCTTCTCAACAAAAACTTTAAACTTCTTGAAAATAGTGAAAACTTCAGATCTTTGCCTCATAAAATACACCTAAGTCATCCTTATAAAATCATCAATAAAGAGGATGAAGTACCTGTTTTGAGAATGAGAAGGTGTCCGCATTGGCCCACACACATCTGTATGAACTAACTTTAACTGCTTATTTGCTCTCTAAGCTACTCCTTTCGGGAATGATTGCCGGTGATGCTTCCCAAGGGCACAACCTTTACAAACTTCTTCTTTTTCTTTAATTTTTGGAAGTCCTTGCACCATATTCTTTTGATGAAGCAACTTGAGACCTTGAAAATTTAAATGCCCAAGCCTCTTGTGCCATAGCCATGAATCAGTAGTTGAGCCAATTCTGAAAGCCTCATTGTCCCCATGCTTGAAATTAATTATAAAGTTTCGGTTCTCCATCTTCAGCTTCGCTAGAACCAACTTGTCTTTTTCTTTGTCAAAGATAGTGCAACTATCATCTTCAAAATGGAGTGAATAGCCATTTTCCTCTAGCTGTCCAACACTCAGTAGGCTTTGATCCAAATCTGGCACGTACAAAACACCGCAAATAAATCTCGAGCCTTTCGTTTGGACTTCTATTGTTTCTTTCCCTTCACATCCACCAGAGCACCATTTTTAAGCCTTACTTTTGAATTTGCAGCTTCTATATTGACCAAAAAAAATTTATCTGCTGTCATATGATTGGTACAACCGCTATCCAAAAACCACTGACTTTCTTCATCTTTTGAGCAACTTGTGCTTGAGTAACATGCTTCATTTTTTGATTATGGAGCACTCAAAGATGCATAGAACAAATTAGATTCACCACCTTTCTCAGTAGCACAATTAGCTTGTATAGCGTTTTTGAATCTGCAATCCTTCTTCACGTGGCCAAACTTTTTACAGTTGTAGCATTGCTTCTTCCTTTTAAACCAGCAATCTTCTTCAACATGGCTGCTTCTTTTACAAATTTTGCACCTCTGCGACAATCCTACTTCACCAGAATTTCTATTAAAATTGCCTCTTCCTTTGCCTCTTGAGTTTCGTCCTTCACCTCTGTCAAATCTTCCACCTTTACTTGACATTTCACCATTTTGTTTATTTTCTAGATGCTTGCCACTATTTTTGGGTCCAAGATTGAGTTGGGACTGAAACGCACTCTCAACTGGTTTTTCAAAGTGTCGAATCAATCTTTGCTCAGCTACTTTCAAGGAACCCATTAATTCTTCAACACTTAAAGTGGACAAATCTTTTGTTTGTTCTATTACAGACACAACATTATCAAACTTTTCAGGCATATTCATCAAAACTTTCTCCACTATTGTCTGATTAGTCAATTTTTCACCATAGGTCTTCATTTGATTAACAAGCTCAATAAATCTATCAAAAAACTCCTTCAAAGTCTCATTGTCTTTCATCTTTGTATTTTCAAATTGTCTTCTAAGAGATTGAAGTTTTACAGCTCTTACCTTCGAATCTCCTAGATATTCCTTTTGTAGAATCTCCCATGCTTCTTGGGCTGTTGTGTCTCTCATGATTCTTGGAAAGATTGAGTCTGCTACAGCTCTTTGGATCATTGAAAAAGCATTTGCATTCCTTTGTCTTGCTTTTTTGGGTTTCTTCTTTTGAGTATCTAACAAATCCTTTTCATTTTCAGGTTCTTTATAGCCAGTCTCCACCATATCCCACAAATCAATAGCTAGAAACGACGTCTTCATCTTCACACACCAGAAATCATATTTTTTCCCACCAAAGACTGGAACATACGGTTGTTGGACATTAAAGTTTGGTCCACTTGTGCTGGCCATCTCTTCTTTTCGAACCTCTTTTCTTATTTTTCCTGAGCCCTAGCTTTACTGCAAACCCAAGTTCTGATACCACAATCTGTTGGCTGTTGTTTCAGCAAGAGACTATCGAGTGGTGCATTAATCTAACACACATGACATTGAACTCAAAATGGCAGCTGCTAGGAGAAGAGAAAAACGCAGAGGAAAAACAGAGGACAGAGAGAAAAGCAACCCCACTATCATTATCAGATTTTTCTAGATACAAAAAAGGACATTCACTTCCTTCTTCAATACACTTCTCAAGTTTCAATCTTTGTCATACAAGTGTCATACTTACAATCATTGATTAGCTATTAACTTAACAAGAGTCAACTTTACAAAACCATGGTAAAAATAATTAAAAATGCAGCACATTAAATATTAACATTCTCCCCCTTAATGTGCTGATCTTGAACTCCAAGCACTAATCGGAGTTGCTGAAACTTTGCAATTGGGAGTGCCTTTGTGAAAATGTCTGCAACTACCACCAACTCCAAACACAGGTTCGCAATCAGTGGAGGAAGAACTGTCAGAGGCTGAAAAATGTCTCTTGGACATGATGAATCACCTCGTTTCTTCTTCACCGGAGTTGATTTCTTCGACGATGATACTAGTGAGGAATTTTTGCATTTCTTTGATCTCCGAGGTGAGATTGGGTTCGATTTTGAACCAACTCGAGTGCGAACCATTCTTCCCTAATCTGAATAGAACAATTTCCAAACACAAAGAACCAACTCCAGAAATTCTCAAAGAGAAATTTATGAGATTTGGGATTAGGGTTTATCGGAAACAAACTCAGAAAAGTGAGGAATCAATTTGAGAAACTTGGGTTTACAGAAGATGATTTGGGGAAAATTTAAATTTTCAAATTTTAAAATGAGGAAAATTGAATAACCCGCTGAAATTAAACCCAACCAACGAAAAGCACAAAACGAGATGTAGTATTTGGACCAAGATAATCAGTTGAAAATTCAATTCAATCGTCATAGAATGTGTTGCAACATATTTTGGAACTGCGCAGATATAGAACCCAGTTTGACCTAACACGATTTTTTTTTTTAATAAAATGCATGAAACACACAAATCACACACATGAGTAATTGACTTCTATTCAATGCACACCAAATTCACAAGATGCAAAGTTTAATATTTAAACTGAAATCATATGAATTCAAATTCAATTAATCAAGAATTAAAAACAAGTGTGTATGTGAAACGATTAAAATTAGGCATCATTGTTTTGAGCAGGCTTTTGTAAAATCTTATTGCCAAATCACTTTGAATCCCTTTTTTTTTTTTTTTTGACAACCAGTCGGTAGCTTTCACTCTATCCCTAAGGCAACTCTTTTCACATGGTAGATCGTCATTTACATATTAACGATAAATAGACCCAGATTACTCAAGGATTGCTTCGCACATTAGAGTAGGAAGCTTTTTCCATCAAAGGTCTCCTCTTTTTCTTTTTTGAAACTTACAACAAGATCAAAAAAGGCAATCCTTAACTCGAATGCCATCAATATCACGAGGGTGCACAAAATATTGCTTCGAATTCAAAATCAATATTATCCAAAAACATATTCTTTCGGATTCAAACATTAAAAATTGCACTTGTTGAATTGGAAACATATCAAACCAAAGATCAATCACTTAATGCCTACATACAAACCTAATATGCAATGCAAAGCAAAAACACACACATAAATTCACATCATGCAAATTCCTAATGATTTTCTTCATGACACAAATTTTGTTGAATCAAGAGCCTTGGTAAAAATATCTGCAAGTTGTTTTTCTATTGCAACATGTTCTAAAACAGCAATCTTATTTTCAACCAATTCTCTAATGAAGTGATGCCTAATGTCGATATGCTTAGTCCTAGAGTATTGAATAGGATTTTTTGAAATATTTATAGCACCAGTATTGTCACAATAGACAATATAAATATCTGTAAAATACCATAGTCCTCAAGCATTTACTTCATCCAAAGGAGTTGTGTACAACAGCTACCAGTAGCTATGCACTCGGCCTTTGCAGTTGACAGAAAGATTAAATTATGTTTCTTGATGTACCATGAAACAAGGTTATTTCCAAGATAGAAAAATCCTCTAGTGGTACTTTTTTGGTCATCTATATTACTTGCCCAATCAGCGTCACTAAACCCTGCAAGACTTGAATTAGTGCTATTAGAATACTAAATACCATCGTCAGCTATTCCATTCACATATATTATGATTCTCTTCACCGTAGCAAGATGTGATTCCTTTGGATTGGAATTATTTTGGCACAGACACCTACACTAAAACAAATGTTAGGATGACTAGCAGTGAGGTAAAGAAGGCTCCCAATCATGCTCCTACAAAGACTAGGATCAACTGACACTCCATTATCATCCTTGGTTAATTTCACATTTGATCCCATGGGAGTTTTGATAGGTTATTTTTTGCAAATGCACGAGCCAGTTCAAGTAATAAAGTGATGAAAAGATATCGTTCTCAACGAGGACTATATACTACTAATTACCGAATTACTTTAATCCCAATTCTATTTGAACAATAAATTTATGAGATGCAATAAAATAAAAGCAATTTAAAATAAACACAACGCACAAATTTAGCAAGGAGAAATTCAATATATTAGTATATCTAGCGTTTCCGAATTCACCGGATTAATCTTGCTCAAAACATCAAATTTAATCACCCAACGCTTATTCCTATGCTGATGACAAATTTCCCTAATGTAATCACTAATCTTTCTCAAGCATTAGCAAACTATCACAACAAGCCAGTTTTCACCTCTCGGTCTCAAACTCCAAACCTTTCATGATTTATTAAGAACAAGAAATTCATGGTATCACACAAGTCTCATAGATATCTCTATCCTATGACAATCTCATGGTATTTAATCAAGGTCTAATCCAACTATCACTTCTTAGTCTCAAATTAGATCACAAATCAATGGGAATGGGCATGCACACTTTCACAAGCATTAAGAATAGATTAAACACTCAGCATAGATATGAATAAACATCAAAAATTGAATTAAACCATAATGAATTTGAACAATTATAATCCGGCTACATCGTAGCCCTAGAAAAAGAAATTTAGTTCATGATGAAACTAAACAAAATGATGTGGATCCTCAAATCCTTTGGGTTGCTCTATATATGCTTCTTCATTCAAGACACCATTTAGAAAGGCATACTTAACATCCATCTGATACAGTGTAAACCTTAGCAGACAAGCTACACTTAGAAGCAACCTAATTGATTCAAATCTAGCTGCGGGTGCAAATGTTTCATCAAAGTGAATGCCTTCTATTTGAGTGTATCCTTGAGCAACTAGCCTAGCCTTGTTTCTAGTGATATTTCCAAACTCAACAGTTTTATTTTAAAAAATCCACTTGGTTCCTATCACATTAGAATCTTTAGGCCTAAGAACTAAGGTCCACACATCATTTCTCACAAACTGTTCTAATTCTTCTTGCATGGCACCAACCCAATATTCATCTAGCAAGGCCTCTTTAACATTCTTGGGTTTGGTTGGAAAAGTGTAGCACACATACCTGAGCATCTCACGATAATTTACCCTTCGTTTATCTCTTGTGCGTCTACCTTCATTGAGTCCTCCAATGACCTTCCTAAGCATCTTACTATTTTGCCAATGTTGCAATATTTTTTAGTTTTCAAATTTATAAACAAAGTCTCAAAAACATTAAAGGTGTCAGATTTTTCCTAATGAAGTTTACCCAAGAGTATCTTGAAAATTCAAAACACACACAAAGACATACCTTTTACTAGCGATACTTTCTCCCTGCATCGGCCTCATAAGGTCCATTTTAAGAAGCTCAAGAACTCGTGAAGTGATGATATATTGCAACACTTTGTGAGACACATTTACCCGTTTGGCGAGTTGGCATGGTCCACAAATCCCTGGCTACCTTTATCCAAGTTTTGGTACACCACGGACAACACCTGTACTCACAATCTTGGTTAGATTTTTATAATTCAAATGAACTAATTTTTGTTGCCAAATATCAATGTCATTTACAAAAGCTTTATGATAAGTCAAGGAGTGTTGCAACATGTAACAGTTGTCAAATGATCTGGAACCTGTCATAACACAATTGTTAGATTTATCAAATACACGACACTCTTCCTTTGTGAAATTTACAAACAAATCTTGGCTACACAGCTGGCTTATGCTAATTAGATTTGCTTTGAGTACTTCCACAAGTAGCACATTCTTGAGTTTAGGTAAACCTTCAACATCAAGTGTTCTCTTGCCAATAATGCATTCTTTAATTCCATCTCCATATGTGACATGAACAAGATCACATTTTTGATAGTTCTTGAAGAATTCCTTGTTACCTGTCATGTGCCTAGAGCAACCACTATCAAAGTACCAAGAGTTAGTAGTACCTGCTCACAAGGAAATATAAGTTGTAAGACACCTTAGATTAAATTTTCTTATGCAAATTTTCCTAGAGCAATTATTTTTTAGATCAATCTTGAGCTTAGGTGTTCTTTTACATAAACAAGTGCTTCTGGAAAGAGTAAAGGAGAAAAGCAGTGATGTATATGAAAGCATTGGAATATGGAGCAGAACCAGAACAAGGTTTTCACTGCTATGTCGACACCTTCACAATTAGGAGCATAGCCAGAAATATATTCTAGTGAAGACGTACACCAAAATTTTTTTCGGGATAAAATAAATTTTATGGGGGACTATGTGAGAATTTTTAATTTTTGTAGGTTTATGTAAAAAATTTTAATTTAAGTGAGAGCAAAACAATAAAATTATAAACACAGAATTAATCTTAGTAGAGATATGTGAGAATTATTTGTTTTTAGTTGGGATAAAATGATAATTAATTATATGAGAATTTTTTATTTTTTATGAGGGCAAATTGTAAAAATTACAAAATTTTTAAGGTAAATTTAAAAGAACAAAAAATTTCAATGGGGGCAGTAGCCCCCCATGCCCCCACCTAGCTCCGCCACAATGGATGTAGATTCTTTCGGAGAATGCGTGGTACTTGATGGCTTATATGATTGAGCTCTTCCGAAGGAAAATGAAATCCAACGATTATGATGACAAAGATATGTTTTTCACTTTGAAGTGGAAGAAACCACTTCTAGAGCGCGTCTTGCTTTTATTTGAAAATCAAATACCTTTATTCGTTTTACGACAGCTGTTTAAATTGACGAAGGAAATATCAGAAAGGGATTTTGTTGAACTAGACCTTGGATTTTTCGTCATTAATGGAAAACGGATTTCCCATAAAGAGATTGAAACAGAGTGGCGGGATAACATTCCTCATTTACTTGGTTTAGCATACGAAGCATTGTTTGTCAGAAAAGGAAGAGTTCAGGAGCCGGCAGAAACCGAACAACAGAATAGATGGTGGAAGTCATTGGGATTCAAATTGAGTGATAAAAGGGAAAAATTATGGGAATCCATAAGGAGTGCAGCAGCACTTGAAGAAGTTGGAGTGACGTTTGTCAAGCGAGATGATGATGATGTTACAATTTATGATATCGAATTCAACGGTGGAACATTGAGATCCCACGATTGGTAATCGAAGACAACACCGAGAGCTTGTTTCGAAACCTGGTTGCTTGCGAGCAGTATAGTAACAAATGTCGTCTCCATTGCGTCACGAATTATCTGCAGGTCATGGATTATTTGATAAACACTCCCAAGGATGTTGAGCTATTACGCCATTGTGGAATTATTGAGAACATGTTGGGGGATGATGGGAAGGTTTCCACCATGTTCAGCCAGATCTGCTCTGGTGTCTTATTCAACAAAGACGAGTTCTCTTACGCTGAAATGTTTGATGAAGTGAACAAGTTCTGCAAGAGGCGTGGGAATGTGTGGATGAAAAAGCTGAAGAACGAGTATTTTGGCTGCCCTTGGACACTGATTTCGTTTATGGCTGCTGTTATGTTGCTTGTGCTCACTGCAACGCAGACGGTGTTTTCAGTGATTTGTTATTACAAACAATATTAAAGGTGAGGAGTTTAAGTTTGGCCTCGTGTGTTGTATTTAGTTCGATTGCATCTAGTTTCAATCTTGCATGTTTTACATTTACCCTTGAGTATGTGTGGTCATGTAATTTCTTATTGCAAACCATATGGGCGTTTGGGTCATTGATTTTATATTTGATACAAATGTAGAATTTGACCTATGTATTCAAATATGTGTTCGGATAGTTTTTGTTAAATATAATATTTGAGTAGTGTAAATGTAGAAAAATAAATAGCACATATTTTTAAAACTTGAGAATTTTGGATTTGTATTTTAAGATAGATTGTTGTAACATTTAAATAATTTCACTACAGTTATGGTCCAACCAAATGTGTATTGCTAAGGGTAAAACATCATAAACCATAACAACAATAACAGACATATAAAGATATTGGGCTACTCCACTTAATAGGTTGACCTTTTAAGATTGAAGCTCAATCTCTTAACAATCTCAAATTTCTCTCCTTCTCTCTAATCTCTACATGGTATCAGAGCCTAACAAACTCAAATGAGTGGCTCAATTGACTCCAAAGAGCGCCATATTATGGGGGGCATGTTAAACAGATACGTAAGAGTATTGAGTCAATCCACTTAAGAAGCTGACTTTTTAAGATGGAAACATAATCAATAATCCCTTATATATCTGTTATTGTTGTTACATAATTTACGATGCGGGACTTGTATTTCTTTTTACCTTTAACGTGTACTTCATTTGAGTAAGATAATGGCTATTCCAATAGCTCATCGAAGTTGTGTTGGTTTTGAACTTTGTTCTACTTAATGTAAGATCCAGTGTGTCCTAAGTACATTCCTCACGGTGGGAATAATAAGAATTGCATGGATCTCCTGTTGCTAGACGGTTATTTCTATTTCTCTGTTGATTTTCTCGTCTTCTATTTCTAGCTTTAGTTTGGCTGATCTTGTTCAACCAAATCCGTCGTCTTTTCATATATAAAGAAATACGAAAATTCATCCAAGCCTGAGTCTTGTAGTGATGTGTCGTTAAACGTTCCTCTTCAACTTTAGAAACTAGAGAAACTATAAAATAAAAAATAAAAATAAAAATAAAAATAAAACAAAATAAAAACTTAATACTAAATGCAGTAGCGTTTTTAAACTGTACAAGGTCTCATTCCTTTTTAACCAAATAGCTTTAAATTGTAATCCTCTCCACATTTCACATTTTCCATCATTTAAAATCTCTCCCTCATTTCTGCTAATATAAGTATTCACGTCTAAAAAATATTTATGACACCTCATGTGAAAAAAATTTAATATGCTTTCAACTTTCTTTTTAATCAATTAATACCGTCGATCTTTTTTTCCTTGGTTGTCTTTTTGTAGAAAAATTTTATTAGCCATTGAAACCTTATCTTTTGAGGTAAGGTTTGTTATGTGTCGTTGTCTTGGGAGTTTTGGAATTGTTTAAGGTTCGGTTGTGGTTCATTTCGATTGTTTATGATGTCGTTCGGTCAGTTGTCTATTTGGGGTTGTAGATAAGGGTTATGTCTTTTAAGTATTGATAGGTTAAAAACATGTGTATAATTTGGTGAGAATGCAACTTGGTGATTATTTTAGGAATTAAGGATTAAACTCACTTTCGGGAAAAAAGAAAAAAGAAAACAAGAAAGAAAACGAAAGCAAGCAAGCAAACAAAATAGAATTTTGGACAATTACTATATGTTTTTAAAGGAAAAATGGTATTCAACTGAACAAACCGTATCATAACGTCTTTTTCGTGAGAAGAAGAGTCAAGTAAAATTGCCCAGTAATGCGAGTGATGCCAAGTAATGTGATACTTTATCTAATGATATTCGTCCATGTTTAATACCCAATTCTTCTTTTTTCCCTTATCATATCAGTTTGTTTTAACACACGTATTGTTGCTTCAACAAGAAAGAAATTTCTATGGAAAAACCAAGCTAAAATAATGATAACTCTATTTTTATAGAGTTATTTTAGCTCTTAAGCTTATATTTTTATTACAATTTTAGTATTTCTTTTGATCTTTCTCTCAAAATTATTATGTTGTATCAGTACGTAGGTTAATTATGTTAATAGGATTAAAAGTATCAATTTAAAGCTCAAATATGATCAAAAAATCAATAAAAAACATAGAAGAAATTCATATCCAAAATTTTCCACTCGCAGACTTCTTCACGCTCGTCCACGGGCCCTTTAAAACCGCCAGATTAGCTTCTCAGCATCTGTAAGACCCTCAAACCTTGGCTAGACCAATGCCTCGGATAGGGACCAAGGCGGTGAGCAGCAGGGGTGTAAGACCTTCTGCCCTTGGCGAGACCAATGGCTCGGGATTAGGGCCAAGGCGGTGAACAACATGGGCAATACTTTGTGGCTTGCCATGTGAAGGCGAGATAGGATGCTTGGCGCGGGTAGTGGTCCGGCCAGCTGCCTAACACACCATTGGGATCGTGGTGCGAAGACCTAGGTGGCTAGGCACTCGAGCATAACCAGGCAAAGGTGTTGGCGTGGGTCGGCACATGGCGGCAACGATCAGGACTAAGGGTTGGTCGGCGTGGTTCGACACGGACCAGCGTGCACTCAGACAGACCAACGGGTGCGTGGGCGAGTCAAGACGCGCGCACGAAGGTGAGTCAACGTGGGGCGTGGCTCAGACCTTTGGACAAGCTTCCTACAGACTTGGGCGTGGCTCGGGTTAGACCACGTGGGTCTTCCTGGCTGACCCTGGTCTGGGCAGTTAGCCTGGACACTTGCCAGAAAGGAGTGCAAGGCTTGATCAGACAATCAAGGGGCGGTTACAAGCGGTTACCGAGGCAGTTTTATGTGGGCTTGCACGGATATGTCCTGAGGGCAACACCTGGTGGCGGTTATGGTGAGGAGGGCTTGTGCGAACAAGTGGCTGACTACCATGCGGACCAGCAAGGCAAGGCCCAGTGACTTGGCCGAGTGGTGCTATTGTGACGCGCACTGGTTGGTGCCAGCGAAGCCTGGTGGATGGGGCTATCATCCACACACCTAGACAGATTCGTGTGCTGACCGGAGGGCAGCACGTGTGACTAGCAGTTGGGGTTTGTCCACTGCACAGTTTTTTACCGTAGGCTTTGTTGTGTGGCTATAAGACCTATGCTAGGCCATTGTTACAGGGAGCCAAGAATATTAGGGACACAAGGAAGTGAGAGTATACATTTCCTTTATTATTGAGGCAATAAAAAGGTCGGGAAAATGGTTTCCCGTAATCGGGTTGTGTGCTTTGCTTTCTGTGTGTGAGAATCCTTGGTTGGCTCGATTGGGTTGCCTTGGGGGCTTTGATTTCCACTAGACAAGTCTCCGGTTAAGGGCATTTAGGGCTGAGTAAGGACGCGGGTCCTTGCTGCCATCACAGGGGTCGCATTCCGAAGATTGACCCTATGACAATTTGGTATCAGAGCCACGATTGGTGGCTTGGTTCTGGTGCTCGTTCGAAGATAAACGATTTGCGGGAGCAGTTGGCACGGGTCAAGGACTTCGTGAGGGTGCCACAGTCTGACGGAGCCGAGAGTCTTGCTGTGCAGGGCGAGCGGCAAGTGAGGACGATCCCAAGTCTTCGTGAGGCCTTGCAAGAGTTGTTGCGGACAATGACTGAATGGTTTGAAACGGTGGTTCATGGCATGGAGTCTTTGGCAGTGGGTGTCAAAGACCAACTCTCTAACATGAAGACCGATGTGGCTTTGTTGAAGAAGGTCATGGCCAGTGGGCCAAGTGGTCGCGACGGAGGGCCATCAAAACTGAAAGTTCCGGAGTCGAAGGCATTCAAAGGTGACCGTAATGCCAAGAATCTTGAGAACTTCTTATGGGACATGGAGCAGTATTTCAAGGCTGCTAGGACGCCGGAAGATGAGTGGGTGACCATTACTTCGATGTATCTAGATGGAGATGCCAAATTGTTGTGGCACACAAGGGTGCAAGAGGATACAAGTGCTGGTAGACCTGTGATAGACTCGTGGGCGGTTCTGAAAAAGGAATTGAAGGCTCAATTTCTGCCCTGCAGCATTGCTTGGGTTGCGAGGGAGTCCCTCAAGAATTTGAAGCATAGTGGGACTATGCGGGCTTATGTGACGGAATTTTCATCATTGATGCTGGACATCCAAGACATGTCCGAAGTTGATAGATTGTTCAACTTCACGTCGGGTTTGCAGCCATGGGCGCAGACGAAGTTGCGTAGGCAAGGTGTCAAGGACCATCCAACAGCGATGGTGGCAGCCGAGGGGTTGATGGCTTTCGATAGACCTGATGGGGCGTCCAACAAGAAGGAAACCGAGACCAGAGTTAGGAAACCCCAAGAGAATAAAAATGACAAGAAGGGCGATGAGAGTAGTGGGACCGTGAGTGGGAAATCGGATCCAACGGTGAAGAGCAAGGGCTGCTACACGTGTGGAGGACCCCATATGGCCAAGAACTGCCCATCAAAGGTGAAATTGAGTGCCATTTTTGCTGAGGAAGCAGCAAGAGAAGCAGCGGGGGTTGCTGATGATGATGAGGACATGGCGAGGACCACGGCCCTTCAAGTTGTGTAGTCCTTCGAGATTGAGGACACACACTGGCGTAGGTACTTGCTTGTGGCCAAGGCAGGCGTGATGGAGGCGCCAGTGGTGCATGTGGGAGGGGCCATGTTTGCTCTGTGATGGTGTGGACCATTGAGTGGCTACGTGGGTGGCTAAGTGGAAGGGAATGCAGCGGTGCAGACTCGATGGGTTTCAAAGTCATGCGGGTGACTTTGTGTTGTGTTGCTGCGGACCAAAGAATGGCTACGTGGGTGGCTAAGAGGACAAGAATGCAACGGTGCAAACTCGGTGGATTTGCAAGTCGCGCTGGTGATTTTGTGTTGTGTTGGTGTGGGGCAATGAATGGCTACGTGGGTGACTAAGTGGACGGGAATGCAGTGGTGCAGACTAGGATTTCAAAGTTACGTGGGTGACTTTGTGTTTAGTCCGGCGAGGACGTCGGCTTTCTTTTGGTGGGGGTGGTTTGTAAGACCCTCAAACCTTGGCTAGACCAATGGCTCGGATAGGGACCAAGGCGGTGAGCAGCAGGGGTGTGAGACCTTCTGCCCTTCGCGAGACCAATGGCTTGGGATTGGGACCAAGGTGGTGAACAACATGGTCAAGACTTTGTGGCTTGCCATGTGAAGGCAAGATAGGATGCTTGGCGCGAGTAGTGGTTTGGCCAGCAGCCCAACACACCATTGGGATCGTGGTGAGAAGACCTAGGTGGCTAGGCACTCGGGCAAAACCAGACAAAGGTGTTGGTGTGGGTCGGCACATGGCAGCAACGATCAGGACTAAGGGTTGGTCAGCGTGGTTCGACGCTGACCAGCGTGCACTCAGACAGACCAACGGGTGCGTGGGCGAGTCAAGACGCGCGCACGAAGGTGAGTCAACGTGGGGCGTGGCTCAGACCTTCGGACAGGCTTCCTACATACTTGGGCATGGCTCGGGTTAGACCACGTGGGTCTTCCTGGCTAACCCTGGTCTGGGCAGTTGGCCTGGAAAATTGGCAGAAAGGAGTGCAAGGCTTGATCAGACAATCAAGGGGCGGTTACAAGCGGATACCGAGGCAGTTTTATGTGGGCTTGCACGGATATGTCCTGAGGGCAACACCTGGTGGCGGTTATGGTGAGGAGGGCTTGTGCGAACAAGTGGCTGACTACCATGCGGACTAGCAAGGCAAGGCCCAGTGACTTGGCCGAGTGGTGTTGTTGTAACGCGCACTGGTTGGTGCCAGCGAAGCCTAGTGGATGGGGCTGTCATCCACACACCTAGACATATTCGTGTGTTGACCAGAGGGCAGCACGTGTGACTAGCAGTTGGGGTTTGTCCACTGCATAGTTTTGTACCGTAGGCTTTGTTGTGTGGCTATAAGACATGTGCTAGGCCATTGTTGCAGGGAGCCAAGAGGATTAAGGACACAAGGAAGCGAGAGTGTACATTTCCTTTATTATTGAGGCAATAAAATGGTTGGGAAAGTGGTTTCCCGTAATCGGGTTGTGTGCTTTGCTTTTCTATGTGTGAGAGTCCTTGGTTGGCTCGATTGGGTTGCCTTGTGGCCTTTGATTTCCGCTAGACAACTCTCTGGTTAAGGGCATTTGGGGTTGAGTAAGGACGCGGGTACTTGCTGCCATCACGGGGGTCGCATTCTGAAGATTGACCCTGTGACAGCATCCCATATCGTGAGTGTAGCAAACCTGCAGCTTCAGGTGTGCTACCAGATGGGTTCAACCTTCTAGACGTCTGCGAGATTGGGTGTAGCGCACTCCAGCTTCATCCCGTGTGTTGCAACCTCCAGCGAGTCTGAGAACGCCACCTGGCCCAATATCAACTGATGCCAACCAAAATCTGCCACCTGTCCACATGGGCCCCTTAGGGTTGCTACTTGGCACCAGCTTTTGCAGCAAAGGGGCAAAAAAAAATTTTAAAGGAGCCCAGGGCTCAATATGAAAAAAAAGAAGAAAGAAGAAAGAAATATTTCAAGGTTTAGAATTTCGTATTTTCAATTCTAGTTTTAGGTTTTGTTTTCTATCAAATTAGGGAGAAGATCAAGAAAAGAAGGATAAGGAGATCAGAGGAAAATTTTGGAGACTTGTGATACCTTTATAAAGGGGCTTTTCTTATTATTTTCTTATTTTTGATTTTTGTAATTTAAGAATGGTTGAATCTTTATTTTGTAGATTTTTATTTATGAATTAATTTCATTTTCTTAGAGGAGAGATGTAGCCGACGCTTGATACTATGTTTTGATTGTTAATTTATTTTATGAGGTTTTTTCATTTAGTTTATTTGTGTTATCTTGTTCTTAATGCTGCTAATTTATTGGTCATGAGTTAGATGATTTTATATTTAGAATTCAGCACTCAGGAGAGGTAATTTTAGACAATGTTAAGAGATAATACAACCTAGGATTTTATAAAACTCAGGAGGCTTATAATTCCTTTGAAGTCGTTTAAAAAGAATCATAGATCGTAATGTGTTTTTAATTCTGTGTTTTTATAGGGATATTGAAATCAGGTTTTAAGAATATTTTTAGCTCGGCACTTAGGAGAGGGAGTTGAATATTCTTTGGTTTATAAACTCAAAAAAAATTGATTAGTAATAAGTTGGCATGAAAAGACATAGTTGATGACTAGGTGAAATCGAATATCTAGACTTTTCTCATATTGATTTCTTTTTAAATTATTTTTAGTATTTTGAGTTCTATGTTTTTATTTCTATTTTTATTTTTCTTTTTATTTTAAATTCTTTTTCCGTTATTCAAATAAAATTAGGGTTAACCAATTTCGGTAATTAGTAAACAATCAATTCTCGTGAAAACGATATTCACTATTTTGTTACTTGTGAACGATAAAGTACACTTGTATTAGAAAATCCAATGGATCTCACGAAATGGAATCTATAGATGGGATACATTAATTCTTAATTATGGCGTGTAACACTATTGATGCCAAAGCATTTTTCTTTTTGAAATTGCCTACTCCTATAACCAGTGAGTACTGACAACACAACCTACAAAGTAAAAAAAAAAAAAAAATCACAAACAACCAAGACAAAATAAAAACCCCCAACTCCTAAAGCTCTTGCACGTGGGCTCATTCCCACGGAATAAATGGTATATTTTCTAAAATATAAAACAAACAAGACAAGCTGTGTAATTTCGAGCTTATCTTCCCTAAATTCGAAACGCACCCAAAATCGCTTTTTTTTTTTTTTTAAATTGTGTTCTTGCTTAATTAGAAAGACTTTCACAATTTGAACCATTACCAAATTAACAACCAAGCCAACAAACCATTATTTAAGCAAAAAAGAAAAAAGAAAAATAAAAGAAAGAACATATAGAGCCAAAAGGAATCCAGCCAACTAGTGTTTGATTTTATGTTTTTGCTTAGAAAGACTTTGTTCAGATTTCATTGCCAAACAGCCTAAAGAAAAGTCAAAAAACCATTATATATAAAAGAAGCACATAATGCCTACTTAGGAATCCAGCCAATTACCAGTCCAACACAACACATCAATACACTAGCTTGTGAAATACGTAGAATCCCACTCCAAACTTCCAATTGAGAATACATTAACTAATCCATTAATTATATTTCCACAAAAACCGAGATTATTTGGTTACTCATGGAATCGAATAAAAAGGTAAAGCAAATAGAAAATGCTTGTACGTAGTCCAAATGTTCAAAAGGATACTTTAATTGCATTATTACTCTCACTCCTCCCAAACGTCGCTTGCATCCCGTCCCACACTTTCCGTCATTTCTTTTTGTTTTTTTGGTTGTTTTGTTTTGTTCTTTGTTTTATAATTCGTAAGTCGTCTCCTTCATTAGTTTGTTTCTCTCCGTTGAGAAGAACCAATGAAACTTGATTCTAAAACGTAAGAACATCTTTGAATCTACCCAAGGAAATTTGATGAAAATATTATTTTCATACAATTTTTAGAGCCTTTATTTTGTTTTTTTTTTTTGGGAGGGGGGTGTTTAAAAAGCACTTTTCCACCTAATTTTGAAGCCCAAAAAAAAATTACATATTTTGTTGGAGTTTATAAGTTAATTTTTTTTTAAAAATGGGGAGGAGCATTAATTGCTTTTAAAAAAATCGGGCCGCGAGCAGACATAAGACTAATAGTTGAGAGGCATTTTAAAAATTACAATTAGTGCCACTTAAGCACATCTGCTATGCATATAAGTAGAGTGGATGGAAGGGACAATTTGAATGATTTTTTTTTTTTAATATATATGAAGTGCGGCTTTTTCAACGAATATGAAATTCGGAAATTGAGGGGTGAGGGTGCAAAATGAACGAGTTCAAGGGATATTAATGAAATTAATCACAAATTAGTTAATAAGAATGTTCAGATAGCCCTATGAACAAAAGGTGTAAGTACTATTTTATTAAGTTTGTGTATTCTAATTAATGTATATACAAAAATGTTCCATACGATGAAGGCTCCCTTCTCTGAATCGGGGTGGAGTCCCTTAAAGGTCTCCAATATTGACAGTTGTTTCATTAAAGGTGTTTTGCAGTTTCAAAACACTTAAGATATATCATATGTGCTATAACAAGGGATGGCAATATTCCCCGCGGGGACGAGGCTTGCGTGGATCTGTTCCAAACGGGCTGGTATGGAGGACAAAGTTTGATGATAAGAACGGAGATGGGATAAAATTTTATCCCCAAAGGGCGGGGACGGGCCATGCCGTCCCTGTCCCCATATACATATATGCATGTGTGATTTCATATATATATATATATATATATGTAAATATATACTATGAAATAATTGTGAAAAGTGTGTACATTCATGGAATGAAAGTTGAAACTACAAGAAATAGACAGAGAAAGAGAATTTTATGTTTTTTTTTTTTTTTTGTTTATGGTTGCAAGCTTTTTTTTCTTAAATATTTTATAAGTGTTTAGTTTTCAGAGTTTGCTATAATTTGATGAGACCTTTAATGGCTTTATATTGAAGATTTTATTTACGTATGTTTAGAATTTGGTTTGTTATGAAATCTTTTGTTTTGAACTAATTTTATGGTGCATTTCTACTTCAATATTTGCTTTTACTTAATTGTATTTTCAATTCTATATTTATAATTGGAGAACGGACGGATATAGAGAGAGCCCCTCCGATAGTGAATCTCTGTTCCCAGCCCCACTTTTATTTAAGTGGGGATGGAGACGGGGAAAGCATTCCTCAGCGTCACCCTACTCCGTTGCCATCTCTAACTATATAACTAGCAACTTCTACAAGGGTACCAATGGTAGTTAATTTCGCAACGAGAGCAAAATTCTCTTTTACACTCGACATGATATATTGATGAGAATTATATTTCTCATTTAACCCGGCCATCGGACTTGGTTAATTTGATTTGACGTATCTGGTGAAACCCAACAACAAGCGGGCGACGTATTAGTGGCTTAAGTAACTATTTTTGGTCATTTAAGCAGGCGACGTTTATAGTTTTTTTTTTTTAATTTTAAATAAATGTCAAGAGTCAAAGGGGTATTACTTAAGGAATTAATTTCTTTTTTTTTTTTAGGGAAATGTCATTTTATAACATAGGTTTTTCGTTAGTATTATGGAGGCGTCATTTTTTCTTTAAAAAAACTAACCCTATATTTGGATGACATATCCAAATTCGGAAATTGAAAAATTTTTACAAAAAAATATTGCTCTCAATATTTTTTCATTATTCTCTCATTTTTTAAAAAAAATCTCATTTTCAACTTACTTTGTATAGTACTTTTTTGGAAAAAGAAAGTCAATCTTTTTATTTTTAGATAAAAGAAAGTCAACTTTTTAAAATTTTCTCATAGTACACAATTTTCAACATCATTTTTTCTCATCCCAACAACTTTTTGTTTTCAAGAAGAAAATTTTTTACACATTCAAACACAAAATTATTCTCAAAATAAAAATACTTTTCATTTAAAATAAAAAAATTTTCCTTTTAAAAAATGAACACTCCATCCAAATGGAGCCCAGCTAAGTAGTATTGTCATATTGTTCCCAAAAAAAAAAAAAAAAAAGTTGTATATTTTAGTATCTTATAACCAATTTTTGGACATGTGTTGTGTTTTGTGCCATTTTTTCCGTTTTTTATTGGTCCGAACTCCAAAATTGTTTTGGAGGGGGGGGGGGGGGGGGGGTGCGCAAAACAGCATGATATTTTTAATTAAATTATCCTTTTTCCCATTTTATTGGTTTTAGCCTTTTTGTGTTAATTTCACACCAATAAAAAAGGATTTGACTTCCGAACGCGAGAATGATATTTTAAAAAAATGTGAGGGTATCGTTTTACATTGTCAAAAACATAGGGTACCTCTGCAATAATTACAAAAGATATGGGGTTTAAAATTTTTCTACCCCCTTCTTTAAATAAATGACCTGTTAAGATTGCAGTACTAAAATCAATCGTATCGAACCCTCAGAAAGTTCGCCCCCACAGCTCCCTCCTGAAGGTAGTTTGAATTTTTTTCATCTTTATTTCATAGTATACTGCAATTTTTTTTTTTTTGGAAATTATAGTATACTGGATTTCAAGTCCTCATATATTAATTTCCAATATAGAAACATGTTGTTGAGTACTCAAAGGCAAAACAAACATTATAATTAAAATGATCTAGAATCAAAGAAAATGAGAACTACTTTGAAAATTTTGTTTAGCAGAAACATTTTAGAAAAAAAAAAGGCTTTTGTCCCGGTCTCAACCAGTTTCATTTGTGGTTTCTTTGACAGGACAAGGAACCGAAACCTTGGATGCGGAATCACAAACGACAGGCCAAGGGTGGCTCAGTACTTAAGGTTTGTTTTCTGTATAATACACTCACATGAAATCATTCTTTCTATGGGCCAAAAAGTAAATGATTGTTTGTTTGTTGTCTTACACAGGTGGGGGTGAACTAGAAGAACACCAAGAAGGTGCTAAGATACCAATCCAATTACCGCTTGAACCGGATCCTAGAAATTATTACGGTACGAGGATTGTTTTGTGATCTTTTATCTCTTTGATCGCTTTCAAATTTTACCTTTACGGTGTTGGCCAACTCGAAGAAAAGTGTTGGACGAAAATTAAGGGTCCATAACAGACCAATATTTTAGGCCATTAGTTATTGTAACAGATTTGCTAGTTTCTAATTTTTAGGCTTTTAGTTTTTATCTTTTCCAATATTTTAGCCTTTATTTACTGTAACAGAATATTGTAATCTGCCTATATATTACACGGCAAGTGAATGAATACAGTATGAAGAACACAAAAAGCATTTTTCTTCTTCTCTCTTTCGTACTCATCATTTTTCAGAATATTATAATCATGCTATGTTGTGCTATGATATGCGATGCCATGACGTGTGATGCTATGCTATGTCTATGATGTGCTAAGTTATGTTATGACATGTTATACCATGTTTACAAAAATGTCATGTTTACAAAAGTACCATGTTTACAAAAATGCCATGTTTACAAAAATGTCATGTTTACAAAAATGCCATGTTTTCAGAAATGCTATGTTTTCAAAAGTGCCATGGTTTCAGAAGTGCCATGTTTTCGAAAAATGCCATGGTTCCAGAAATGATATGTTTTCAAGAAGGCCATGTTATGGCAAATGTTGAGTAAGATATGACATAGTGACATCATGAAGCATGTTCACTAATATTAAATCACATGGTAAGATAATCAAGTAAGGTGTCGTACCAACCTCCCGTGATCGAGGAGGTTACATGTTTCAGTGGTGATATTTACCTTCCGTGATCGTGAAGGGTCAAGATATAATTCCCAGAACTGTTAGGGCCTTGCAAACCCTAGCTTTGTCTGGAGGCTGCGCGCTTTTGGTACGGACACTATGGGCCCACATGTTAAGACAAGATAATAAGTTCAAGATTGAGTCTATAATAAAGCATAAGACATTCAAATCAATCATAAATGGATCATGCATGAGTTTTGTGATGATTGGCATGTTTCTGTTTTAAAGATGCTTGAAATATTTTGTGAGATTATGTTTGAACTTGCTGGGCGAAAGCTCACTCTTATATTTCATACTGTAGGTAAGAAGCCTACAGTTTAATTAGTGGGCTATGCGGACGATGCGGCGGGTGAAGGGCGGTGTGGGATACCACTACGCATAATTTTCCGCATCTAATTATCAGAAAATATGTTAATACTTCAAAAGTATATTAAGTTTTGTTATATGTATGAAGTTTGAAGACTTAAAATTTTACTTTCAATATGGTATGTATGCATATCAAGTTTTTCTCTACAAGATGACGTATGTGAATATGTTTTTTTTTTTTTTTTAAATTCTCAAATTTCCAAGTAAAGAACAAGTATGTATGGTGTCGACCTGGCTTGGGAAGTCGGGGCGTCACAGTTGGTATCAAAGCGGTATCCTGCCAGCCCACTTCACTTCGCCTCACATCGCTTCTGCAACGGCCCAAGTAAGTTATGTTATTTTCTTACTATTAGAATTAGTTAGGACCTTATGGGTATAGTAAGTATCTTCCTTCAACGGTCATGCTAGAAAAATGTTGGACACGGGGATAACGTTGGGTGGTGCCTTAGCTTGGTGGTGGCAACCAGGTGACATACGGAAATAATGAGAAAGTTTTATATCTTCCCAAATGTTATGATTACGTACTCCTGTTGTGAAGGAAATATGAACAAGATCATGATGAATTCAGATATGTTCATGTTATGCTTTTATATGGAAAGAAGATTATGGTTCTATATAAAAGAAATGATTTTATTAATTTTATAATAAAAGAAGCTAAGTTTATTTCCTTATTTTCCGTTTAGAGCCATGCCACCAAAGCGTAGAAGAGCACCGATCCAAGACGTTGATCTTGCGACCCAGCTGATTGAGCTAAGACAAATGATGTTAGCCCAACAACAAGAGATAGGGGGGCTTAGAGCTCAGTTGGCACAGCAGAATCAGGGACCTCCTGATGCCCGGGTACCACCAGCACCTGTAAATCAGCCTGCTGCACCGGAAATTCCTAATGTTGACCCGGTGATCCCAGAGAACCCCATAGCCCCCGAAGTACCTGTTGTGCCTGTGGCTGTTCCACCAGCACCCCGAGTTCGAACTCCGGAAAAACTATATGACAGTTTTCGGCGCATGAAGGCACCAGAATTTGAAGGTTCAACAAACCCAATTGACGCCGACAACTGGTTGATTGACCTCCAGGTTATCCTGAACTTCCTCAGGCTCAATGATCAAGAGAAAATCCTCTGTGCATCCTTTGTCCTGAAGAAAGATGCTCGCCTTTGGTGGGAAACAGTCCAGATCCGGTGGGATGTTACTCAAATGACTTGGGAGGACTTTGTTGAGGAATTTAAAGAAAAATACTTCAACACCGAGGTTATGGAAGCTCAACAAGACGAACTTAGTAATTTTCGCCAGGGTAATCTGTCAGTAGCTGAGGCAGTGCAAAAGTTTGAGCAGCTAGCACGTCTCTGTCCTCACCTCTTCAGTTCCGAAAGGGACAAAGTGCGAAAGATGATGAAGATGTTCCGCTCGGATTTGACAGTGGTGATCAACAGTGGACCCTATCCACCAACCACCGTTGCAGATTGTGTCAGCCGAGCAGTTCGAGCTGAATATTGGGTAGGGCAGAACAGAGAACAACGGGCTAAGTTTTTCAAGGAGAAGAGGGAAGAAAAGGCCCAAGCTAAGCAGAACCAAGTCAAACAAGGCCAGACCTCACAACAAAAAGGTCAAGGAGGACCTTCGGGTCAAAACAACAACAGGCAATATGGCAGCAACCAACAGAAAAGGAAGTGGAATGCAGGAAGACAGGGGAATCAACAGAATTTTTCCCAGAAGAAGAATACTCCTGATAGCAACAGTTATCCCACTTGCCAGAAATGTGCGAAGAAGCACCCGGGAGATTGTCGTGCTGGAAACGGTCGTTGTTTTCTATGTGGCAAGGAAGGTCACTATGCTAGAAGTTGCAATCTCAATCCCCAGAGTCCGCAAAACCAACAGAAAGGACAGAGATCTCAACTTCACGCTGCACAGATGAAGCTCGAGGGATCTGCAATCTCTCAAGGTAGGCTGGAAGCTCCGGAACCTCAAGGACGCATCTACGCCTATACAAAAGAAGATGTTCAAGCTGGACCTTCCACCGTGGTGACAGGTCAGCTTCCTTTTGCCCAACAAGATGCTTACGTGTTAATTGATTCTTGAGCCACGCATTCATTCACATCACCTAGGTTCGCTATGAAACTAGGTAGAGCAAGTGATAGAATCGGAAGAACATTTAGGATTGCATTACCCTCCGGAGAGATTCTGTTGTCTGATTATTGGATACGTCACGTTCCAATAATTATATGTGGTAGGGAAATGTATGTCAACTTGATCATCATCGACCTATACGATTACGATGTCATCTTGGGTATGGATTTCTTGGGGAAGTACAACGCCGTTATCGACTGTCCACGACGTACTGTAACATTCAAGCCAATCAGAAGCGAGGAGTTTATTTTTAGAGGATCGACTCCAAAACAGCCGAAAATGTTCATTTCTGTGTTGAAAGCTAGAAAATTGTTGGCAGAAGCATGTATGGGATTCATAACCAACATGGTGGATAAGACGCAAGAGATTGAGAGCAGACTGGAAGAAGTACCAATAGTCAAGGAGTTTATAGAGGTTTTTCCCGAAGAGTTGCCAGGGTTGCCACCAGAACGAGAGATCTCTTTTGAGATTGAATTACTTCCTGGATCAGCACCAGTATCTAAGGCACTTTACAGGATGGCACCTGCCGAACTTAAGGAATTGCAGATTCAACTGCAGGAGCTCCTGGATCGAGGATTTATTCGTCAAAGCTACTCGCCATGGGGAGCCCCAGTTTTGTTCGTTAAAAAGAAGGATGGCACTCTTAGGATGTGCATTGACTATTGAGAATTGAATAAGATAACCATCAAGAACAAGTATCCCTTGCCTCGGATCGATGATTTGTTTGATCAGTTGAAAGGAGCTTCAATTTTCTCAAAGATTGACCTACGATCCGGATATCATCAGCTCCGAATTAGGAAAGGAGACGTCCCTAAGACAGCCTTTCGTACGCGATATGGACATTATGAGTTCCTCGTTATGCCATTCGGATTGACGAATGCTCCAGCAGCCTTTATGGACCTGATGAATCAAGTATTCAAGGATTACTTGGATAAGTTTGTTATCGTATTTATAGATGATATCTTGATTTATTCAAGGTCAAAGGGGGAGCACGAGGAGCACCTAAGGATCGCTTTGCAGATTTTAAGGCAAAACCAGCTCTATGCTAAATTCACCAAGTGTGAATTCTGATTGGAGAAGGTCCATTTCTTAAGACATATGGTCTCGAAGGACGGCATATCTGTAGATCCGGCTAAGATTAAAGCAGTAAGTGAATGGTCAACTCCGAAAAACGTCACCGAAATACGTAGTTTCCTCGGCTTGGCGGGCTACTACCGACGTTTTGTTGAAGGATTTGCTAAGATTGCAGAGCCGCTCACCGCACTTACACAGAAAGGAAAGAAGTATGTATGGTGTCGACCTGGCTTGGGAAGTCGGGGCGTCACACAACCACTCTTATTCGCCGAGGTTTTCATCAATCTATTTCAGACTATAGTCTTTTTACATATATTCATGATCAGACTTCTATCTTTGTTCTCGTCTATGTCGATGATATTATTATCACTGGAAACAATGATGCTGCCATCTCTGACATCAAACAATTTCTTGCTCAATCTTTCTCCATAAAAGATCTTGGCAATCTTCGGTATTTTTTAGGTATTGAAGTATCTCGCTCTAAACAAGGTATTTTTCTATGCCAACGAAAATACACTCTTGACATTTTATCTGATTCTGGTATGACTGGTTCTCGACCATCTGATTTCCAATGGAACAACATCTTCGTTTACGACCAAAAGATGGTACTCCTCTTTCTGATCCGACAATCTATCGTCGACTAGTGGGCCGTCTTTTATACCTCACTGTAACAAGACCTGATATTCAATATGTTGTAAACACACTTAGTCAATTCATGCAATTTCCTCATTCCACTCATCTTGATGCTGCCAACCGGGTTCTTCGTTATCTTAAAGGTACTGTTGGTAAAGGTTTATTCCTTTCTGCATCTAGTTCTTTTCTTTAGTCGGATATGCTGACTCTGACTGGGCAGATTGTCCTACTACACGTCGATCCACCACTGGTTATTTCACTATGTTAGGTTCTAGTCCTATTTCTTGGAAAACCAAGAAACAACCAACAGTTTCTCATTCTTCTGCAGAAGCAGAATATCGTTCTCTCGCTGCACTTACTTCTGAGTTGCAATGGTTAAAATATCTTCTTTCGGATCTTGGTTTCAACCATCCACAACCAATTCCAGTTCATTGTGATAGCCAAGCAGCTATTCATATTGCCGAAAACCCTGTCTTTCATGAACGCACCAAACACATTGAGATTGATTGTCATTTTGTTCGAGAAAAATTTCAAGCAGGTCTCATTACTCCTTCTTACTTACGTTCTCGCGACCAATTGGCAGATCTTTTTACCAAACCACTTGGAGGTGACGCTTATCGCAGACTACTTCACAAGTTGGGTGTTCTTGACATTTCAATCCCACTTCCAACTTGAGGGGGGGGTGTTGTACGAAAATTAAGGGTCCATAACAGACCAATATTTTAGGCCATTAGTTATTGTAACAGATTTGCTAGTTTCTAATTTTTAGGCTTTTAGTTTTTATCTTTTCCAATATTTTAGCCTTTATTTATTGTAACAGAATATTGTAATCTGCCTATATATTACACGGCAAGTGAATGAATACAGTATGAAGAACACAAAAAGCATTTTTCTTCTTCTCTCTTTCGTACTCATCATTTTTCACAAAAAGCCTTTTTTTTTTTATTTTTTATTTTTACTTGTCGCTCGAAACAAAGCTTGAATGATGCATTAGAGTACGGTTATGGAGTTCAATTGTTATCCCTCATGTTTTTGTATCAAGTCGTACCTAATAACAAATTTGGCCTTTTCGTTATAACTCATAACCAGGGAAAATTTATAATATAGATTGTTATGATTTTTTGTTTTTTAACACATAAAAATAATAACACTAGATTGACAACTTCAGTTGGTATCGTTAAAAATTGAAATAAAATTTCAAGTTCAAAAAAATAATGTTGAAATAGAAGTTTCTATTCTAGAATTGTTCTTTACTGCCACTAACTCTTCTCTATCTTTTTTTTTTTTTGGGTATAATTTTCATAAAGGCTCCCTAAACTACGCTCCCAAATTCAATTTACTCCCTTAATTTTAAAATGCGTCAATTAGTGTTCTGCATTAGACAAAAATTTCCAACGTCTGTTTGTTTGGTGTTTGAACAAAGGTTAGAATTTAAACTAGGCGCATCTAATCTGAATCGGTGTTTCCAGAGTGAAGACGATTGTGGTTTGGAATTTAAAATATAGTTCAAAGCCTTCAATTTAGGATTTGAACCCCACCTAAATTTCCCAAATTTGAAACATATGCCCTGCAGTGCATATTAGGGAGAAAGAATAAAATAATGTTTTTGAATAGAGTAATAATAAATTATAACATAAAATTTTAACCATAATAATAAATAGCAAAATCAAACTTATGATCACATAATATAAATAAATTTTTTTAAAAAAAACCTCTTCATTCTCTCTCTAACATGAGATTATGCACACAAATTTGTTGTTGTAAATTAACTGTAAATCCAAAATATTTCAAAAAAATTCAAGGAAATCTAAGAATTTAAACGGAGAACCACAACCAGTTTCATTTGTGATTTCCCCAACATATGAAGGAAAGGAACAAATGAGGGAGCAAAAGTGACATTTCATGCCCCGAAAAGGGCCAAGCTAAAGGTACTTGTATATGATTTTTTTGAACTAAAATTTCAATTCTCCAATCTTAAGGTACAGAAGGATATTCATATGCTAAATTGCGAACTACAGGATACCATAATAAAAATTTAGTTCTAATATTCCCTCTAAAAAAATCTATCAAGAAAAGTTTATTAGCACAACATATAACATAGAAAGCAATAAAATTTAATCCAAAAAAATTTATACAAAAGTTATACTAAACGGCAATATTTGAGTAGTGAAGTTTAAATATTGCCAAAAAAAAAAAAAAAAAAGGAATAGAAAATTTTCATATTTGTTTTACATGAATATATGATCAATTTAACCTTTAATTGGCCTTCTTTACATTTAATTTACTTTAAATTTTAATTTATTATTTTATTACCTGATTTGAAAATCATTTTTGCTCTTGTGAACACTGATCATAAGTGGCAATTGCTTTCATAATTGGATTCATCGGCTCTGATAAATGCTTACAATTCAAAGAAAACTTAAATAATATATATATATATATATATATATATGGAAAACAATGATACGAAGATAATTATACGGAAAACTATAATTTCATGACTAGCATTATACCCAAAGATCTATAACTATATTACAAAGAAAAGTTGTCTTTTTGACACTATTAAAAAATTTGGTCTAATTTATTTTGTCTTTTGTGCACTTTTTTTTTCTTTTTTCTTTTCTTATTTTTTGTTGAGTTGCCTTCCTCCTTTTTATATATTTTTTTTTTACTTGTTCTCTCCAAAAGTTTTACATATTTATGGTTGACTCATTAAAAATAATTTTTATTTTTTCAATTTGTCCTTACGTCAAATAATTTTTTTCAAATGTGTCTTAGTAAATCTTTTTCTTATAATTCTTCAAATTATTATGTTCTATTTTAATCATTGGTCACTTGATTATATTAAACTCTATAGGAGATAATAAATAAATTAAGAAAACATAATGATTTCTTCAACAATTTAACACCTACTATTTCTTTTATAAATCAATTAACATTTGAAAACTTTTTTTTTAATATCAAAATATTTAATCCACACGTGTTCACATTGCTTAAAACTAGGGGGGGTTTGGACCTCCGGTTGAAACTGATATTTTCAAGTTCAACTCAAATTGAAGGAGTTTGGTGTTTTGGTTCAGCTTGAACCTCCATTTCACCCGTTATACAGTAAACCTAAATGGGTTTACTGTTCACCACTGCTCCCCTGCTTATTCTATTTCACCTGTGCCTGGGCTCCTCTGCACGAATCTCGTGTTCCTCCCCACCAGCTCCCATGTGCTCGCCGACCTCGCGAGCCACTCACCGCCGATTCGCGAGCTCGCCGGCCTCGCGAGCCAACCCCTGTCCAATCGCAACAAGAAGCTCGGCACTGGGCATGGAGGAGCGCGAAATTTCGATGGCGAGGGGAGGCCGAGGGGCGAGCCATGGTGGCGGTGGCTCTTGAAACCCACAGGCTGGCCGTGAATTTAAATGAAAGGAAAAGAAATGGAGAGACAGAGAGAGTGGAAACCGAGAGAGATGGAGGGGAGAGATGGGGATAGGGAGAGAAAGAGAAGAGAGAGAGAGATGGGAGAGAGGGTACAAGGGTGGGGGGCATGATTGTGTCGTCATGTTGGGGGGGGTGCGGCGGGGTGGCGACACAACCCAGATCTGGGTTCGTTGTCTGGGGGTTGCGAGAGGAAGGGAGAGGGAGGGGGAGGGGGAGGGGGGGGGAGGGCGTCGAAGTAAGGGGTGGGGGGCGCGATGGCATTGGCGGAGATGGTGGAGAGGGATGGAGCGAGAAGGAGGGGAAGGAGGAGAGAGAGGGGGGGGGGGGGGGGGGAGGGAGGTGTATTTTCTTTATTACTTATTATTAGTAGTATTAAAATATTTAAAAACAACAAAAAAAAAAAAAAAAAAAAGAGAAAGCAAAAAAGGTAAAATGAAATAAATGAAAGGAATAATTTAAAGGAATAATTATTTAAATCTCAAAGTAAAACAACTAAAAAATCTCAAAATTTTTTATGGACTACAGTCATAATTATTTACACATAGGAACTAAATTAAGATGTAAAAAAAAATTATTAATTTTCAATATATAATACAACTCCAACGCAGCATCATGGCTCGAGTACGGATGCGATGAATCAGATGAGAGAAATGATTACGGATGATATGTGGGAACGATACCAATCATATCCATGGTATAGAGCCACGTGAACGCAAGCAACTATTCTCTAATTGCGCCAGAGTCGTGTCGAAGTAAGGGGTGGGGGGCGCGATGCATTGGCGGAGATGGTGGAGAGGGATGGAGCGAGAGGGAGGGGGAGGGAGGGGAGGGAGGAGAGAGGGGGGGGGGGGGGGGAGGGAGGTGTATTTTCTTTATTTACTTATTATTAGTAGTATTAAAATATTTAAAAACAACAAATAAAAAAAAAAGAGAAAGCAAAAAAGGTAAAATGAAATAAATGAAAGGAATAATTTAAAGGAATAATTATTTAAATCTCAAAGTAAAACAACTAAAAAGTCTCAAAAATTTTTTATGGACTACAGTCATAATTATTTTACACATAGGAACTAAATTAAGATGTAAAAAAAATTTATTAATTTTCAATATATAATACAACTCCAACGCAGCATCATGGCTCGAGTACGGATGCGATGAATCAGATGAGAGAAATGATTGCGGATGATATGTGGGAACGATACCAATCATATCCATGGTATAGAGCCACCTGAACGCAAGCAACTATTCTCTAATTGCGCCAGAGTCGGAATGTAATTGTTACTTTATTTTTATGTAATTTACATTACAAACAATGTACATTTTGTTGGTGTATAATATTTTAATATAAGGAATTTTGCGACATCTTTTGCTGTCTCAAGTTGATTGGTTTTATTAATTCAGCGTATTGTCATTTTCCCAATTTTCTTTACTAAACATACGATAGAATGCTAAAAAAAATTAAAAAAATTTATTCCGCTCATTTTCTTAACATCCAAACAAGACCCTTGTTTTTTTTTTTTTTTTTTTCAACTTAAACTTTTTTACCAAACACAACTCAACTTCAACTTTTTAACTTAAACTTTTTCATCAAACATTCAACTCAACTTAAATTTTTCAACTTAAACTTTTTATCAAAAACTCAACTTTTAAACTCAACTTAACTTAACTCAAACTAAACTTAAAAATCTTAACTCAAACTTGCGAACCAAACAAGCCCCTAGTTTAAATAGAAAGTTCATTTCGGCTCATGAGCTGAGCTTTTGTACAAGTCTCGAGCTAGGTCCACCAACCTATGGGCTACAGGATTGAGGACCTCCCCCCAACCTAGGCCATAACTTACCATTATTGGTCTTAAGTAGTTATAATTGCATTAATCAAATTGGGAGAAAAAAAAATAAGTAATTTTTTTATATAAAAAATGAATGAAAGAGGGAATTAAAATATTTCATATGTGGGATGAAAATTATAGTATAATCTTTTAAGGAGTGAAAATAAAAGCATTTTGTGATTACATGCATAGCTTAATTATAATTCCACATCTGACTCTATCTAAAAATTACAAAATTCGAATCCTTTACTTCCAAATTCAAAAAATAAAAAAATAAAAAATAAATAAACAAGCATTTTTTATTTACAAAAAAATAAAAATAAAATAAAATAATTTTTTATTTCACTTTCATTAAAATTCCCAAAATACCCTGACCCTTCTATCTCCCAGATCACACTCGCAGTCGCCGTTCCGTCGTTGTGTACTCCGGCATCATCGTCGGCGACTTAGATCGCGACTTTGTTAAGGCAAAATCGCTGTGCCCTCGGACAGAGCCTCGCGACGGTGGAAATTGCAATAGTTGGACTCGCGCGACGGTCGGATTCGTGTCTAGACCGCAACCTTGTTGTGCCAACTGTCATCCACCACAATCAAGCAGTCCTCCCTCACAAAGATCGCGGTTTGCCTCCTTCCGCCGCAATCGAGCAGTTTTCAATCGGACCATAAAATCACCGTTCACAACCACGACTCATCTCGCTGACGACAGACCAAAAATCGGGACCAAGCAAGCGTCGTCCTCCCACAAAAAGAAAGCTTTTGGAGCCCAGAACTTGGAGAGGAAGCTACGCTTGTTGCTGGAGAAGAAAGCTTACGGAGAACTCATGGAGCCTCGTGGTCAGAGTTCGCAATGGTCTCAGCATTCTCTAGTCGAACAACAACGAAAGAGAGAAAACAATATCTCTGCCACTGTCGCGACGCCATCGTCGATGACGTGATCGGCACAGTGTCCTCTCCGATGGACAAGGAGAGAGAGAGGAGAGAGAGAGAGGAACAGAGGAGAGAGAGATAAGAAAGGGGGATTGTGGAGGGATAAAAGGGCAAATTTGAAATAAAGTAGAAATAAGATAAAAATGTACTATAATTTTACATCATTAAAAATATTTGGTGTAACAGTCAATAATAGATTTATCATCCTAAAAATAATAATAGATTTATCAGGTAAATAATTTATTTACTTCTTGTATGTATGATATTTGTCTACTAGATTTATTGATTATCTAGTAAATTTTCTATTTACTTAGTAAATTTACTATTATTTTAAAATGTTTTAAAACCTTACTATTTATGGAAAACGAAGTAAATAGTTATATTTGTAAAATTAATTGATGTCATAATTTAAAAAATAAAAACTTGTCAATAGTTTAAAAAATAAAAACCTCAGTTGGTATTCAAAAAATAAAAATAAAAATTTTAAAAAAATAAAATGATAAATTATTAGGTTTGTCCCTGAATTTTTAATTTTGTGCAACTTTAGTTCCTGAACTTTTTTTCCGTAGCTGGATTGCCCTTAAACTTTTAAAATGTTGCTACAATAGTCCTTTATATTAATTTTTGGATGGAATCCGTTAGTTAATATTACTTTTTTATAAAATTACTAACTGATTCCGTTTAAAATTAAACAAAAATAACTATTGTAGCAACATTTTAGTAGTTTAGGGACATTCCCTTTCTTGGGTGGTATAATCATAAACTATTAAAAACGTAGCTATAATAGTTTTTTTCGTTAATTTTTTTACGGAATCCAAAGTTAGTGTCACTTTTGACCAAATTACTAATTGATTTTGTTCAAAAATTAATATAAAGGACTATTGTAGCAACATTTTAAAAGTTTAAGGGCATTCTAGCTATAAAAAAAAGTTTATGGATCAAAGTTGCACAATAGTAAGAGATTAGGGACTAAATGAGTAATTTGCCCAAAATAAAATAAAAGTTTTCATCATAATATTTTTCTTTACTAAACCACCAACTCTTCTATCTGGCCTCTTTTTTTTTTTTTTTCCTTTTTTATTAAATAATTTTCATATCTACCCCCTAAACTTTTCTTCGTATTCTGTTTAGTCGTTGTAGTGACTTCAAAATGTTCCGATTAAACATTCTAAACTGGATATATTTTTTCAAGGGTTATTTATTTTAGGGAGAAAGAGTGAAATTACATCTTTACTCAGCTCAAAAAAGTAAATACCATTCTAAAAAAAAGTAAATAACTTGTTTTACAATATTTAACGTAAATATTTTATTTACTAATAAAAAAATTTATAGGAGCTTTACTAAAAGAAATAAATTATTTTCTTAATAAATACGCTATTTTACTTCAAATATTATTAAAATCTGTTATTTATTTCTTTGCTTACAAAATACTGTTTATTATAATTTCTGAAAATGTTTTCGTGCCCTATATTTTTACTTTTGTCAAGAAAATATACCATGCATTTTCAAATTGAAAAAACTGTAACAAAATTTTTCATGGATGGAGAAAATGTGGTTAGATCCCCGGGCTCAACGTGGTTCCACCATTGTGCGGGAACACAATTATGTGAAGCAAAGGGATTTTTCTTTTGGGGCTTTATAAAGTTTAGTTTTAAAATTATTTTATATTGTTTAATAAAATTTTGAGATGGTCCTTAATTAAAATAGTTCAATGAGGAAAACACTTCCTGTCTTTAGTCAAAATATTACTTTCCCTTCTTTTTACACATATGCTAAAACCATCTCTTTATTTGTAATATCAGTGACTCCTAAAGTGATTAAATTTCTAAAAATACTTGAATTATCCTTCCCAATATAAGTTACATACTATTTTCCACATTGTGTTACTAGAATATTAAAATAAGTTTAGAAGGATAAACAATTTATGTTCTTTATTTTTTTGTTCTATTTTCTAAAATGGGCAAAAGTTGTATTTTGACTAAGCACATAGGATTTTCGGGTATTTTTGTTTTTCACTTTCATTTCAAATTTTTCCCCTTAAATTACTTTATTTTAAATCAAATTACTTTTTTTTTTTAACTAGTACATAATGAATATAATTAAGAAGCACACATGGCAAATGATTAATTTTTCCGGTGGTCCCTACACTAAATCTTAAAACTCTCATTTTGGTCTTTAAATTTCAAAACCAGAGGTTACATCAAAACTTCATGAGAGAACAATTTTCTTAGTCCTTGAAGTCAATTTCTGTATTAAAAAGAAAAAACTAGCACCTACATTTCACATTTGTTTTTCTAATTTTTCCTGCCATATTTTCTTATGATCCTAATTGCTTATCCGCTTATAGGGGAAACATATCTAAAATATAATTTATATGAGCTAATTGTAGATGTACCAGCACGTTTTATAGTTGAAAGGGCCAAGGGCAAGTGTGCTCCTTACAGAGTTCACTCTGGTCTTCGAGATGGAAGTGCCAAGCATTACGAACCAGTTTTGGTATCAATTGGACCTTATCACCATGGAAATTCTGCATTAAAAGACATGGAAGAGCACAAAGAACATCATCTCCGAGTGCTTCTACGGAGAGTAATGGAGAATTGCAGCAATAGATATGTTGACGCATTGAAAAATGCAGCAGGAAAAATAACAAGCTCTTCATTGCTATCGGGGCACCCATCAAATGAATGGAGTTTCTTTCGATGATAGATGGCATCTTTTTGATCGAGCTCTTCCGAGGGACGTGGAGGCAAGTCCAAAGGATTGATATGCCTTTTAATAGAAGATGATAATGCCTTTTCTAATGCGTGACATGCTTTTATTTGAAAACCAAGTACCATTATTTGTTTACGCTCTCTGTTTGCATTAACAGACCAAATACCAGACCAACATGATCCTATTATGCTGTTTGCATCACCCGACGAAAATGAACATGTTAATCGGTTTGCGTTGGCAGACACAGACAGGGATTTCGTTGAATTAGCCCTTGGATTTTTTCACTTCAATGGAAAACCAATACCCAATTTATATCTGCCAACATCGCAGCTGGATCAAATCCCTCACTTACTTGTTCTAGTCTACCAAGCTTTGGTTGTCCGCAGAAGAAACGCTTTAAATCCGCAAACACCCGAACAGCAGAATGGGTGGTGGAAATCATTATTGGAATTTTTGAGGAGAAATATATGGAGCCGGCCAGTTGCGAGAATAATGAAAGCTTTACGGAGTCCACTTGCGAGAGTAATAAAAGCTTTGGTGCGGAAAACACCCGAACAGCCAAATAATAGCCGGGAATCATGGGAACCCATTTGGACTGCAGTGGCTCAAAGAAGTTGGAGTGAAGTTTCAGTCAGCAAAAGATCGTACTGAGGCATTTTATGACATTAGGTTCAGCAAAGGAGTGTTGAGCATCCCACCATTGCAAATCTACGACGACACCGAGAGCTTCTTTCGAAACAGTATAATTTTAAGTATCATACTCGCCAACAAGTCGGGGATTGTCCGCATATCATGGAGTGTCTAGTGAAATCTGCCAAGGACGTTGAGCTACTTCGCCACCATGGAATCATCCAAAACGGCGAGGGGATAATTAGAAGGTGTCCAACATGTTCACCCAGATCTCCTCGGGCATCTCTTTCATCCGGAGTAAATTCTTATACATTGAAATGTTTAATGAAGTGAATAAATTCTGCAAGGAATCCTTGGAATAAGCGGATATTGCGAAGCTAAAGAACGAGTATTTTGGCTGCCCTTGGTCTTCAGTATGTGTGGTCTTGTAAACCTGAATTGAGGATTTAAGGAACTTAAAAATTAATGAAAAAGTCAAGACAACAACGAATAATAATCAAATGTTAAATTTAATATTTATCCTTATTTGTGACAAATTTACTACAAAATTTAACCTATGAAAAATTTGATATAAATACTTTATTGGATTGCACTTTTTTTTCTAAATGGCAAATGTTAAAATTTATAATTAATAGTATTAGAGATGCAGATGCTTTTATTATATATTTGCTAGAAGGCTAGAGCTAGGCACTTTCTCTGTTGATTTTAGCATTATTTTGTCTTCTTGTATTTTTTTTTTCTTCATAAAAAAATGCATCATTTTTTTCGTTATTGAGAAATTAGAAAATTTCCTAGAAGCCTGATCTTATAATGAGGTGTCCCGAACGTTCCGTTTCTACTCTAGAAACTAATAAATTTCCTCCTTCCGTTTAAGTTCATAGATAGAATTACTACATCTCAACATGTGGTGGGAGAGTTAATTCCATCAACTTTATGGACAGAATTATTGACTTGTCAATATGTGAAAGGGTATATCTATTGACACCTCTGTGTCTGCTTTCTACTCAACCATTTTTAATAAATTTTAGTATTACTTAATTTCCCTCAAATTAAATTACATTAAAGTACAAAAGTATTTTAAAGGATACTTTCCACACACAGCTCACTCTAATAATTATAAAATACGACCTTTTAGATACAAGACATATTATTCAAAAATCTAAGAAAATTTTAATTATAGAAAAAATGATTTCGGGATATTAAACAAAAATGTTTATTTTTTGATTCAGTTAGTCCAGCAAACAAAGAAAATCTATGTACATGGGAAGGGGGAAAAAAAAGTAAATTTATGTATACATTTTTAGTGTTAGAGAAAACGAAGTTCAAAAAAAATAAAATAAAATCTCTTCGATGGTTATCTGAAGTTTAGAAATTGTTATCCATGGTTCTCAAGTTTGAATCTTTTTTAATATTCATAGTTTTTAAGTTTGAATCTCATAAAAAAGAATAAGAAGAAGAAGAATGAACGTGAGGTCGAGGAAACGAACGGCAAGGATGAGGAGGAATGTGAGATTTCTCACCAAAAGGAAGAAGAAAGAATGAAGGATTAACATGAATAAATCTAGCCAGTTACTCCGGTTCGTTTGAAAGTTAAGGATAATACACTTAGTAATAACGGCTATATTACAAGGATTAGAAGAATTCAACAAGTAAAAGAGAAATTATAAAAATAAAAAATAAAAAAAGGAGAAGGGAATAAAAGGGGTCACGAGGACCCATTATCGGGTGAGCAAGGCTAGGCCTTGCTTGCAATTTACAGAGCTATAGCCCTCCTCTCGTCTAATTAAGGTACCCATCTTTTCATCTCACACATGGTTCTACCTAGCATGACGCAAGTAGGGAACATGCTTAGAAGAGCTTCCCATTGAGACGGATGCTTAAAAGATCTTCCAATTGAGATGGATGTATAGAGGGCTCTCCATTGGCACAAGTCCCTCATTTTGTGTGTGAGAAAGGCCCATCCCAACTCGAGTGAGACCAGGGCCGGTCTCCGTTTTAGTGTGATTAGGGCTAGACCCTACTCTAAGTGTGACCAGGGCAAGTCCCAGGCTCCAAGTGTGACCACCACTATCGTTAGGCACGAATGCACATGGGGGCTAAAGGGGGTGCATGCCCCCCACTAAGGGAAAAAAATCTTTGTTTTACATAAATGCCTCCACTCACATCTTGACAAGCCCCGCTACACTTTTTCTTTTCTTTTTTTTTTTTTTTTTGGTTGAAAGGCCCCACTACTCATTTTCTTTCCCATTATCCGGTCTCTTCCTTATTCCATTTCTTACCTTTGGTTTTTATAAAAGCATGACATCAAGTTTTTTTTTTTTTTTTTTAATTTGTGAGTGGGGGATTCGAACTCTGCACCTTATGATAAATTAGGTGTAGAACTATTGCTTGACTATGCTTCCAACCACCACTTTCCCATTCTTCCCCCCCCCCCCCCCCCCCCCCCCCCCCCCCCCCCCCCCCCCCGAAAAAGAATGATAATATACATTTTTTGTAATTTATTCTCTGTTTTTTAATTTACCAACTCATGCTTGACCCGCTTTGTACTTGAGAGAAATTTACGGTATGATTATTCTCGAGATCATTAATTTCAAGAATCCATAAATAAAATATTAAGAGATAAATTTTTGTGTTTATCAATTTGATAGTAATAATTTCTAAATTTTTTACTTTATAAGAATGTCCATAAACTTTTTTTTAGTGAAATTTTTTTTCTTATAAGGTCATTTATAAATATGTTTCTATTAGTTTTATTTTCTTAGATAGTTAGATTCATGATACTATACTAGAATATGTAGAATGAATTAATGTAGCATTTAAATTGTATTTTACATTCTATATGAAACAGTTATAGAAAAAAATACAAAATCAAGTAAAGAGCATATAAAAATATTTTATTACTAAACACATAAGAAATTTATCTCTCTCTCTTTTTTTTTTTTTTATCTTATCTAGTGTATGAATTTTTAATAATTGATTTGTCCCCATTAGAATTAAATTCTGGCTGTGTCACTAACTATTACCCATTGGCTTTGCTTTAATAGATTATTTGAATGGAAGGGAAAGCACATCTTTGATCACGTTTTCAACCAAAAAAAAATTTATGAAAAGGCAATAGATATATTATGATAGGCCACACGTTTTTATCCTTGGTATTATTGCTTTTGTTTTTTAAAAAGAAACAAAAGAGGCAGATCAGATGTGAAAGCAAAGCCTGAAAAAGAATAGGAAAAAAGAAAAGAAAAGAAAAAAAAAACAAACAAACAAACAAATGGGAACGAAACGAGAATCACATGGAGGACGAAAAAAAGCCTGTTGGGATATCGCTTTCCTCTTTATTTTCTTGTCAGTATGGTTGGTAAATGGCAATCAATAGTATTCGCAACAAATGAGGACAAGATGTTTTAAGAGGACAGAGCACTTGACCCTACGTTGTACGACGAGCACTTGGTCTCGGCTTCTCGTCCACATTTTCCGTCACCTTTTGTCCTTTGTTGCTATCATATTTTTGTTGTGTTACAGATTAATTTTCGGTTGTTGTTTTTATTATAATTTTGAATATTTCATTTTTTGTTCGTTGTATTATCATATTTTGTTAACAGTTTATCAGAGAAACTTCTGATAATTCAAAAATAATTTGGTGTCAAGGGAAATAAGACCTCCCATACAAATTCGTGTTTGAAACAATAACATTTAGCACGCATTTCTCATTAATTTATAAAGTTATAGATTCCTCCCCCTCCCTTTTTTTTTTTTTTTTTGCAATGTCTCGTTATTTAATTTAAGGGTCTTACCCATTTACCCATAATCTATAAATCACGTGCATTGAAATTTTGATGATTATTAATAATTTTCTTATTTCGCAACATTTTCAAAAGTTTATAATCATTTCAACTAAGAAAAAAGAATGAAGATCATTATGTTACAAATTTTACTAATTTGATTATCAATTTAGCAATTTACTTATAAGTAAAATAAAATATAAGTAAAAACCATTGGCTAATACAATTATTTAACTAATTCTAACTAAAATAAAAATAGCAAAATCTATTTGAAAAAAAAAAGACTGTAACAGACACTGGCCAGTAAAGAAGACTTGCACCATTGCACGCATGAAACAAGAGTTATGGATCCCCAAATTCAAAAAATATATATAGGAATTGTCTCTCATCCTACAGAACGGTCGTCCGGTAATACAACTCATGTAGGAGACCAGCACAACTTAAGAAAGAGCGCAATACAACCTGCTAAAGAGAGAGAGATGGATAAAATTAGAGAGGGGGAGAACTTTTCCATCCGACAATTCAGCAGTACCGCATGGGAAAGTTCTCGTGTATATATATATATATATATATATAGTAAAAATCAAAAGAAAGGATAGGCTTCTTAGGAGTTTTTTTCTTTTTTCTTTTAGTTTCGTCTTGGTTTTTAGCCTAATTAAAAAAAAAAGGGTTTCATTTAAGTTTTTCTTTTTTTGGGTTTTGTAAGGAGTTTCAACCCTTTTTTTTTTGTCGTAAAGGAATTTCAACCTCTATTTTTTTTCTGTTTTTTTTCTTGTAGTTATTTATTTTAAATCCTTCTTACATTTTTTAAAACTTTTTTTTAAAATTTTTATATCATTTAAACAATATATTATTTTACACATAAAGTGTGTGCTCCAACTAGTATTTATGTAAAGGCTCATAGATATTCTTGGAAACTACTAGGATGGTCCCCACACCTTTTCTTTTCTTTTTTAAATAAAAGAGAGTAATTGTATTTATTTTTATCTTATTAATAAGTATGTTTGTTTCATTGTTAATAGACTTTCAACTGTCAGCTCTATAAATATATATGTTAAAAATTTACAGTGCACAATACATATTTACTTCTAGTCATATATTAGACCATTGAAAAATTAATTTAAATATTAATTAAACGACTAAAATTTTAATGTCAACGCTCACAAAACATGCCTCTTTGATCATATTATATTTGCAACTAAAATGAACAGTGCTACAAATTAGATTTCTTTTATCCACGTTTTGCATTATTACCGACAAGATCAAATGCACTTTTTATTGTAAATTAAAAATTAAAAAAAAAAACATTTAAGGAAGTGTCACTTTAAAAATTTGTACTTTATCCTTGTCCACAAGGTTTGCAATCAATACCGTCATAATCAACCAGCCTGACAAGAAATTTAAGGGAACTGTTATTGATATAATTGGTAGTTGGCACCCACGACGACCAGCAAAGTTTTGGTTGGCAGTTGACTACGAAGACCGGCTAAAACTTTGATAAGAACATAATAACACTTTTTAAGCTACCATAACCATGGAGTTAATAATCATTGGGTGACCTCTGTTGGCATCTTATTATCTGCTTCTTGCACCTTTTTTTTTAAACCACTTAACAAGTAAATTTTAAATATCAATTATTACTTATTACACCTCCTCTTTTTACTGCAACGAAAAAAAAAATCCTTACAATTGAGTTTTAATTTTTATCATTTTTCTTTCCTATAAGTCACGGTTATTTTCATGAGTTAGAAGCTAAGAAAAAAATTGTTTAATGTTATAGCTTCAGGTGGTGATTTAGAGCTTGATCCGGTTGTTCATCGAGGTAAAATTCTAGACTCAATATTGTTGGCAATAGAATATGTTTTAGTGTGTGTGATTTGGCTTTGTGATGTGATTATGTTTTGGTTATGTTGATCTTATATTCATGGTTGTCACCATGAATATGTTTATCTGTATGGTCTAGAAATGACTGAGGTCATGTTTGATAAGAAATGTCAAGAAATGGATCAAAATCGACAACCTAAAATTACGATTCTATTCATTTAAAAGCTTTGTGATATTAAGGGTTTTTATGAGTTAAAACCACTATGTAAAATAAGATTAGATACGAACTAAATGTTATAGTGTATTGAATGATTTTACTAAGTTCTACATTTACTATTATTAGAACATTATTATTGGATTTTCAGTACAACAAAAAGTCATTTAATTCTACACTAACCTTGTATTTGTTGCAGGCATATAAATGTCTTCCCTTATTAAGTCAAGCCTTCGCCGTCTTAGGCGCACATGGGTGGATAGACTGATAAGAGTCGGTGACTTTATTAGCATCTCCCGTTCGTCCATCCAGGTTCGACTCTTGTTGCTTCCCCTTAGGCCTCGCTCCAACTTCAGCTGTTGAAGCAGTAGTTTGGCGATGACAGAGTACACTCCGGATGACTGACTGAGAAAAAGTAGTATAAAAAACCTATCTCCCTGTCATACCTAGGGAAATGGATTTCTACCTGTGGGTAGAAAAAACTTGAAAACGATGGGGTTATCACCAGATTCTTTTATTCATTCACCACAAAAAGTCTTTGCCGTCCTTACAACACATTCCAACTTCCAACGAAACTCTTCACAAATCTCTCCTTCCAAGCTTCTACCTTTGTTCCCAAAGCTTGCCGAGCAGTGAGAAAGCCTCCTACTTCTGCTACTGCTACAGGTTGTTATTACTGAAGCAGCAAAGCACCTTAGGTCATGCGAAGTAGAAAGCCAAGAGCGATATATTGGAGAAAAATATCAATCATGCCTAATTATTTACACTTTAAATTTGATTGTTAAAGTTATTTCGTAATTTCACATTTAATACCATGACCCCTGTTGTCAACAAGTGTCACATCTGTTTTTCCGTAAAAAATTTAATTGAGAGAAAAATTTGAAAACGTTTCAAAGTTTATGGAGAGCGAAATTCTACAAATTAAAGCCCGGGAGAAAAGGAAATTTGTCAAACAAAAAGCATGAAAACATGATTGCACGACCATTTACACAAATAATGAGCAGTTGCATTACAACACTGACGAACCCAAGAAAAAGAAACATTAATAATGGATGAATAGGAGATTTGAACCAAGTACATCAACATTTGGAGGTGAGTGTAAGTCATCCCCACCACTTTAATGCTTTGTTTGATAGGATGGAAAAGATGGATGAAGGAAGTGGGAAGGGGTATAATTGGATGAAAACTTGTAGAATATGTTGTTTGATAAGAAGGAAAAAAAGGTAAGAAGAAATTATTGTGGGGCCCACCATCATTCTAAAAGTGTGGGTTAAAAAAAATCAATCTACCCTTGGATAACTAAAACCTAAATCCATCAAATGATAACTATTGTTCCGTTTGCCTTATCATCTCAACTCAAATTAAATAATTCAAATCTCATCATGTTTTTTGTCTTTTCTGAAAAAGTTTTTTTGTCTTTTCTGAAAAAGTCAACAAAATTTACTATGCAAACTTAAAAATCTCAACTCAACTCAAACTGAACCTGCGATCCAAACGAACCCTATATTTAGAATATAAAAATTAGTTTGAGTTTAATTCGCCGATTGAAGAATTAGTGTTGTTGTTAAGATTTTTATTTCTCTCAGTTGTAGATGAAAAGAAATTGGTATTCGCTAGGAATTACTTCTTGGGGTAAATGAACGACCATTACTCTGATTATTTTTTTAGTAAGATTGGTTTCCTGGGTACTATATACAAGTTTTTTTTTTTTTTTTTTTTTGGCAGAAAGGTACTTTATACAAGTCAGTAACAACCTATTGGTGTTCGACCAAAAAAAAAACAAAAAAACAAAAAATAAATAAACGTATTGGTGTTTTACCGAGGGGGAGAGAGAGAGAGAGATAATGGTGAAGAAAGGTGGTACGCAACCAGCCTGGCGGGTCATGGATTGTGGGCCTGATTTTCAAGGACTAATGTGAAAAGTCTTATTCCAAAAATAATAATAATAATAAAGGACTAATGTGAAAAGGTTCCTATAATGACTACTACATCTGCTTTCTTTTTGGAATTTTGGATATGAGTTATTAATCTCAATTAAATCAAACGGTGCCTATTGAACAAGGTTTGATTAAAAAGTACTTTGTAAATATTAAAAAATAAAATTTAAAAGTACTTTCTTTTTAGTTTTTTCTTTTATTTTGCGTTTTTTTTTTTGAGATTTTCTTCTTTGCTTATTGAACAGAAGCATTAGTTAAAAAGTACTTTATTTTGAGGTTTTTTTTTGTTTAGACATTTTTCACTAATAATTAATAGCATTAATTATTAACTATCATGATAGTTTCTTATAATTATTCATAAATCAAAATTTTTGATTTTTGATTTAAGTGATTACAGATATAATCTAATAATAATTTCACATTTGATTTTATCTGAAGTTGTTGTTTTGAGATTTTCTTCTTTGCCTATTATACAGAAGCATTAGTTAAAAGGTACTTTATTTTGAGGTTTTTTTTGGTTTCAGACATTTTTCTCTAATAATTAATAACATTAATTATCAACTATTATGATAGTTTCTTATAATTATTCATACATTAAAATTTTGATTTAAGTGATTACAGATATAATCTAAGGGTCCGTTTGGTGAATAAATTTGAGTTTAAAATTTTAAGTTTCAATAGTAAATTGAAGTTGACTTTTCAGAAAAGATAAAAACTTTTTGAGAAAAAGACAAAAATTTTTTCAGAAAAAGACAAAAACTGAGATGAAATTTTTGAGTTTGAACTTGTTTGTCAAACGAGGCCTAATAATAATTTCACATTTGATTTCATCTGAAGTTGTTGTTTTGAGATTTTCTTCTTTGCCTATTGAACAGAAACATTAGTTAAAAAGTACTTTATTTTGAGGTTTTTTTTTGGTTTTAGACATTTTTCTCTAATAATTAATGGCATCAATTATCAACTATCATGATAGTTTCTTATAATTATTCATACATCAAAATTTTTTATTTAAGTGATTACAGATATAATCTAATAATAATTTTATATTTGATTTCAAAATCCTCTGCCCCATAAATTAACAAAAAAAAAAATATATATATATATATATATATATATATAGATTTTAAATTATCGACTTTCCTTCACCAGTCAAGTCCACAGTGTGGTACTCTGATTGATTCCAGACTAGTTTGATCTATCATTCGCTTTGCTAAAGCAATTCTAACATGATAAGGGTAGGTGCCATAACGTAGCCCTCATTGATGTGAGTGTCCTGGGCACCACATGGAAGCGATGAGTTTTTACTTGAGACAGGCTATCGAATGCATAGAAATGAGGCAACTTAAATGTGCCGACTACCTTGCAAATAATGCCATAAAGAAAATAATAAAAATGTGACATCGTTAAAATACTTTTTACAAATAATTTTATGTCTTTTTCCCTGTTAAGACTCAATTATAGGTCTAAATTGTCCTCACCGTCAAACCGTCCTACCCACTATGTATTATGGGCAATTCAGGTTGGAATTTTTCCTAAGCCGCTATTTTTTAAAACCACACCATCCCGTACGCAAACTGCTAAAATTGCCCGCCTGAACCCCTTAAAAACAACTTAAGATTCTATTTTTTCTGTATGAAATCGCTTCTCTATCTTTCTTATTCTTCATTTTCCGCTCTATCAATCATATTTATGCGCTACAGTTCAAAAAGGTAGCTACGAAATTGATCACGGGCTAAACTTAAAAAAGATATCAATGAAATTGATCACGGGTCTTTTTTTTTTTTTTTTTGTCATTAAAGATTCGAAGGAAAACTAATCAAATTGGGAATTGTCGGTGCCCACACACAGCTTGTTCTTGGAGGAGAGAAGATCGTGAAAAATAAGTATAGTGATATAAGGGACATTTTTATATCCAAATAATTGACTTCGGAGTAGTCAAACTATATTTTTTTAGAATGCAAAGGGTATCATTTTACATTATAAAAAATATAGGGTACCTTCGCAATAACCATTAAAAGTACAGGGTGTGAAAACGTTTTTTTTTTTCTCATTCTGTTGAAATATAAAACTATTGTTGATCCACCTCCTAACAGCTTAAGCTTTTGGGAGAATTGAAAAACTAACATGGTATCAGAGCAGGAGGTCCTGAGTTCGAACCCCTGTAATTGCACTATTTAACCCCCTTTATTATCAATGCGTGTTGGGTCTTTAATATGTTTCGAGTTTCTTATAATTTGTGTTGGACTTTCAAATTAATATTTGTCCGCACGTTTGTCCATTGTTTAGCCTGCACGTGAAGGGGAGTGTTGAAATATAAAGCTATTGTTGGTTCCTAACAGCTTAAGCTTTTGGGAGAATTGGAAAACTAACACCTTCTATATATAAGTAACCTGTTAAGATTGCCGTGCTCAAATCGAACAAAACTTTCACGTATAGAACCGCCAGAAAGTTCACCCCTGCAGCCCCTTCCTGAAGGTAGTTTTTTACTTTTTTTTTTTTTTTCTTTTCCATCATCTTTCATAATATACCGGACGTCAATTCCTCGTAGCAGTAGGTAGAAATTTTTGTTTTACTCAAAGTCAAAAACCAACGTCAAATTAAAAATGTTTTAGAAAATCAAAGAAAACGAAAACTACTTTGAAAATCTTGTCTAGCAGAGAAGTTTTCGAACAAAATAAAATATGTTTTTAACAAAATTAAAACTTTTAATACTATATATGGCTTTTTTATTGTAAAAGGAAAGAAGGACATTCAACAAAGTTAAAAAATAAATAAGTAGGGACCTCATGGGAAGATCCCAAATGCAAGCCATAAAAAGACATAGCCCATCTAAAATGATAAATTATGCAAATCATAGGTTATGTTTGGGGAATTTGTTCAAATATAAATTTTTTATGTTAATTTTTATTTTTTTCTAAAATTTTTTTTTATCTTTTTAAAATTTTTTTTTATCTTTTCTAAAAAATTAATAAAAAATATTATTAAAATTTTTAATTTTTAATTCAAACTCATCTATCAAATAGATTCAAAGTGATAGAAAACAAAATGAATTAACATACTATGCTTTTAGAGTTGTAATCTGTAGACGGATGGAAAAAAAAATAGCAATCAACAATAGTTTGGACTTTTGTGTTGTACCTTTTGAGTGTGATGTTGATGGAGCCGGAGGACAAGAGGAAGGACAAGGGAGCAGCGAGCAGGCGAACAGAAAAAGAGGGAAAAAAAAAAAGGAAAGAAATGAAAAGAAAATACGGGAGAGTGGGAAACACAAAAGACAAAGTAAAAAAGGATGCGTAAAGATTGATGATTTGATGTGTTTTAAAAAGGTAAAATAAAATATTTTAATTAATTAAGAGAGAGTTTGATTTTCTATCTTTATTTAAATTAAATTATATTTTTTTATTATGTTTTTTATTTTTTTTGAAATTTTTTTTATTTTTTTAAAAAATCAACAAAAATTATTATTCTAACTTAAAAATTTTAACTCAATTCTAATTTAATTTGTGCATCAATTAAGTCCTAATTTTGGATAAGAAGTCCATTAATTAACTCAACTTAATTACAAAAAACCTATATTCATTTAAACTATAAAAAACTATCATCAATCAGGCCCTATCTTCATTTAAATTAAACTGTATTTTTTTATTATGCTTTTTATCTTTTTTGAAATTCTTTTTATCTTTTTTAAAAAAATCAACAAAAATTATTATTCTAATTTAAAAATTTTAACTCAACTCAAATTTAACTTGTGTATCAATCATGCCTTAATTTTGGATAAGAAGTCCATTAATTAACTCAACTTAAATTACAAAAAACCTAATAAAAAAATACTACTAATCAACAATGGTTTGGACTTTTGTGTTGTACCTTTTGAGTGTGATGTTGATGGGGCCGGAGGACAAGAGGGAAGGGCAAGGGAGAAGCGATCAGGTGAACAGGATAAGGGGGAAAAAAAGAAAAGAAAAGAAATGAAAAGAGAATACGGTAGAGTGGGAAACATAATAGACAAAGGCGGAGTTTGACTCTCATACTCAAAGTTGAGATTTAAACTTAAACTTTTATCTTTTTTTTAATTTTTTTTAATTTTTTCTGAATTTTTTTTTATCTTTTCTAAAAAATAAATAAAAATTACTATTTAAATTTAAAAATTTCAACTTAACTCAAACTCAATTCAAACACCATACACCCCCAAAGTAAAAATGGTACGTAAAAATTGATGATTTGATATGTTTTAAAAAGATAAATTAAAGGGGTGTTTGGTGTTTGGTGTTTGGTGTTTGAGTTCAGTTTGCGTTGAGTTGAAATTTTTAAGTTTAAATAATAATTTTTGTTAACTTTTTATAAAAGACAAAAAACTTTTTCAAGAAAAGATAAAAAACTTTTTCAGCAAAATATAAAAATTTGAGTTTAAACCTTAAGTTTAAGTGGGTGAGCCAAACTCCCCTTTAAAAATTCCAATCGATTAATTTTGGGTTAGAAGTCCATTAGTTAACTCAGGGGGAGTTTGGTGAATGAGTTTGAGTTGAAATTTTTAAGTTTAAATAGTAATTTTTTTTTGAATTTTTAGAAAAGACAAAAAACTTTTGTAGAAAAGACAAAAAAACTTTTCAGAAAAAGATAAAAACTGAATTAAAAAATTTGAATTTGAGTTAAAATGTCAAACTCCCCCTCAGTTTAAATTACAAAAAGCTTAATCAAGAAATACTATCATAACAAATGACAGTACCAAACTATCCAAACAGTACAATTCAAGCATAGGCAACTATATATTGATCCTCAAACGGATCTAAGAGTAACTTATGGATGTATATGCAAAATGAAAACAAATTCACACTCCAGTATGCTATTTTTGTGACTGTATAGCCTATATAAAACATATTTGAAATTCTGAAAATTTGAAGTCTTATGAATTTTTATTAATTAAATTATTTTCTTAATAAATATTAAATTATTAATTATTATTAATTTCTTAGTTATTATTAATTTGTATTAATTATTATTAATTTATTAATTATTATTATTAATTTACTAATTTATATTAACAAATTATTATTGCTAATTTATTAATTATTATTAATATCTTATTTATTGTTAATTTCTTAAAAATTTAATAAAGTTTATATTTTTTTTACATATATAATTGTTGGTTATATTAATCTAAATATCTTTAAATTAATTTTTTTTCTTTCAACATTTTATTTCAATAAATTAAGGAATTTTTTAAAATATTTCTAAAATATTTTTTATTTTTTATTACATTTTATACTTCTTTTTTATTTTAAATATTTATTATGTCATTAATTTTATTTAAATAAATAAATTAATTTTAATAATTGTTTACTTAAATAAAATTTTTAAACCATAAAAAAAAAAAAAAAAAACATTTCAACACAACATCATCATCATCATTCCAAAAAAAAAAAAAAATCAAGATCAAAAAACACAAAAAACCCACAATATAATATCATATCATATCATCTTCATCATCCACCAATAACATTCAACCAAAATACAAAAAAAAAAAAAAAAAAAAATTCACAAAAACCTAACCCACTAGAATGGGGGGTCGGAATTGGTGGCCAAGGGTGTAGGCTCAACGGGCGTGACGACACCGGAAAGGTGGCTTGGCGGCAATGGGGACGTTTTTTTTCTGGAAGAGGAGGGTAGGAATGCGAAAGGGAGAGGGGGACGGAGAGATTTTGGGTTTTTTTTGGGGCAAAATGTGGGAAAGAGGGAGAGAAACGGAGAGGGAGCGTGAGAGAATTGGAGAGGGAGAGAGAAAATAGCAAGGAAAATGGAGAAGAAGGCTGTCTAATCTAGGTTATACCCATTTTTATTTAGGACAACACGTTGTCATTAATAATCTTAATTGTCGTCGCAAATAACCTCTGAAACAACGTCATCTTTATAAAATTCATTAAGAAGTTTCTCGATACTTAAGTATTTGCGACTACACGTCCTCACAAATACTTTCAAAATTTCCATTTTTTTTAAACCGTGTTAAATTTGAATAAGATTCCTGAAACATTATTTGTGACGACAATTTTCACATGTTGTTGCAAATAATATTTTGGGAACCACCATTTATAATTGCATTAATATTACTCTTGCTCCACTAAAACGTCGCTTGCTTCCTGTCTCACACTTTGCGTAATTCTTTTTTTTTTTTTTTTTGGAACTTAGGGCTGAGATAGAGGATTCAAACTCTACATTTTAGATAAAGTCAGGTGTGATATTAAGCCATGCCCACACCCACTGCGTCATTCCTTTTTTGTTCTTTCATTGTTATAATTCTTAATTCGTCCCCTTCGACCCCTCTTGGCCACGAAAAAATAAAAGAAAATATTCATTCACGTTCTTTAATTTATACTTGTGAGACCAGAGAATCTCCACACAAAAAAAACAAAAACAAAAACAAAAACAAAAACAAAGAAGCTAGGGATTCTTATTATTCTAATTACTGAAAAAAATGTTGTGACAAAATAATTTTGTAAAGAGCCCATGAACTGTATTCATTGATTTTGTAACTTGAATTTTCAAAACCATTTAAAACACCCCTTCATTCGTTTCTGTCAACAATAATGCCTAATGGATTAGCTGAGGTGACATTAATTCTAATTTCAAAATGCCCTCCAAAAAATTAGTTGAAATAAATATTTTTGCTTAAACTATTCAAAATAGTAAATTTACTGCAAAAAGAATAGGAAGTTAAAAAGAAAAGGCAAGCATTCGATTGAATCAAGCAAAGAAATGTACTAAAGAAATAAAAAAGTGTATTCGTGAGAATTTTGAGAAAAATTAAGAACGTATTCTTGAAAACAAAAAATTTGATTAATGCCCCTACAAAAAATGTAATTGAAAATGTGAAAAAAAGTGAAAATTTAAACCCAAAAAAGGAAAAAAAGCAAGTAAGTATTCAATTGAAACAAGCAAGCAGAATGTTGAAGGAAAAAAAAGTACATATGGTAGATTTTGAGAAAAAAAAAAAAAAGGAACATATTAGTGTAACCAAACATTCTGATTAAGAATATTAAAATATAAATTTGGTAACTAAAAAAAAATACAAGTAAGCTTAATTAATTGATCCAAGCAAATAATGTGTTGAAGGACACCCAAAAAAAAAAAAAGTGCTCTATATAATCTTTATAGATCTATATAGAATGTTCTTTACACTAAAATTGAAGAATGAAAAATTGTCTTTTTGGGATTATTCTCCCTTCTATTTACTTTATTATAATAAAAATTTTAATTAACACCCCTTAAAAATGTAATTAAAATCCACCCCAGAGAAGGGTTTTGATCAATCAACCGCGCCAATTACATATACCCCTCTTGATCCACCAATAGTGGGCATGAAGGATGGGGGAAGAAGATCAGACTCGGTTGAGTGAGGGACAGAAAATTTAATCAAAAAAATAAAAATAAAGGCAAGTAAGCATTCAATTTAAGCAAGCAGGCAGCCTGTTGAAACAAAAAAAAAAAAAAAAAAAGGTGCATATGGGAGAATTTTGAGGGGGGGCAAAAAAGTTAAGAACGTACTAGTCAAGCTGGGAATTGTCGGTGCCCACACACAGCTTGTTCTTGGAGGAGAGAGGAGCGTGAAAAATAAAGAGGTGTTTGGTGTGTAAGTTTGAGTTAAGATTTGTAAGTTTAAATAGTAAATTTTTTTGAATTTTTTTGAATTTTCAGAAAAGACAAACAACTTTTTAGGGAAAAAGATAAAAAACATGATGAAAAAAGTACAGTTTAGTTTAAACTAAACTCATGACCAAACAAGACCTAAGTAAAGTGATAGAAGGGACATTTTTATGTCCAAATAATTGACTTCGGAATACTCAAAACTATATTTTTTTAGAATGCAAAGGGTATCATTTTACATTATAAAAAATATAGGGTACCTTCGCAATAACCACAAAAAATACAGGGTGTGAAAATGTTTTTTTTTTTCCTCCTTCTATATATTATAAGTAACCCGTTAAGATTGCCGTGTTGAAATCGAACATAACTTTCACGTATGGAACCACAAGAAAGTTCACCCCTGCAGCCCCTTCCTGAAGGTAGTTTTTTTACTCTCTTTTTGTTTTTTTGTTTTTTTTTTTTCATCTTTCATATTAAACCGGACGTCAATTCCTCATAGCAGTAGGTGATTTTCAACATAGAAATTTTTGTTTTACTCAAAGTCAAAAACTAACGTTAAAGTAAAATGTTTTAGAAAATCTAAGAAAACGAAAACTACTTTGAAAATCTTGTTTAGAAGAAAAGTTTTCGAACAAAATAAAAGACGTTTTGTTCCGGCCTTTTCAATTATTGTGTGGTTAAACTTTTTGAAGTCAGTGTATTCCTGTTTCCAAGCCAACATCTCAAAATCAGCAAAAACAGAACCTCGACCATTTTCATTTGTGGTTTCTTTAGCAGGTGAAGGAAAGGAAGAAGTGAAGGAAGCAGATGAGTTGAAACTGGGTGCAGCCAAAGATACCGGTGAGTGGATTTTTTTTATAATTAATTTTTAAAAAATCAATCAATTCAAACTTAAAAATCTTAACTTAAACTCATTCACCAAACACCCTGCTAAAGTAACTATGAGAAGGGGAGTTTGGCTCAACAACTCAAACTAAGATTTTCAAACTTTTTTTTGTCTTTTTCTCAAAAAAATTTTATCTTTTTCTCAAAAAGTTTTTTATCTTTTCTGAAAATTCAAAAAAATTTACTATTCAAACTTAAAAATTTTAACTCAAACTCATTCACCAAACAAAATACGAGATCTATCTCAATGATCCAAACCAATATTTCAAAATCATTAAAGAACCGCAACCAGATTCAATTGTAGTTTCTTTAATATGTAAAGCAAAGGAACAAATGAAGGAAGCAAATGAGGACAAACTAGACGCAGCCAGAGATGGCGGTGAGAGAAATTTATCTTGGCTGGAAATTCATATTTTTTTTCACCAATCATTTGGATTTCTTCTCTTTCTTTTACTTGTTTGCTTTTAACTTTAGCAGCCAAAACCTTGAATGTGGAATCATCGACGGTGGGCCACGGGCGTGTCACTAAAGGTTATTTTTTCCTCAGCGAGTTCTAATAATACGACTCCCACTAAAATATTCTTTTATGGGAGTAGAAAGTCAGTGCTTGTTTGTTGTCTCTTACAGTCGAAAGTGAAAAAGAAGAAAACCAAGATACGAGAATGGCAGAAGCTCCGGGGGAGACAAATCTTGTTGAGGATTATGGTACGGGCATTGTGCTACGATCATCTCTCATTTTGAACAAATATTTGAATTGGTAATCTAATTCAAATCGGTGTTTGGAAAAGAAAAGAAGATTGTGGTTTGGATTTAAAATCTAGCTAGTTCAAACCTTTGATTTAAGAAATTGACCCTCAAAATTCCCCCAGCTTGAACCTATGCGTTGCAGTGCATATTGATTGAATTTGTTTCAATTCCTTTCAATTACTTTTTTTTTTTTTTTTTCAAATTTCCGTTACTTTGTTTTGTCTCAATAATATTCGACATTATTTTTGTCATAGTCAAACCTCTGTTTTCAAATCAGTCAAAATTAGTATGGTTTTACAGAATAACTATGAAACTTAGCTACAATTTTAGGTAGTAAACATGTAGACATGTATACAATTATTTTTAAATATAAAATTTAAAAATTATTTTTTGTTAGTAAACATGTCAACTCCAAACCAAAATTTAAGGTATTAAATACATAACCTCAACTAGTTCCATTTGTGGTTTTTTTAACGGGTATAGGAAAGGAACAAGTGATGAAGGAAGCAGATGAGGAAAAACTAGAATCAGCCAAAGACAGCGGTGAGTGGATTTCTTTTTTCTCTGGCTGAAATCTCTTTTACCATTCAATTGGATTTCTTCTCTTTCTTTTTACTAGTTTGCTTTCAACTTTAGCAAATAAAACATTTGAACTCAATTTTTGGAGTTTAAACTCAAATTTTGGGGTTTGGTTATTGACTCCAAGTCAAACTCTCCACTGAACCGTTACACAGTAATCCAAGCATGGTTTACTGTGCACCCACACCTTGCAGCTTCCCCCCGCGCCCATGTCCACTCATCCTCGATGGTGGGAATTCGGAAGCAACTCAGCGAGACGGACAAGGTCGCCAGTATTTAGACGGAGGAGATTGTTCGCGTCGTCGCCCATGGCGGATCGTCCAGACCCGAGTTGTTGGACAGATCGGTTATCGGAGAATGACGGCGGGGCACGAGATCCGGCGGTGCGAGGAGAGCAGCGAGGTCGAGGTCGAGCTTTAGATCTGGGTTCACCAGTCGCAGGTGATGACGCGGAATGACGGCAAGGGCACGAGATCTAGCGTGAGGAGGAGCCCGTCGGCGAGGAGAGCAGTGAAGTCTTCGGGTCCCCTCGGAGACGCCGGCTGTTGCAGAGGAGGTCACCAGCATGGGCAAGATGCCGGAGGATGGTTGCGTAGAGTGGATGCCCAAGTCTGCCACCTCGCGTGCTTTTTCCGGTCCGGCGAACCACCACTTGCTGGATCCAAGTTCGCCGGCGGCGGGAGCTCCTCCCACATCCCGACAGAGCGTTAACTTCCATTTAAAAAAAATTTGTTCTGATTTTTAAGAAATTGTATCATATGTGGGAGATACAATTTTTAACTCAAATTTTTAACATCCCTTGAGTTTGAGTGGAGATAAATTTTTAAGTTTGAAATTGATAGATTTTTTAAAAAATAATTATAAATTTTATTGATTTTTCAGAAAAAACAAAAAAAATAAAAATAAAAATAAAAATTAAGATGAAAAATTTGAGTTGAGTTTGAATTGAGATGATACATCAAACATTTTTTAACTCAAATTTTTAACATCAAAACAGGACCCTAACACTTTTTAAACTTTTTAACTCAAATTTTTTTTATCAAACATTCAACTGAAGTTAAATTTTTCAACTCAAACTTTTTACCAAACACTCAACTCAACTTAACTCAAACTCAACTTAAAAATCTCAACTCAAGCTATTGTATCAAACCCCCCCCATAGTGAGTATTTTTTGTCTCTTAGAGAGGGGGGTGAAATAGAAGAACACCATGTAGATGCGAGGATGCCAAGCGAATCTCAAGAAACGGATTCCGGTATGGACATTGTTTTGTGATATTTTATCTTTCTAAACAAATATTTGAACTGGGAATTTAATCCGAATCGGTGTATGACAGAGAATTTGAACTGGTTCAGATTTTAAATCTGCTTTAAAGGATTTGACTTCCCAACTCCCCTCAAATATCCCCCATTTGAAAATAGGTGTTTAGCAACAACCTGTTTTAGCGACGACATTAGTTGTCGCTAAAAATGCTTCTTTAGAGACAACATGTCTTCACAAAAAAACTTTCCGTCACACATATATATATATATATATATATTTACAAAATCAATAAATTTTCATTGCTAATGGTTGATCTTTAGCAACAACATGTTGTCGTTAACAATTTTTTGTGCATGCCAAACTTTTAGCGAAGATAGTCTGCCTAAAATGTAGGCAGGAAAAATCGCACCTCTTTTCATCAAGTTATCCGCAAATTATTATAAGCGACAACAAATGTCATCACTAAAAGTACCAAAAAATTTAAGCGGGAAAAACTGCACCTTTTTTTTAATGAGCCTTTTTACAAACATTTTTAGTGACGACAATTGTTGTTGTTAAAAGTGACAAAGTCGTCACTAAAAGTGACAAATTCTACTTTCAAATAGACAGACTCTCTTTGCCCCCATTCTCCTTCTCCTTCATCATTCTTCCCTTCTCCATTCTCCCACCATCTACCACTTCCGCCCCCGACCACCACCCATAGCCGCCACTGGACCTTCAGAGTCCACCGCCTCCATCCTTGTCAACAACCATCACTCCCTCATTTTCCTCGTCCTTCTCCTCCTCCTCCTCCTTTTCTTCTTCTTTTCCACTACCACTGTCACCAGCCTCCTCCTCTTCCTCTTCTTCTTCCTTCTGGCCTCCACCGCCACCGGCCTCCTCCATCACCACCACCACCCCTTCATTTTCCTTTTTCTTCATTTTGGGGATAAAAAATCATCCTCATCCCCTGTCCCCATCCCTGAATTTTGTCCCTCATCCATGTCCTGCTATCTTTGAGGATAAAAAATCATTCTTTTCCCCGTTTACATCCCTGAACTTTGTTCTCCATCCCGCGAGGAATATTGTCATCCTTAAGCCCATAGATGAGATCCATCATTTATTTATTTTGATGTTCAATATCATTGATGTTCCAAAGCATTGTTCATTTCTTTTTATAAACTGATTTGATGAGTTGGTTGTTAACTTTTCACTTCGCCGGGTATTTTGTCCACCATCATTTGGTATTGTTTCCACAACATTTTAGAAAGGAATCTCACGGTTTTCAATTAAACTGTTCTACAAATGATTCTGAAATAGCATTTGTTCTGCACAAAGTCAAAAAAGAAAAACGAAAACCAAAAATCATTTTTATTTTTTGTTAAGAAATTTGAAAATGAAATAAAATTGTTTTCCTGTTTCCTTTTTCATTTACGTAAAAATTTTCTAAACTTTTTTGCTCCATAACTCAGTTTAATTAATCCCTTTTAAGTTAAAAATGTGACAATTGAACACTGTTAAAGAAATTTTTTTTTTTTTTGCCTTTTAAAATGCTCTTATAAAGTCTATTAAGAAAATTTAGTAGCTCAAAACTATAACTAAGAAAACAAATAAAACTTAAATACAAAATTCATATTTTATGGGTTAGCAGAGCTGGGTGGGTCTTGTGTTAGACGAGCCCAAGCCCAACCTACGGGCTAGAGAACGTCGACCAAACACCTGGCCTATTACTAACTGTTTGTTGGACATACCGGTTCATAGAGAAAATACTGGAAACAACCACTTAAATAATAATAAAATATAAGATAAAATACACATTAGGTCGTTAAACTACCGTTTGTGGACATATTTCCAAAAGTTTTTTCCAAAATTTTTTTTAATCTTTTTCCTTCAATTTTACTATGTATATTTCCAAATATTTTTTAAAAAACTCAAATTTCAAGAGTCTATAACTTTATTTATTTTAGTCAAAATTAAACAATTTTTTTCTTTTCAAATTGCCTAGAATTTCGAGTTAAACGAAATAAGATCTATATTGCTAATTTTTTTTCCAAATGAGTTTTTATACTTTTTCACTTCAAACAGTTTATTTTACCAAACGTATATTTTCAAAACTTAAACCATTTCTAACCTCCAAAATACCGTCTTCAAATGTGATCCAAAACAGACCCTAATTAAAAAAAAGGTTGGGCTATTTATTAGGTTGGGTGATCAAAATAGGCCACTCAACCTAATTTTCTATAAATTAGTATAGTCTGATGACATAATATGGCACTTTATGCTATATATATATATATATATATTTTAAAGGCTACTCTCAATCCAAAGCATGAATGTATGGTATTCTGGTAAAGAGTGTACAAAACTAAAGCTATTATAACTTTAGACAATATCTAGAGATGTGTTTTTCAATGGATAATCCAACAAATCATTCTTGGTCAAGTTATTGTGAGCCCATGTCTAATTTTAAAATTTTACATCACTTAGCTAAAGTTTTTTTTATTAATTTAATTTAATTTTAATTTTAATTTTTTTTAATATGATTGTGGGGGTAATGGCTGCCACATGTTTTTTTTTTTAAACAAGATGAAACATGTTTTTATTACGGTATCTCCAGTCATTTTTTCGTTTATAGTGTTTAAAATCAGTGTTTAAAAAATCAGAATTTTAAAATCATTAAGAACAGGAATCTCAACCACTTTCATTTTTTGTTTCTATATTTATAGGTAAAGGAAATGAAAAAGTTGATGAATCAAATGTGGTGCAAATTATTATAGCCCGAGACAACGGTGAGTTGGTTGTATTATTATTATTATTATTATTTTTAAGTTGGTTGTATTATTTCTTTTTTGCTTAAAAGTTCTTTTTCCTTTTCTTTATTTTATTTTATTTTTTATAAATACGCTTGAAAGTTCTTTTACTCTAACTTGATTATTTTTTTTTCTTTTGCTCAGACAATTCGATTGTTTTTTAATATCGATTGTTTATTTTTTTCCTTGTTTGACTGTTTGCTTTTAGCATTAGCAGACGAATCCGTGGATTCCTCCACACATGCAATCATCGACAGCTCAAACTCGCCGCAATATAGGATTTTGTAGAGAAAACCCTAAGAAATCTCAATTCCAAACGAACAAACTCAATCAAATTGGTAATTAACACAAGAACCAGACACGCATCAATTCTAGGAAAACATCTTCTCATTGAATCTCTAAAAAAGATAAAGATAAAGTATAATCCACAAACCACAGATCTGATCAAAAACCCCAAAGACCCTAAATCTCTCGTTTACAAGACTTAGTTTCTCTTTCTCGCTTATTTCTTAATCTCTCTCAGACTTTCTCTAAACCTAGAATTAACTAACTAATACTGTTTATTTTCCTTTATATATAGTAGGGACAATACAACAACTTTGACCTTTTGACCTGTTAGCGAGACTCCTCTAATCTTATTGGCTGTGAAACAATCCAACTCAGCGCAAGGCACTACTAGGATATCTGACTCATCACTCCTAACAATCTCCACCTTGAGGTTGATATCCTTTATATCTTTGTGTTTAGTTCTCTTTGGCTATCACAAAATGCTACTTTAGTTGACTGCTGATACCCGAGCTCCTTCACTAACCCACTCAACCACATGGCCTCCTTAAACAGCTTTAGTAATTGCCATGTATTCAGCTTCAGTTGTGGAGAGAGCTACCAGATGCTGAAGTGTTGACTTCCAGCTCACAGTACAACCTCTTACTTGAAAAAAATATCCAAAAGTTGACTCCTGCTGTCAAGATCGCCAGTATAATCTGAGTCCACGAAACCCATGACTTCCATCTCACTGTCTTCCATTGCTCCAAACAGCAACCCAACTCCCATTGTGCCCTTTAAGTATCTAAGGATCCACTTCGAAGCCTCCCAGTGTCTTTTCCCTGGTTTTGACATGAATCTGCTAACGACACTGACAACTTGGGCTATATCAGGTCTTGTACAAACCTTTGAATGCATCGGACTTCTCACAACACTTGAGTAGGGAACCTTGCTCATATAATCAATTTCTACTTCGGTCTTCGGAAAATTGCTCATAGATAGTTTGAAATGTTGAGCAAGAGTGGACACTGGCTTTGCATTCATCATGCCAAATCTGTTCAGAATTCGTTCCAGATAGCCCTTATGTGTGAGTAACAAAGTTCCTGCTTTCTTGTCTCTACTAATCTCCATGCCTAGAATCTTCTCGGTTGGCCCCAGTTCTTTCATGTCAAACTCAAATTTCAACAGTTCTTTTACTTGGTCAATTACTTCTGCATCTTTACATGCTATTAGCATATCATCTACATACAAAATTAGATATTTGCAGTTTGCCTCAAAAATCCACTTCAAGTAAATACAACTGTCGAAGCTACTCCTTCTAAATCCAATCCCTGTGATAAGAGATCAAATCTCTTATACCATTGTCTTGGGGATTGTTTGTGCCCATACAAAGACTTTTTCAGCAAGCATACTAGGTCCTCCTCACCCTGCTTCACATACCCTTCTAGTTGGCTCATATAACTTGTTTCCACAAGTTCTCCATGCAGAAACGCGGATTTGGCATCCAGTTGTTCCAACTTCAAGTCAAATTGAGCTGTCATGGCCAGTAAAACTCTGATTGACCTGTGTTTAACCACTGGTGAAAATACTTCATTGAAGTCCACACCCTCCTTTTGAGTAAACCCCTAAGCAACCAGTCTGGCCTTGAACCTTGACTTCTCCACCCCTGGAATACCTTCTTTCTTCCTAAAGATACACTTGCAGCCAACCACTCTCCGATCTGCATGCTTAGGAACCAAAATCCATTTATTGTTTTTAATCAGTGAGTGGATTTCTTCAACAATAACTTCAATCCATTTCTGAGCTTTATTAGACTCTATCGCCTGCCTAAAATTCAGTGGCTCACTTTCTTCTAATTCCACAACTGCTACTAAGGCAAAGGAAATCAAGTCAGCATTCCTATATCTGGCTGGCGGTTTGACTTCTCTTATTTGCCTATCTCTTGCAAGATTTTACCCCTACAGTTCATTGGTCTCCACTTCCTGCTGTTGTTGTTGATCTGTTGCTTTATTCTCAGCTTCACTTGCTTGAGAATTCCTTGGTAATTGCTCCACCTCCACTTCAAATCCCTAATTAGTGACTGTACCACTATTCTCAACTTCCTTGTGCTCGTTCTTGTACATAACTTTCTCATCAAAAGAAATGTCTCTACTTAGGATGATCTTTGGTCTGCCTGGCCCTGAACACCACAATCTGAGCCTTTTAACTCCATCAGGGTATCCCAAGAATATGCAATTCTTGGCACGGGAATTAAGCTTCCCTTCCTTGATACGAGCATATGTTGCACTCCCAAATACTCTCAGATTATCATACTTGGCAGGTTTTCTAGACCACATCTCCATAGGGGTCTTCAATTCAATTGCAGAACAAGGACTGCTGTTAATCAGATAGCAAGCTGCAGTAACAGCTTCTACCCAGAAAGACTTAGGCTGGCCTGAATCTAAAAAGCAAACATCTCACTTTATCCATAGTGGTCGTATTCATTCTCTCAACTAGTCCATTTTGCTGTTGAGTATTGATTATCGTGTGGTGTCTAGCAATTCCCTTTTCTTCACAGTACTCATTGAAAAATCCAGCAATGAATTCCAACCCATTGCCATTTCTAAGCCTCGCTATCTTTTTTTCTGTCTGAATCACCACTGGGGCCTTCCACTTCTTAAAGTAGTCAAAGGCATCATTTTTATTTTTAAAGACATAAACCCATACCCTCATAGAATAGTCATCAACTAGGGACAGAAAGTACCTGGCCCCACCAAAAGATTCAACTCTATATTCTCCCCACAAGTCTGAATGGACATCATCAAGTGTCCCTTTTGTCCTATGCTGTCCAGTGCTGAACTTGACCCGGTGGGCCTTCCCATAGACACAGTGTTCACAAAGATCCATTTTCACCAGCTTTTCTCCACTTAACAAACCCTGTTTAGCCAATTCTTGCAACCCCTTTTCACTTATGTGCCCCAATCTCCCACACCACAGTTCTGTCATTGTCATCTCCTTAGACTGTACAGATGCGAGTTGTTCGGTTATGGTTTGAGCATCAAGCATGTATAACCCATTCTCCTTTGCCCTTTTTATGACAATCATAGAGCCGTTCATCACCTTCATAATCCCATTATCCACCTTAACTGTGTACCCTTTAGCATCTAACCTTCCAATAGAGATTAAATTCCTCTTGAGTTCAGGAACCAACCTGACATTTTTCAGAATCTTGACAGTTCCATCACCGAGCTTTAGTCTGATTTCTCCAACTCTAGCAACATTACACTCCTTGTTGTTTACCAGTAGAAGCTTCCCACCATCTATCTCCTTGAATGAGCCAAGCCAGGATCTGTATGGAGTCATGTGGAATCAACATCCAGAGTTAAGAACACTCTCATCATGACTAGTTCTGTCAGAGATCACTAGAACCTCAACACTGTCAGACCCATCAAAGGCCAAATCAGCATCTCCATGGTTGTTTTGCTTTTCAGGGCAATCACGTTTGAAGTGACCCTCCTTGTGGCAATGATAACACTTCCTCTTAGTCTTGGACTTGGATCTTGAATGATTCTTGGTCTTGTTGGAATCCCTTTTCTCTGAACGTCCTCTTACAGAAAGCCCTTCTTCTGTTTCTTCTTTAGTAATCGATAGTTTCTTCAATTCATTTGAGTAAAGAGCAGATTGAACCTCTTCCAGACTCGAGAAATCTCGCCCATACATCATGGTGTCCACAAAGTTTTCATATGAATCTGAAAGTGAATTCAACAGGATGATTGCCTGATCTTTATCCTCAATCTTGACCTCAATGTTCTCAACATCCAATATTATTTTGTTGAGCACTCATCCATGTGATCCTCCACAGATTTGCCTCCTCCCATAACGAATAAGTAAAGCTCTTTTATTCAAGAAAAGCCTGTTTGCCAAGGACTTGGTCATATAGAGTTGTTCTAGTTTCAACCAAACCGCACCGGTAGTCTTCTCCTTCAAAACCTAACGAAGAACCTTGTCGTTTAAACTCAAGACGATCAGCCTATGAGCCTTGTTGAGAATTTATCATTTCTCCTTCTCCGACAGAGTACTCGGAATACCAGACTAACCACCAAGTGTCTTTGCTAAACCCTATTGAACGAGCAACGCAATCATCTTCAACATCCATAGGTTAAAATCATTATTCCTTGTGAATTTCTCGATATCAAACTTCCTGGACACCGTTAAAAGGCTCTGATACCAGTTTGTAGAGAAAATCCTAGGAAATCTAAGTACCAGACGAACAAACTCAATCAAATTGGGGATTAACACACGAACCAGATATGCTTCAATTCCAGGAAAACATCTTCTCATTGAATCTCTAGAAAATCAAGTACAATCCACAAACCACAGATCAGATCAAGAACCCCAAAGACCCTAAATCTCTCGTTTACAAGGCTCAGTTTCTCCCTCTAGCTTATTTCTTAATCTCTCTCTCAAACTTTCTCTAAACCCAGAACTAACAAACTAATACTGTTTATTTCCCTTTATATACAGCAGGGACAATACAACAGCTTTGACCTTTTGACCTATTAGCGAGACTCCTCTAATCTGATTGGTTGTGAAACAATCCAACTCAGCACAAGGCATTACTAGGATATCTGACCTAGCACTCCTAACAGATTATTTATTTATTATTATTATTTTTAACTCCTAATAATACCACTTACATTTTAGCATTTTTATTGGAAGAATGCGGTTTTTTTTTTTTTTTTTTTTTTTTTAACAGAAAACAGAAAGTGAGTATTTAATTGTTGTGTCTTACAGACAAGGGTGAAGAACGCCTCGAAACTCCGGGGACGACAAGAGAATCTCCACCGGGAAAGGGTCATGATAAGGACGGTATGCGCATTGGTTTTTTTTTTTTTTTTTTTTTCATCACTTAATTATTTATGATTATTTTATCGTCTCATCCCCACCTCCCTCCGTCCCTGAATCATAGATTCTATATCGTAATAATAGTTATAATAATAATTAAGAAAACAAGAACTTTGATGAAGGTCTTGTTTAGCATATATATTTTAGAACAAGATAAAACATATTTTTATTCCGGTATCTCCAGTCATTTTATGGTTTAAAGTCTTTAAAATCAGTGCTTTAAAATCAGTATTTCAAAATCATCAAGAACAGGAATCTCAACCACTTTCATTTGTTGTTTCTGTATTTATAGGTAAAGGAAAGGAAAAAGCTAATGAAGCAAATGTGGTGCAAATTACTATAGCCCGAGACAAAGGTGAGTTGGTTGTATTATTATTATTATTTATTTTTTAAGTTGGTTGTATTATTTCTTTTGTGCTTGTAAGTTCTTTTTCTTTCTTTTTTTTTTTTTAATTTTAATTTTTTTTTATAAATATGCTTGAAAGTTCTTTTACTTTAACTTGATTTTTTTTTTTTTTTTTTTGCTTAGACAATTCAATTATTTATTTTAATATCGAATATTGTTTCTTTTCTTTTTTACTTGTTTTCCTGTTTGCTTTTAACATTAGCAGACGAATGGGTGGATTCATCCACACATGTTGAACCATCGACATCCCAAACGCGACGCAATATAGGTGTTTTTTTTTTTTTTTTTTTTTTTTCTTCCAACTTCTAATAATACCACTTACATTTTAGTACTCTTTTTATTGGCGAAGAGAGAATGCGCTTTTTCGTTACAGAAAAAAAAAAAAAAAAAAGTGTGTTTGTTTGTTGTGTCTTATAGACAAGGGTGAAGAACGCCTGGAAACTCTCGAGACAACAAGAGAATCTCCGCCGGAAAAGGGTCATGATCAGGATAATGGTACGCGCAACGTTTTTTTTTTTTTGCAATCTTTTAATTAATTATGATTGTCTCAAAATTATAAATGAGAATAGTTTGTAATATTTTATATTATTTCAAATGTTACTTCCCACTCACGCATTTAAAATGTTGGAAAATGAAAACATTTAATTGAAACAAACGAAGTTATCTAGTTGGTCTCAATAAACTTTTGAAAAATCACCTTATTAGTTTGGGTGAATCACATTAGTATAATTTTTCTCACATCCCCTCCGAACTTATCACTTTCTCCATAGTCCAAACACCCCCAATTTTACTAGTCCATATAAATGATGGATCAAAATTCAAAATTACTAATGGATTCCATCCAAATTTTTTTGAAAAAGACTATTGTAGTAACATTTTAATAGTTGAAGAACATTCCATGTTCTTTTTCTCGTAGCTGGAATGACCATAAATTATTAAAAACTTGTTATAATAGTCATTTCAATTAATTTTTGAATGGAATCCGTTAGTTAGCATTATTTTTTGACCAAGTTACTAACAGATGCAATCTAAAAATTAATGGAAATGACTATTATAGTAATATTTTAATAGTTTAAGGATAATCAAACCAGAAAAAAAATCAAAGACTAAAGTTGTATAAAATTAAAAATTTAGGAACTAAATGATCGGCAATTTACCCAATAATACGACTCGCAATTAAACATTCTTTTTATGGGCAAAGAAAGTGAGCATTTGTTTGATGTCTCTTATAGGCGAAGGTGAAATCCAAGAAGAACGCGACCAGTGGGAACTGATTTTTAATTACGGTATGGCAATTGTTTTGCGTTCTTTTATCTTTTTTATCGCTTTCAGCTTTTATAACTTTGGGCTGGGAGTTTTCACTTTTTACACTATTTAAAAAAAAAATTATGTATCCTCATGTAATATTACATTTTTACCCTTTTTTTTTTAGGGATATGTTTTAGTTAGTATAGCAACTTTTTAATATTTATTGAGATGATCATTTTCTTTAATTACTAATAATGAAAAGATGATAACTTCAATTAATATTAAAAAATTATAAATAAAATTTTGGATCTACTATAATCTCTTAAACCACCAACTTGACTAGAATAATTTACGTATTTTAAAACCCCTTTCACGAAAAAAATATAATAAATAAATAAAATAAAAGAAATCTATCAACAAAAAAAAAAGAATAAATATATCATAGAAAACAAATAAAATTCCAATTTTATAAGAGATTGAATTAGCACAATCATAAGAAAGAAAAATAAAATGAAATTTAAATTTTATGTAAATTAAAATATGAAATATAAAAGAATTGTGTGATGCTTCTTCCCCTAAACTTTGACTGAATTGGTAACTTGTTCATTGAAGTTTCAATTTCGAAAATTATCTGTAAATTATTACAAATGTTCCGATAACAGTACTCTCCGTTAATTTTTTAATGGAATCCACTAGCATCAAAAATTTTTTTTTACCAAAATTACTACAATAACCCTCATATACATATAATTACATATTTAAAGATTTTTTTCTTCAAATTCTCTGATTTTCTTTTGAAATTAAATCGTTAGTGGGCTCCACAAAATTTTAATACTTCATTTTTTTCATCACATAAATTAAAAAATTCTTTAAATATATATGATTATAAGTTGACGAGGGTATTACAGTAATTTGATAAAAAAATTTGACGCTCACTAATAGATATCGTCTAAAAATTAAAGGAAAGAACTATTAATGTAACTACGTTTTTAGTAGTTTAGGCACATTTTCAGAGTCTAATTTTGGTCTCTAAATTTTATAATCCGTGAAGTTAATTTCTGTAAAAAAATCAAATTGAAGAAAAAAAATAAAATTAAACTACTATTTTACAGTCGTTTTTTTCTTTTTTCTTTATTATTTAAATTATTTTTTTGTTGGGGGACCTCACTTTCTTATCCAAATGAGTTCAATGTTGGTGTAACAGCACGTTCTCTAGTTGAAAAGGTCAACGAAAAGTGTTCCATACACAAAGTTCACTCTGGTCTTCGAAAGGGAAGTGACAAGCATTACCAACCAGTTTAGTTTCAATTGGACCTTATCACTATGGAAAGCGTCCAGTACAAGACATGGAAAAGCACAAATTCCAATATAAGGAAGAGCTTCTGCAAAGAATAAGTGAGGGGGAGAATAGCATCAATACATATAAGAAAGCACTGGAAGATGAGACAGGAAAACCACGAGCTCTTGATTGCTATGTGGACACCTTCAAAATGAATGTTGATTCTTTCAAAGAATGCATGCTACGCGATTGCTTCTTTATGATTGAGCTTTTCTGGAGGAAGAAGAATTTTGACGAATCTAAAGACTCAAGCAATGATATCCTTTTTAATATAAGGTGGATGAAGCCTCGTCTAGCGCGTGACATGCTTTTATTTGAAAACCAGATACCACTCCTTGTTTTGCGTTCTATGTTTTTATTGACGAAGCAATCAACCAATGCAGACGAGCAATCAACCAAAGAAGTCTATTTTGTTCGTCAAGTGCTTAATTTTTTTGAGTTTAATGGAAAACCGATACCGTATGATGAGAATCTAACAAATCGGCTGGGTGACATCCCACATTTACTTGGTTTGGTATACGGAGCTTTGGTTTTTGGCAACGAAAGGAAAGATTCGGTGTCAGAATCATCAGTGCAGCTGACTATGAAGCAGAAATTAGTGAAATGGTTGACAGGGGCTGGACTAATCTGCCAAGGAGAAAACGATTCGGTGCCGGGACCACCAGTACAGCGGAATGGGATGTGGACAGCATTGAAATCGTTCACATGGACTGTATTTGTGAGACTAATAGAGAAAACTTTTAGGTTGAAAACTGCCCAACAGCGGAATAATGAGCTGAAATCATGCGAATTTATTAGGACTGCAGTGGCACTTAAAAAAGTTGGAGTGACGTTTGTCAGGGTAGAAAATGATGCTGCGTTTTATGATATTAAATTCAGCAGTGGAGTGTTGAGCATCCCGCGATTGGTAATCGATGACAACACCGAGAGCTTCTTTCGAAACCTGGTTGCTTACGAGCAGTATAGCAAGAATTATTGTCTCCATCAAGTCGTGGATTATCTGCACGTCATGGATTGTCTAATAAACACTTCGAAAGATGTTGTGGTACTACGCCACTGTGGAATTATTGATAACAGGATAGGGGATGACGCAAAGGTTTCCACCATGTTCAACCGCCTCTGCTCTGATGTCTACTTCGACCAAAATGTATTCTTTTATGGACCAATGTTTGATGATGTGAATCAATTCTGCATGGACCGTAGGAACGCATGGAAGGCAACACTGAAGAACAAGTATTTTGGCAGCCCTTGGTCAATTATTTCGTTTGCAGCTGCCGCACTGTTGCTTTTGTTCACGGCAATGCAGACTGTGTATACAGTACTTTCTTACTACCACTCCAGTAGCTAAGGGACGGCTGGTGGGTCACCACCACCCGCAACGCCCCCAAGTTCTTACATTTTCTTTATTTCTTCCAATGTCTTTAACGTAATGGTTTTGGCCTTTATTTGTTAGCGTTTCGAACAATATAGTACTTGGTGCGTAACTTTTGTGTATGCGTAATAATAAGCGTTGGCATGTGTGTTATAAGTATGTTCCGTGTAATGGGAATTGCATATCCCCTTCTAGTTGTATTTCTATAGCATTCTTTTGGCTGATCTTGTTTTATCAAATACATTGCTTTTTCCCTTGCCTTAAAAAAAAAAAAAAAAAAAAAAAAAAAAAACCCCCCTCAAACTCTCAGCCTTGCTATGATGTGTCCGTCGAATTTTAAAACAATGTGTGAACATTTGTTCTCCTTCAACACTAAAATTGTAACAAAGTTACTCCTTCCATTAAACAGTGTGTCGATGTGAAGATAAATAAATATTGTGAAATGTTAAACGTATCCTGCACTGGTTCATGAGCTCTTCTATTGTATTGTGTTAAGTTGTATTTATATTTATGTTTATTTAGTCCTCGTTTGAATCATCATCTTAATTTTTTTTTTCAGAATTTTTTACACTTAAGCCTATGTTTGTTAAGATGAAAAAAAAAAAAAACAAGAGGGAAATGAAAAAGGAAAGTGAAAGAAAATAAGTCTTTATGTTATTTAGTACCATAGGATGAGAGAAAAGAAAAAAGTTATATAATTACTATTTTATTTATCTTTACATATTATTTTCCTTTAAAAGCAATGTCAAAAAGGTAATTAGCAATTATATGATGAATTTTAGTTTTCCTCCCACTTTTGGAGAGATTAATACTAGTGGGTCTCATTGTAATTTTTTTCCACTCAATTTTTTCTTTCCCTCTTCTCTTCCTTCCTACCAAACATGTTAATGTAGCATTTTCCATTCAAAAATCTCTCCCCCCACTTCCTTCCCTCATCTTTTCCACCATACCAAACATAACATAAACGTTTGATTGATGGTGAAACATTTAAGTTATTTTATTATATACAGTAATTTAACTTAAATCCAAATCTAAATTCAAATCAAAATTTCTATTTTAAAAAATCCTTATCATATTTATTTTTCTACTTTTATATTATTGAAATTTTGTTCTTAACAAAACCATCTAAACATATATTCAATTTGAATATACAATGCATATATAGTTTTGTTCGGAAAAAGCATCGTACTTTGATGAATTCTTTATGATTGAGCTATTCCGACAGAATGCGGAGCCTAGTGGACATAGTACTGACATGTGGACAGAGATGATTTTCTTCGTAAGGCGGATGAAGCCTCGTCTAGTGTGTGAAGTGTTTAGGGCTGGTAATTTCGAGCACGATACGATGACACGACACGAGAATGACACGTAATAAATGGGTTTGGACCGCACGTTTAATAATTGGGTCGATGCGTTTAACACGAAAATAAACGAGCCGGAGACGGACTAACACGTTTAACACGTTTATGTTAGAATTTTCAAACTATTCTGAAGCTCTTTTATAACAAGTATAGGCCCATTTGTGTGTTTAATACAAGATTAGAAAACAATTATTGAAGAATTTTCACTACTGAGACAACATAAATCAAAAGTTACAGAGATGTTGCTACTGATATAACATAATAATCTTATAATTAACTAGTTAATAATATAAAATAGTAAACGAATTATAGTTATAGTTAACTAGTTAATAATGTAAAATAGTAAATCCAATTATGTATATGTATTTGGATTAGAGTAATAGGGTAATCTTATAGTTAACAAAGACATAAATTTATTAGGATGTAAAATAGTAAAACTTACTCATTAGTTTGAAACTACATTTTTCAAATTTGAACTTCAACTTTCCAAATTGTGGAGTTGGAACCTATGATGCTATCATTCTCAAGTAAGAAAGCATTTCCTTTTGCTTTAATATTTTATGGTCTTTTGATGTTTCTCTTAATATTTTGGACCTTGATTATGTGACAATTTGAGACTTATTTAGGTGGTGATTTGTATATGGACACCAACTACAACTTAGACTTATGTTTTATTCTAAGAAATGTTTGTCTTAATCATTATGCATATTTGATAATTCTAGTTGTTAGTTTTATATTTTATATGAATATGATGAGTTTCTTGTGTTAGTGAATTTAGAATTTTAAGTGATTTTTTATGTATTTATATTTGATAATAGTATAAAATAGTAAACATAATTTTGTATATATATTTAGATTAAGGTATTAGGGTAATCTTATAATTAATAAAGACATAAATTTATTAAGATGTAAAACAGTAAAACTTACTCATTCTTTTGAAACTACATTTTTCAAATTTGAACCTCAGCTTTTCAAATTGTTATTCACCATGAAAAAAAATTCAGAAATTATATTTAAATCCTCCTAATTCTTATTGTTTTTTTTTTTCCTTTTTTTTTGTACTTTCCGCACTCATCCAGCTAACCCTTTAGCCTTATGAAAAGTCACAAAAGTTGCATTGCTTTTGATTTATCTCTCTGACTCTCATTTGACATTTATTTTTCTTCAGCCCCTCCCCTATTCTATTTTCCATTTTTCCTTTTCCTCCACCAGTCCGCCCACTGTTTGTCTCTCCTCCCTCACCTTTCCAGCCGACCAGCCCTACATCTATCTCTCCCTCTTAATCTGATCTCTCTCGACTCTCTACCTTCTTTTTTCTTTCGCCCCTCTTTTTTCCACCACCCCGCTTTCTCTCCTCCCTCCGCCATCTGATTGTCTCTCTCTTTCTTCCTCTGCTTGTCGCCATTTGGTTGATGCAAGCCTCGTGATCGCAATCTCACGATCTCAGCCTCTCGATCGCACTCGGCAACGCTTGGGTTTTTCAATTTGAGGTGCGTAATCGTTCACATATAACATGGCAGCCCTAATTTTTTTTTCCCCCTTTTCCGGTTTTCCCTGTGTGGTTGATGAGAAAATGGAGGAAAAGAAAAATAAATCCTAAGGAGCAATATTATTTGTTTTTTGTTTTGCTTTGTTTTGTTTTTTTCCTAGTTGTATGCGTTGTTTTGTTTTGTTTTTCATGTTTTTTTTTAAATTTATTTATTTATTATGTACTACATAGTCTACATTCTGAGTATAGCTGCAGAGCACAAGTCAATTTCTGCGATGACTCTTCTTGATGATTTCCTTTTGAGTGTTGTTTATAGAAATTTCCAATTCTTTATGCTTGAAAATTAAAAAAAAAAAAAAAAAGATTTTCTTAATTTTTTTTTAATGAATTCGGATACTTTAAGAGTTGAGAAGATGTCATAAGATAACATAATTCCTCCATAACTCTGACTCTATCTTATTGAAGTAATAGTTCGAATCATTAAGACTATATATTCAGTTTATACCACACAGAATGGTTTTTCATGTCAAGTCCTGACTGCATATGGCATATGGCTTGCCAAGTCTCTTTTTTCACCTTTGTCAGTGACACTGGTTATATGTCCTCAAATCACTCTCTTTAGAAACTAATTGACATGATAGGAGACTTGTGCAAGGAAAAGTTCCACAACGAACTACACAGTACACACAAACTCATTCAGACATGGCTAGCACTCCATTCCTTCTCATCAGACCTTTGCAGGTCTGGTTGCAAATACGAATGCCCCTAGTAAAGTAGAAGCTACTCCGTCTTTACAAATATCAATGCAGTGATAGTAGCTTTTTTTTTTCCCCCCTGTTGCTGCCTGAAAATATTGTGAATACGGCTTCCAAATTTATATGTGTTTGTAATAAAAAAATTGTGAAAAGATAGTCTGCAAACATTTCTAGGCAGGCAAATCCTGAAATTTTTTTTCCCTCTCTATATTTTGCACTTTGCAGATGGATGGTATACGACATAAGATTACATTATGTTGTTGTCCACTTGTCAAATTTATGTGCAGACAACAACAAATCAATTCACTTGGATGTGGATGAAATCATTGAAGATGTGCTCAGTTTGGAGCTCAATGAGCCCAGCTCTATATCTGCTCAAAGTTCCCACAACCCCAGCTCCTCAAATGTGTAGAGGTCCCAATGGAAGGTAACTTAGACTTATGTTTTATTCTAAGAAAGTTTGTCTTAATCATTATGCATAGTTGATAATTCTAGTTGTTAGTTTTATATTTTATATTTTATATGATGAGATTATTGTGTTAGTGAATTTAGAATTTTAAGTGATTTTTTATCCATAATTTTTGTGTTAAATGGGTCAGGAATCCGTTTCGTGTTAAATGGGCCGTAAACGGGTTTTTCGTGTTAAATGGGTCATAAACATGTTTGTTTTCGTGTCAACCCGTCGTGGCCCGTTTAATAATCGTGTTATCGTGTCGTGTCGTGTTACCCATTTATTAAATGGTTTGTGTTCGTGTTTAGGTTCCTGGTTCGTTTATTAATCGTGTCGTGTTCGTGTTCATGCTAATCGTGTCGTGCCATAATCGGGCTGGCCCGAACACGGCCCGCGAACACGAATTGCTAGCCCTAGAAGTGCTTTTATTCGAAATTCAAATACCATTATTTGTTTCATATCGGCTGCTTGAATTGACATTCGTTAACCCGTCAATCCACAGAGATTAGTCTTAAATGGGATGAGAATAACCAAAACTTAACAGTTCAAATTACAAATAGGTTAATATTAAATTTAACCCATCATGAGTTATTGGGTGGGGACGAATTTAGGGGCCTCCGATCTTGTTACACGTTTACCCACCTTGTTTAGTTATATATATTTTACATTATAAATATTATATACACAGAGTATTTTATAATATATGATTTTAAGTATTGAATTTTAACATATTTAATATATGGAAAATTGTATACTATAATTTTGATTTATTTTAACTTAAAGTCTCATCTTTATGCATTTTAATTTTTAATTTTTAACTGTAAATTTTTTATTTCATATGATAGAAACAGATAATAGGGTTAACGGAGCATCTTTTGAGTACCCCCGAACCTGTGACATGAAAACCCGTCTCGCCCTGCCAATTTAAATGAGTAATGGGGCGGGTATGGGGAGTGTTTTTATTTGAAAGATGGATTGGCGAGAAGATCACCTGGCTCCGAACCTATCCCATTATCATCCCTACTCAGAGGATTTTGTTAAACTAGGCCTAAAATTATTTTGAGTTTAACGGAAGATCGATACTGTTTGATGAGAGTCTAATAAAGCTAGATAACATCCCTCGTTTACTTGATTTGGTTTACAAAGGTTGGGTGTCGAAAACAACCCAACCACCAATAGTGAGTGGACTTCATATGAATTCAGTAGGACTGCAGTGGCACTCGAAGAAGTTGGATTGACATTTGTTAAGGCAGATGATAATAATGCTGAATTTTTATGAGATTCAATTCAGAAATGGAGTGTTGAGCATCCCTCGATTGGTAATCGATGACAACATGCACCGAGAGCTTCTTTCGAAACCTGGTTGCTTACGGGTAATATATGAAGCATTATAGTCCCCATCGAGTCGTTGATTATCTTCATTACATGGATTGTCTGATAAACTCTTCCATGGACGTCAAGTTACTACGCCACTGTGGAATTATTAAAAACATGACAAGGGATGATGTGAAGATTTCCACCATGTTCAACCACCTCTGCTCTGGTGTCTATTTCGACCAAACTGAGTTCTTTTACGCTAAATTGTTCAATTAAGTGAATAATTTCTGCAAGAAGAGTTGGAATGTGTGGATGGAAAAGCTTACGAATTGAGTACCTTTAACGAAGAGCAAGGATGCAATTTTACATCCATGTCAACCCTAGACCTAGGGCTATTATGAAAAGAATATATACCACCGGTGACTTCTAGTTCCGATTTTTTTGGGTCTCAATTAATGATTCCTGGTGTTTCTCTCCTTTAGAGATAAGGAAACATCTGTCATTAAGGATTACAAGGAGAAAATTAATCAAGCTAAGAATTATCATGTTCCCACACACTGCTCGTTCAAATGATAAGAGAATTGCATGAAGGATCTTGCTTGTGAAGCCTTGGAGGATATACCACACTACTAGGATATCGTTTGTTGTGCGAAAGACTGACTAATTAATTATTTAATGCAACAAATATATATTAGATCCTAGATAATGGTGAAATTTTTTAAAATCTATTCTACGATATTAAATCATACCACGATATATATATTAACCAACAAAATCTGCCCTGCCGTGGCCAGGATCTCCTCCGCAAGTGGGGTAATTTGGCTCATCTTGACCGCGTGCTGGGTGACTTACACCCCCATCCCATCCTCCACGGCTGCATTGCGACGTTGATCCGGTTCGGCGAAGAGAGAGAGAGAGAGAGCCATTGAGATCATGCCGCATGGCGACTGTGGTCCAGTCCGGTGGAGAGAGAGCTCGTGTGTGGGAGAGAGGCGGTTGGGAAAGATAGAGAATGAGAAAAAATAGCTAATTTTGGTGTTATTTGGTCTTTTTAATTAAATTCATTACATCATTACTTATACCATCAAAAGATATTACTGTAGTTTAATAAGTTGTGGCGAAAATTAATCTACAATCAACTTTAATGACATGTAATCTAATGATCTCAAATGTCAACAAATCATAAATAAAACCCAGCAGTCGAACACGTCAGACAACACGCCAGCTGCCCAAACACGAAGAATCCCGTTACAAATTTCCAATTTGGATTATATTTAATTCCTTTCTCTATGAGCAGTAAAAAAAATTAATCAAGACAATCAATTAAAAGTTAATTAACAAACTCAACTTGATCCTAAAAACTCTCTAAGTCCATTTTCAAAAAAAAAAAAAAATGTCTTCTCGGCATTATTTAATCCTTTAGATGAATATCAACGACCTTCGACGAAATTTAAATTTTAAAATTTAAAATTGTATATAGATTTCTTTTAATTTAGGCAACCGGGCACATAACGTATTGGATGACTATGCTGTCTACTATTTTCTTTTGAATACTAAACCGAAGAATCCAATTCCGAACTTGCAATTGTGAATAAATAATCCCTTTCTATAAGGGGAAAAAACATTTTTTTTAATCTTAATGAATAAGACACTCATATATAAAGAAAACACTTGGTTCCATAGGAGAGGGCCCTAGACCCAAAAAAGGATTCCTCTAGAATGACCTTGGACTCATGAGGGAAAGGGCTGCTTTTTTTTTTTTTTTTTTTTTTTTTCCTTTCTTCGGAGAACCTCCATGGTGGCTCGTCAACACCCCCGGCGCCTCAGTGACAAAAGAGGGAGGAACATGACGGAGAGAGGCAGAGAAGATAGAAGAACGTTTATGCGGAGGAAACTGCAACAAATACATAGGAGGTCATAAATAATCATTTAGCATGCGTTTGGATGTACAATCTAAACCTTAGAATTACAATTTAATTTTTGTTCTTTTCCCTTAGCTTCATTAATCACACAGTTTATGACTTAAACTTTAAAAGTCCATAACTTTATATAGACAAGTCCAAATGAGACTATTTTTTTTTTAAATTGCATAGTATTTCGAGACGAATGAAACATGCTTCATATTAATTTTTTTTTTCTAAACACATTTCAAGTTTTTTACACTTTTTAACGCTATCAATTCAACGTCTCGATAAACGCATAATCAATCTAAACCTAAATTCTACAATCCAAACCGTAACACCCAACACATACTTAGTATTGAAGCCGTAGAACATTTGAACGGGTTATTCATAAGGTTTTATAAAATCTTAATTGCGAGAGACGTTTGTGGACAAACTCTTTGGATTTTTCCTACTGAAGATTTCCCATCCACCCCCACCCCCCCCCCCCCCCCCCCCCCCCCCCCCCAACCCCAAAAAAAAAAAGAATAAATAAATAAAGAAGAAAGATAAGAGGGGGAAAAAAGAAGTGGCATACGATTTAGTTTATTATGATTTTTAGATCTAGATGTTTTTGTTTCTACAAAATTTCGAGGAGGCAAACCCAAGAACAAAGGGTGAGAAGATTTGTAAGAGAAGCTTGGAGATTTTTGAAATTGAGCTACTTTATAACTAATTACAAGTATGAGGCAATGGTTTGAAGCCAGATGTACAAACTGTATTAAGACAAATCAACATAATTAAGATAATCTCCGATGTATAAGTCAATGTCAATATTATATTTATTAAAAAAAAAAAAAAAAAAAGAAAGAAAGTGAAATTAGCATACATGAAACTTTGTATTTCAATGTATAATGCCATATCTAATGTTGAAATTTACCCTTTTGTCATTATCATTAAGTTTTGAAACTCATAAAAGCAACGTTTTAGTATTTCAAGAATTTAAAAATGATAAGATTGTAATGATTAGATGAAAATGTCTAATAATAATCAAATATCAAATTTAAAAGGGAGGTAAATAGCTTTTTTAAAGAAGTTTTTTAACAAATGGTCAAAATTTTCTAAATTAGTTAAAAGGCCCTCTTTTTTTATATTTTTTATTTTTATAAATGATCAGTCAATTTTCTTAAATGATCAATCACCGATTGACCATATAATATTGTTAGTTTGATAAATTAGTGATTGATCATAGTTAAACATTGATTGACCATAATGTTAATCACCAGTTTTCAAGTCAATCACCGATTGACCATGGTTGATCACTGATTAACCAAACCTTGAAAAAATGACAAACAATTATTTTGCTAAATAAAAAAAAGTTCGATCATTTATTAGATTATAGGTAACAAAAATAGGTCAAACAACCTAATTTTCCAATTTAAAATTTGTAGTACTTGGTTAAATTTATCATCAAAGATAGTATTTCAATTGGGAAGCAACTTCTATACGCAAAATATAATATTGACACATTCATTTAGTATTACATTTGAGGTGCTCTAACCTATCAATTTCAAGTTGTCCAAAACAAAATATTTCATAAATTTAAAGTGACAGTAATTTTGTACTATAACTAACAATATCAACCCTTTTTGTTTAAAAAAAAAAAAAGGCAATATTATTAACAATATTATTTAACATCAATCTCTAAAAAATAATAGTCTATAAAAGGAATTACAAAATATAATGAGCGAGAGGCCATTTTTGTTTGTTATAAACTTATATATATTAATCGAAATTTTGTTATTTGAACTATTTTATTTGGCCTGCAGTTTAAGGTTTGTCTTGAGATTGAAATTATTTACGGTTTGGTTGGTGGCTCAATTAGATGTCTTGCAATTGTATGTTAGATTTATGTTTTTATTAATTATTCTTTTTGAATAATTTTTTATTTCTTATAGTGTCGGTAGATTAAAATATTCTGAGTAATTTAAGTGGGATCCCAACTTGTAGAGTATTTTGAGATGTAAGGATAGTGGTTTTTATGATCTAATTAAACTAAAGGTCTTTCTGTTTTTTTTTTTAAAATTTTTTTTAATTCGATTGTGCTTCATTTGTTACTTTTCAAGGGTATTTGAAAAGAGCAAATGTACTTTTACAAATTTCAATTTGTAAAGTGCATATTCAATCACAAATAAATAACGCGCTCTTGCATTTCCATGTGCACTTCAACATCCATAACTTAAAATATTCGTGAAAACTAGCGTCTCTTGCGCTTTTTTCTTTTTTTTTTTTTTTTTTTTTTTTTTTTTTTGTGAATTTGGGAGCGGAAAAGTGGTTTTCTTGGGTTGGTCAATAAAGAGTATTCGTATGTATTTAAGTTAAATGAAATTATTGTGAAATTAAAGTATACTTGTTATAAGGAACCTGAAATAATATTGGTGGAGTCCAAATGGCGGTTCGCAACATGGGTTTGATTCCCGAAGCTTTTGGACCGAGATTTGCAGTTGTATAAGGGACACAAGCATAACTTGGATTTCGAACCGCCGAAAGGGTTTGTAGACGCACATCGATTTCGTGTGGCGATGCACCTTTAGAATAATTTTAAATTTTAATCTTCATTTTTTATGCATTTAAGAATAATCAGCTTTAATTTTCGAAATATTTTACTTTTTTCACTAATTGGTAAAGTTGTTCTACTCAAAATTAAACACACGATTTGTTTATTTATAGTAAAAAAGTTTGTTTTGCAAATACATAATTATTTCTTCAGAGATCTCTAGAGATATGATGGAGTTATCTTATTATAGATTTTGTAAGTAGCCGATCTTTGTTTGTTTCTTGGTATATATGTACTCTTTTTTTTTTTTTTTTTTTTTCCTTTGACATTGCTTTAGTCAAAGGGTTTTTAATGAGATATATTATTTGAGATTATATTTCAAGATGAGAGTTCGACTTAATTCTTTGAGATTGATCTCTGCCTACAAAGGGTTTTATTATTATTATTATTATCCTTAATAGGGTTCTTTATATTTTCCTCTTGCTTTATTTTCTTCCAAATATTCTTGTATTTTTCTTTTTTCATTAATAAAAAATGAAACAGGTAAGGGATAAGAGTGCTAAGGAAGTGCCAACATAGTTGGGATGTCTGGATGCACTTATTGATATCTGTTATAATCATTTAGAAAAAAAAAATACATAATTTTGACTCAATTTAATGTTTATGAATAAATTTTGTGTAATTAAGAAAGTAATAAATTTTATTTTATTAGGTTTTTTTTTTTCATTTACATACATTTTATCAGGTTATCAAAAAAAGATATCTTATTTCAGATTTTTTTTGGTAGGTATCTTATATTTTAGATTTTTTTCTTTTCATATGCATTCCTTCATATTTTAAATTCTCGTTAATTTTTGCCCTCTTTGGTCAAAAGTTAAATTTTGACTGTAAAAAGACATGTGAATGTGATTCTCATTTTATAATTTTTTTAATTTTTTTTAAAAGCAATTTTGTTTTTTTATTTCTAAGGAACCGTTTAGGAGAACTTTTCCACACAGGGTTTAACCATTTAATTCAAAATTTCCAATTATACGTCTCACTTTCTCTCTTATATTTTAAATTGGTTCAAATATTAAAAGTTCATAATTTTCTCATTTTATGTAGAAATAAGATGATTTTTGTGTCAAAACACTTATAACGACGAGTAAGTTCGGCTTACACCTCAAATGTTTAGAACATCATAAAAAATCCTAATTGCAAATTCACTTTTTATCAAATCTTATTTCCATTATTTTAACCGATAATTTTCTAGAGTTTTTCATTTTTTTTAATAAACTATCTTCACCCTAGTAATTTGGACTCGATTTTCTCCAACTTTGATTTTGTTTTTTTAAATCAAATCTAAATGTTTTCAATTCGTTTCAGTTGGAAAAAGATGACTTTGTTGAAGTTCAAAGGGGGCCAGTGTGAGAAAGACTCAATGCAAAATAAAGAAAAGAGAGGTAGAAAAAAGAAAAGGATTTTAAGGATGTAGCGGAAGTATATATTAGAAAAATAAAACAATAAAATAAAAGTGATAGATCAGTTAATCTGTTGATTTAATGTAATACAATTGGGGATCAGAATTTGTAATTCCTAGGTCAACTTATTGCAAAAACGGAAATTATTAAAAATGGACAAAAAAAAAAAAAAAAGAAGCCCTTTTGAAGGCCTAAATAATAGAATTTGACTTAAAAGTGACATTAGTCGTGGCATATTGAGGAGTTTTGTTTATTGGTTCGAGCCCCAATTCAATTCCTACCCTAAATCTCTTGATGTTCTCTCTCCGTCCCAAATCTGTTCCTGCCCCAACTCACCCCCAAGCTCTCGTTCTCTCTCCGCCTCTCTGCTACAAAGCCACCATTTTTTTGGGGGTAAATGTCGTTTTTTACTCAATTTCTTTCAATCTTTTATATATCTGAACACTGGATATGATAAAAATCAGGTTTGTTTGGTTTTTTTTTTTTTGGAAAGGTTGTATTTTGAGTTTTGGTTGGGTATTGAAAAAGTTTGAAGCGCCGCTTGATTTGGCTGTCGTTTCCGCTTTTCTCTCCACGTGCTCCTCTCTCTGTCGCCGCTGCCACCCACCACTCCTCTCTTTGCCGCCGCTACTAAAAATCAGGATTTTTTTTTAATTTTTTCAAAGTTTGATTCGTCATGTTAGTAAGTTGTTTTTTAATACTTAGGTCGACTACTATGTCCTAAATAGATTCTTAATACTATTTGTAGATTGGTGTGAATTTTGGTACTTTTCTTGTGACCCAAGTTGAATCTATACTTTTTGTTCTTATTTTAATTTTAACTTAAATAGTAGATGTTGACGGCAAAGACGTTTTTATAACGTAATTTAAAATTGTAAAGTTATTTCCATCAAGTTGTCGAAAATGGCGAATTTTGTACTGTGCACTGCATCAGTTTCATACTATTGCAATTGCAAACAAAACATAATTTGATTTAAAGATTAATTCTCTTAATAAAATTATAATGACTGAGCAAGTTATAAAGATTTAAACTAAGATAAAGATAAACTTAACTTTATTTCAAATATTTTAAATAATCCTAAAGGATAAACCTAAGTCTATATATAAAAGTAAATACTATATGCAACGAGTATTCACCAAATAGCGAAAAAGCCAAAACTATGCAAATTAGAAACCAAAGATATGCCAATAACCATAGTAGAAACTGTTGGTAAAAAAAACCATATCGTACGGACTGAACAACAGTTACTGTCAGTAGTGAAAAATAATAGTTTCTATATAAAGATTCATTCGTTTAATAGTATTATGTAAGTGCACATATTAGAGGAATATCACTTCTAAAAATTATTCAAAATGTAAATATATTATTTTTTGGAAAGTCGAAGTAAGTATACTATATGTATTTTAATTTACACTGATGGTAAATCATATATTTTAAACTTCATTAAATATATATCAAGAAATTTTAAGCGTGCGTCAAATTTATATTATAAAGGCATCAACATTCTACTTATTACTTAATTTGGGTTTTTTACTTAACATACCTCTAATTATTAGTTCAAACTAAATTTTAATATTTGAAATTTAGCACCACATCAGCAAGTTCTGTTAAAGAACGAACAGAATATTGACTGAAGGGTTTTTTTTTTTTTTTTTTTTTTTTTTTTTAAACCAACGTTTCAAAGTTTAAGGGTAGTGAATGACACGTTCTAAAATTCGGGAGGTGAAATGAAAGAATTTTTGACATAATTCAATGGCCATTTATAAAATGTAGAGTGAGTAATTGACCAAAATATTCTTTAAACTCTTCAAAAGGTGATGATTTGATTTTTTTTTTTTAATTTTAATTTTTGGCCGAAATTCCTATGAACTCTTAAAATGTTGGCAATTAAAATTCTTTCCATCCAAGTCTATTAAGTTTTTCATGGAAGAGGTCGTGTGACCCATCACATGAGCTCAATTAATTATTAAAAGATGAAAATACCTTTATTAAAAACAACACCTCACACATGATACCTTTATTAAAAACAACACCTCACACATTATTATTTAAAACAATACCTCTATATTAAATTTCCTAATTTTTTTGTTTTATATTTTTAAATAATCTCCAATAGATTCCTCCTTACGAAATCAATAAACAAATAAATAACCTCTTAGATTGCAGTATTGATGACATATGGAACTTTAATCCATGGAATCAACGTCACAGCTCCTTCCTGAAGGTTGGTTTTGGATTCTTCGTCTTAATTCAGAGAGTATAATGGATATTTCTGGTTTAGTTTTCAAAACCTGTGTTATAACAATGGTCCTAAAAATCAGTTTTCCAAACTAATATTTCAAAATCATACAAAACATAACCTCAACTAGTTTCAATAGTAATTTATTTATTTATTTTTTATTTATTTTTTAACAGGTAAAGGAAAGGAACAAGTGAAGGAAGCAGATGAAGTGAAACTGGAGATAGCTGAAGATACCAGTGAGTGGATTTTTTTTTTTTTTTTTTTTCAGGTTTCTTTCTTTTCAAGTCCTAATAATACAAATGGCGTTAAAATGTTCTTTTTCTGGGAAAAGAAAATGAGAATTTGTTTGTCTTGTCTCTTACAGACAAGGTTGAAATGGAACATCAATTTAGGAAGCAGGAAAGCGTATATGAATATGGTACGGGTATTGTTTAATTTGCCATCTTTTATCTTTTTTTATGGCTTTCAGGTTTTAACTTTGGGCTACTCAAAGACAAAGCTTGAAAATCTTTTAGTACTATATGATGAAGTTCAATTTTTATCTTAATTTCTGTTATATTTTTAACTCACTTAAATAATAATTTTTGTCTTTTAGTTGGTAATGCAACTTATTAATACCAATTGATACAATTAATTTATACTTACCATAATTTAGAAAATGACAACTTCAGATGGTATTTAAAAATTTAATTAAAAAGATAAAGTTCTGCATCACAAAGTTTCATAAGTGGAAAATGTTTTTTTTTTTTTTTTTGGTAAAATCATTAAAAAAAATTAAAAAGAACAATTTTCCTTCACTTCTAGGTTTTTTTTTCTTTTTTTTTTTTTCCGTTTAAATATATATATATATATATATATATATTGTAATGTTGTATAATGAATGTAATAAATTAGCATACCTACCAAATGTTTGATATCTGGTAGGTCCCTATGCCATGTTAAAAAAAAAAAGTCTCATTTTACTCTCAAAATCTTAGAATCAAGAGTTTCAGTAGAGTCAATTTTTTTAAAAAAAAATTTAGCATTCTACATATTTCACATTTGTTTTTATAATTTTCCAGCCGTACTTTATTATCCTAATTACTTCTCCGCTCTTTGGGGAAATATATATATAGATACGCACACACACATCAAGTTAATTAATATATATGGGCTCAATGTTGATGTAACAGCACGTTCTATAGTTGAAAGGGCAAAGGGCAAGTGTGCCCTCTACAGAGTTCACTCAGGTCTTCGAGATGGAAGTGCGAAGCATTATGAACTGGTTCTAGTTTCAATCGGACCTTATCACCATGGAAAGACTTCATTTCAAGACATGGAAGAACACAAAGAACATTATGTCCGAGAGCTTCTACGGAGAGTAAAGGAGAACAACGATGAAAGATACGTCGAAGCATTGAAAAATGAAGACGATAAAAAAAGAGAACCGCAAGCTCTTCATTGCTATGTGGACACCTTCAAAATGGATGTCGATTCGTTCGGAAGAGGCATGGTTCTCGATGGCTTCTTTATGATCGAGTTCTTCCGAGGGACGTGGGCGCAGGACAAAAAGAACAATATGCTTTTCAATAGAAGGTGGTTGAAGCCTCTTCTAAAGCGTGACATGCTTTTATTTGAAAACCAAATACCATTATTTGTTTTACGCGCTCTATTTGCGATGACAGAGGAAAGACCCGACACAGACCGGGATTTTGTTAAACTAGCCCTCGGATTTTTCAGCTTCAATGGAGAACGGATACCCCATGATGAGATCGAAATAGATCGGTTGGATTACATCCCTCATTTACTTGGTTAGTGTACAAAGCTTTGGTTGTCCGCAAGAGAAAATCTTTTGAGCCGGAAACACTCAAACAGCAGAATAGGTGGTGGAAATCATTTTTCGAATATTTGGTTAATAAATGGAGTCCATTTGAGAAAATAATGAAAGATTTGGATCCAGGAACACCCAAACGGCCTTATAATAGGCGGCGGAAATCATGGGAACCCATTTGGACGGCGGTGGCACTCAAACAAGTTGGAGTGAAGTTTCAACGAGCAAAACATTGCAAGGCATTTTATGACATTACCTTCAGCAATGGAGTGATGAGAATCCCACAATTGGAAATCTATGACAGCACCGAGAGCTTCTTTCGAAACCTGGTTGCTTACGAGCGGCATAGTAAGCAGTATATTCTCCAACAAGTCGCGGATTATTTGCAAGTCATGAATTGTCTGATAAACACTTCCAAGGACGTTGAGTTACTACGCCACTACAGAATCATCGATAACTGGATAGGGAATGATGAGAAGGTTTCCGCCATGTTCAACCAGCACTGCTCCGGTGTCGGTTTCGTCCGAAAAATGTTCCTTTACACTCAAATGTTTGATGAAGTGAATAAATTCTGCAACAACCCTTGGAATAAGCGGATGACGAAGCTAAAGAACGAGTATTTTGGCAGCCCTTGGGCGCTGATTTCATTTATGGCCGCTGCCCTGCTGCTTTTGCTCACTGCATTGCAGACGGTATATTCACCACTATCTTATTATCACCCGTAAATTAGCTAAGGCTAAGTTCTATGTATTGTATTGCATTTAATCTTTGAGTATGTATGGTCTTGTAATATCTTGTATCAGTTTTAGACTTTGTCGTACCAAGGGAAAGTGATGCTTTTTTTGGTGCCTGCCTGAAATTGGGAGACGCTGTTTCTTTGTTGATTAGCCTTGCTCTTCTCATGTTTCTAGCTTTAGTACGGCTGATCTCGTTTGACTGAGTGCGTGTTGTTTTTTTCTTCGTCATAAAAAAATGCATCAAAGTTTTTTCGTTATTAAAAAAAATTAGAAAATTTCTTAGAAGCCTCAGCCTTTTAATGAATTGTCCCGAACGTTACGTTTCAACTCTAGAAACCGTATACAAATTTACTCCTTTTTTTCAAGTTTATAGACTAAATTACCATCGTGGGGGAGTTCATTCCATCAACTTTATCAACTTTATGTGGAGTGGGGAAATTAAATAAGGAATGCTTAATGAAAAACTTACCTGACACACTGAAGTCTTAATAGGAAAAAGTACATTTATTTAAAAAAAAATTTCTTTTACAATCAAATGTTTGATGAGGTGAATAAATTCTGCAAGAATGTGCCTTGGAAAATAAGGATTGCAAAGCTAAGGAAGGACTATTTTGGCAAGCCTTCGTCAGTGGTTTCGTCTCTGGTTGCTGTCCTGTTGCTTTTGCTCACTATAGCCCAGTTAATATTTCCAATTTTTTGAGTACTTTCTTTATTTCCAACCATTAAGCTAGGCTAAATTGAGCTTGCACTTAGTTTGAAAATTTAAATTTTATATTCTTAGAAACATTAAATAAACTCATAAAGGTTGTGTCCTATTCATTATTGTTTATAATTATTTTATCTTCTATTCATTCTTTACCATGTTTAAAAACAGAGCACTTTTTTTTTCTTTTCTTTTTTAATAGAATGGGTCTATGGTTTGTACTTAATTAAAGCAAACTTTGAAACCATGTCCAAGTTTCAAACCTGAAAAGGTCTATCCAAATTCCTTCACTTTCACCTGCTGAGCTAACCTAAGCTCTAATGGGATTATATTACTTGCATGTGTTAAATGTCATTGATTTTAAATGTTCAATTAATAGTTATTTAGGTCAAATAACGTAAATGGTAAGGGGAAAGAAAGCCTAATAAAATCATCTCTCTTTGTTAATGAGGTGAAATGAGATTTTATTTGACACAAAAAATGAAATAGTTTAAGTGTTATTCTATTTTATACTTCAATAGTTAATGAAATAGTATACCTATATTTTTCACGTTCTTAGAGTAATTTAGTCTCCAGACCAAACTATTAGTCAAATCTTATTTTCACACCCTAACTTTCAAAACGTCTCATCTTTGATTAGTTGTTATATTTAATTAATCTTTTTGCCCATTCAAGAAAAAATGCATGGTTTTCTTCCTAACAGTCATATCATAAGACTCATAATGCGTCAAATTACAAAATTAGATCCCACTAAACCATGTAAGGCTCTCAGGTGTCTTTTTATATCGAGATTTTGACAGTCAGATACAAATTAATTAGGGACAACTTAATATGGATTTGAGAATTTGTATTTGGACGTTTGAAAGATTTAAATGAAAAAGTCAACACATTAATTTATAAAAAACAATTAATGATAAAATTTAACATAAATTTTATATTTGGTATTAAATTTCACAACTGCCTAAACGGTCGTTCGGACTACCACAACCACCATTTCCTCCTACTAGCTCCGACCAACCCATCTTCGAATCAAGCTGATCATTCACCAAAACCTGCGAGTTAATCTATCCATCCTTGTTAGAGTTGAGCTATGAACTCTTCGTTAGTTGACTTAATCTTTCATAATGTGTTTCCATTATAAGTTTCTGCAACATTCAAAATTTTATAAATACATAAATATATATAATAAAATGTAACGCTTAAGATTGATCTTAGGTCCTTCCAAATCAAACCCAAAACAACAAATAGACATCTTGAAACTCACGGCCATTAAACCTTTAAGCATGAGTTGCACTTGGATGTTAGAAAACCTACAACAATCGGTGAATTAATTGCTTGATTAAGCATCATTGATTCAAGCAATAAGATAGAAAAGTAAGATTCTCCTCCTAGTGCATGCTTCAAAGAGCTGGAGAAATCCTATACTTCATGGATTTTGATATTTGTTTGATGTATTTGAATGATGATTATGGGTTTAAAATAAATGATTGTTGTGTTTGATTGTTGAAATAAGTTTTTTTTTAAAAAAACAATTAGTTTTAACAGCTATAAATAGCCTAACAATATTTTAATTACTATTGAGTGAAAAAAAAAAGTGAGCTTTGATAGAGAAAAAAAAAAGATACAAAATAATTCAATTTTTAGTACTTAAAAAAAAAAATCAAAGTTCTTCATTATTAAAAAATAATGGTGAGTTGACTCTAGGGTCCTCAATATTGCAATTAAAAAGGAGGAAGAAAAAATTACTAATATTTTTCTATTTAAAAGCTAAATAAGGGTATGAGAAGTCATTTTCAACCTAATATGCACCTAGAAATGTTTTTAAATGCAACAAAAGGTATTTTGGTATTTTAAAAAGTACTTAACGGTCAAAGTATGATCTTCCATCACAGTTAACTGATGGAGGTGGTCTCTCTGTAATTTCGAGAAAAACATAGGGGATGTCAGTTTAATTCTCCCTTGCAACGTAAGCCCTCAAAATCATCTAATAATCCCCTTGAAAATTACAATAACGAGCAAGTCGTGCGATACTTGTAGATTTGAGTTCTTATTAATAGTAGGCATCATACATACTAATGAAGCCAACAAATTAAGATAAAACTATACAAAACATTTACAATTATCCGACTACCAAAACATGTAACGCTACCAAATTTTTTGCTATCAAATTAAAATTTTGGTAGCAAAAAGTTTTTTTTTTTTATTTTTTTATTTCAAGTTATTTAGATGCCATTCATTGAATAAAAAATTCGGAACAACTTTCTTTTTTATTTAAACACATTCTCTGATTAAGATATGTATTTCCTATATATATATATATGTATATATATATAAACAAATACAACCAAGATCATATCATGAAAGACTATACAAATGAAGAAATGAACACGTGATTTATTTATGGTAAGATCAATTGTTGAAATCTTAATTATCTCTATGTGTAATACGTACTTGGATAATCAGAAATTTCTAATTTTTAATTAATTCATGACATGACGAATTAAAACAAAAACATTAGCATTAAATGGAGAATAAAACTTTAAGCACATTTCGCTACCAAAACATGTATTTGGTAGTATAAAGGTGCATTATTCCACTACCAAAGTACGTGTTTGCTGGCCAATTTTCACTTTCCGTAATCAAATTTTGGTTGCAGAATGGTGACAAAAAAATGTATCTACTCCTTCGTCACAGTCATACCATAACATGTTAAATTACAAAGTCAAATCTCACAAAACCAATAATTGTTCTCATGTGTCTTTATCTATCAAATTTTAACAATTAGATAAACAGAGAAAAATTAATTTGGGACCACTCGATAAATTGAGGATTTGTTTTAAGATGTTTTAAAGATCAGAGATCGAAATAGGACTCGTCTCTGGTGGGGAACTAAAAATGAGATCAACTTAGGCTTTGAAACCCAAAAAAAAAAATTTAATTTTAAAAATAAATGATAATTTAATAATTATTAAATAAAAAGAGAACACATAAATTAATATATATGTTATATTAATTTGTTGTTAAATTTGACACCAAGTATGATACATTTCAAATGTAACATAAAAATAGAAGAGATAATAAGAAAAGTAAATATGTAATAAATGAGATAAGAAATAATTTTCGAAAGTAATGAAAATTTACAGCGTATGAGGATAATGACTTTCAAAGGAAGATAAGCATTAAGAGATAAAGAAGTATAATGGTTGGGGAGTGGAACATTGATGAAGCTTGAGCCAGAAACAAAATTAATAAAGGAAGAGTGGGCATCGAGAAACGGTCAAAAATAAATAAATAAATAAATAATAAAGAATATAGTAAATTACTCATTTAATCTTTAAATTTTTATATTTGTGCAATTTGCTGCCCATTATATTTTTTATAGTTTGATAAATGACCTAAATTATTAAAATATTGTTATAAAAAATTCGAAACAACTTTCTTTTTTATTTAAACACATTCTCTGATTAAGATATGTATTTCCTATATATATATATATATATATTATATATATATAAACAAATACAACCAATATCATATCATGAAAGAGTATACAGAAGAAGTAATGAACACATGATTTGTTTATGGTAAGATCAATTGTTGACATATTAATTATCTCTATGTTAAATACGTACTTGGATAATCATAAATTTCTAATTTTTAATTAACTCATGACATGACGAATTTAAAAAAAAAAAAAAAACATTAGCATTAAATGGAGAATTAAACTTTAAGCACATTTTGCTACCAAAACATGTATTAGCCATTCCACTACCAAAGTATGCGTTTGCTCGCCAATTTTCACTTTCCATAATCAAATTTTGGTCGTAGAATGTTGATAGAAAAATGTATCTTTTCCTTCTTCACAGTCATATCATAACGTGTTAAATTACAAAATCAAATCTCACTAAACCAATAATTGTTCTCATTTGTCTTTATCTATCAAATCTTAACAATTAGATAAACAAAGAAAAACTAATTTTGGACCACTCGATAAATTGAGGATTTGTTTTAAGATATTTTAAAGATCAAAGATCGAAATAGGACTTATCTTTGATGGGGAACTAAAAATGAGATCAACCCTAATTTTTAGGCTTTGGAACCCAAAAAAAAAAAAAACACTTTTAATTTCAAATACATGATAATTTAATAATTATTAAATAAAAAGTAAACACATAAATTAATATATATATATATATTATATTAATTTTTTGTTAAACTTGATACCAAGTATAATACATTTCAAATGTAACATTAAAAATAAAAGAGATAAGAAAAGTAACTATGTAATAAATGAGATTAGAAACAATTTTCGAACGTAATGAAAATTTACAGCGTATGAGGATAATGATTTTCAAAGGAAGATGAGCATTAAGAGATAAAGAAGTATAATGGTTGGGGAGTGGAACATTGATGAAGCTTGAGCCAGAAACAAAATTATTAAAGCAAGAGTGGGCAACGAGAAACCATTAAAAAAAAATGAAAGAGAATAAAGAGTAGGGTAAATTACTCGTTTAATCCCTAAATTTTTATGTTGTACAATTTTGATCCCATTTTATTTTTATAATTTCATTAATGACCTAAACTATTAAAATGTTGTTATAATAATCATTTTATTTAATTTTTAGAAGGAATCCATCTGTAATTTTGATTAAAAAACGATGCTATCACTAACGGATTTCGTTAAGAAATCAACAAAAATGACTAATGTTGCAATGTTTTTAATAGTATAAGATCACTTAAGCTATGAAAAAGGAATAGGGACTAAAGTTACATAAACTTAAAAGTTTAAGGACCAACCTAACAATCTATCCTAAAAATATTTAAAGAGAAGACAAAAGGAAGAAAAACATATAATCTTGTCCCATGTAAATTCTATTTATATTCCCCTTTTATGCGAAGGTTCCAAAAATGAAAAAATACAACCTTCTTGTTTTTATATCCATATCTATTATCCACAATTTTATTAGTGGTTCTCGACTCCTTAATTTATTCGTCGTTTACTTTATAAAAAATGGAATGATGATTTTATTATTTATTATTTATTATTTATTTTCTTTTTTAGGTTCCGTTCGCGTTTTGAGGTGTTTTAGTTTTCCTGGATATCATGCAATCTTTTTCCCTCAATTGGATTTTTCCTTCGGATTCTTTCTGGCAAGGGGTTTTAACAAGGCACTGAGTTTATCCGAATAGATCCTATAAATGGAAATCTAGTGACTGTTTCTATGTTTTATCTCCTATTTGGAGTGGCTTTATTTATTTCGTCAAATTTTATTGTACTTTTTATTTATTTATTAACTTCATGTTAGATTGGTAGATTATGAAGATGCTAGAAGGGCGTCACAAATTAGATGTGCTTTTGTACCTAATAATTCCCGTCATCACTATTTATTTCAAAATAAAATAAATTAAAAGAGTCAAAAACAATTTCTTTGTTACTCTCTCCACAACTGACACGTGGTGGTATTTTATTTTATTTTTCTTTTTTGTTTGTACTTTCTCCCCCCACCTTTAAGCTTTTTTTTTTTTTAATTATTTTTATTTCACTTTTATGTTTTATAGTTGTCGACACGTGATTCTCCCCTTCTTTCCGTTTCGTCCATTTTTTTTCATTTCATTTTTATTTTTTTCATTTCTTTGTCATTTTGTGCTTTTTTATATCCTTTTTTCTTCGGGTGTTTTCTAATTTGAAGTTCTTAAAGCCTTCTTACACTTTAACCCTATTGAGAGGCACTGCCGTACAGCTCAATTTTGCAGTCATTAAACTAAATCAAATTACACAAAAATTCACGTGCACACAATGGAGGCTAGTCAAACTTTTTTCTCTTCATTTTCCCGTGCACACAAATATTGTTCTTTTTATTTTCCACAAATGTTCTTAAAAAACCAAAACCAATGTTATAACTCTACAAATCATTTTTCAACCCAAAACAAAACGTCTGCAAATCTTTGGGGAACAAACAACAAACAAGAAAATTTTAAAGCTTTGTTGAGTTTTTATGGAGGATTGTTACAAAATCTTCTTTCTTTTTATTTTCTCTACGTCTCTACTCTCTCATACTCTCATCACCACTTCTACCAGCCCAGAAAACCTTCTATCACCAGCCATCGTTCAACACGCACCATTACCAGTCACCTCAATCTCTGAATCACAGCTCCACGACAAACAGGTTCATGACAAGCTTCACCGCTGGCTGCCACCAAATCTCACCATTTAAAGGTCCCCATCGTTTGCTATTTTTTCTGGCAGGGGTGGCATTCGTAGGTCACCAAATGAGGACGAAATTCGGAATGAGAAATCATAAAATCCATCGAACTGTGATCTCACCCACTGAATTGCCGATCTTGCCCATGAAACCATCAATCCACCTTCTGGGTGGGGAGCAGCTGTGAAGAAGATAGAGAGAGAGAGAGAGAGAGAGAGAGAGAGATGAAATCTTCTGTCAAAAGTTTTTTTTTTTTTTTTGGGAAATTTGTTTTCTTTTTAATCAATGATTGAGATTCTTTAATTTAAATTTGCAATGAACATCTTCAGATAAAAGTTTTATTCAAAGAAACAGAAGCTTAGAATTTTGTATGCATGTAAACAAATTTTTAATCTATAAAAACAAAACTATTTAAGATGATTTTGAGCACAAAAATGAAGGTAGGTTTTACAGATTCCATCACCCACTAAAGAGAGAGAGAGAGAGAGAAAAGTTTCGCTAGCCTACGATTGTGTGCAGGTGAACTTTTGAGTAATTCCATGATGTTTCACCATTGGATTTAGTTTTTATGGCCAAAAAATTGGACTCTATTGATAGTGCCTCTCAAAAACCTCTACCACAGCCATCCCTTTTTTTCTACTTTTTTTTTTTCCGTAAATCTTATCTTTTATTATAAATATGTATCATGAAATTTTTTTTTCTACTTTATCCTTATTATGTGAGATATATATAGTTTTTCTTATGAGATGCCTAAAAATCATTCTTATCTACGTTTCATGTTTACAAACTATTATAGGATTTTACGCGTGTTCCGAGCGTGGTCCAACTAGTAATAGAATCAATTTGCTTTTCTTTTTATACCAATAATGAAAGATGGGTAAAGCTGCCGTAAATTCTTTTTTATATACCATATCGATAGAGCTTGTTTTTAAAATATTCAGATGTAATCAAACGGTTGAAATGTTGAAATGTTGCTTGTGTATGGTAATTATCATAAAATTTATCTTACAATAGTATTTGACTAAGAGATTTAAAAAAAGAAAGAAAGAAATTTTAGAAAATCCACCTTCACCAGTGGAAGGTTTGGGGGGAGGGAAGGTTTCCATTGCCGGGGTTAGGAAGGAGGGAGGGACTGGGCTGGTTAGTGTCCGAGGGGGAGGGGCACCTGGGGGGGAAGGGGGGAAGCGGGGGTCCGTCACCAGCATCGACGGGGAAGTTACCGGCGTCGGGGAAGGGAAGGGGTTGGTCATTTTTAAAAAATTTTTTTAAAAATTATTTATTAATCTACACTGATGTGAGGTAAAGTCTCAGCTGTTCGATTACATCTTAATGGTTTTAAAATGAGCTCTATTGATAGGGAATATAAAAGGGACTTGACCGCAGCTTTACTGTTGAAGGGTATCATGAAATCCTCTCCAAAAGAGATCCGACGTCTATATACTAGCTCTTTATTTAAAGTTAAAAAAAATAATTAAAAAAAAAAGAATAAGAATACTAGCTATCGGTCGTGAGCAAAAGGACCTGGAAAGAGAAATTTAGTTATCGTGACGATTATAAGGATAGGAAAACTAGAGTAAATAAAAGGGAGAGTAACATAAGCTTGAAGCAACCAAATGTAAAAAGGAACAAGAAAGAATAAATTAAAAGGGAAAATGAAAAAAAGAACAAGGAAGGAATAGAAGCAAGGAACATCTCCTTCCTCTATTTTTAAGCTTGAAGCAACCAAATGTAAAAAGGAACAAGAAAGAATAAATTAAAGGGGAAAATGAAAAACAAGAACAAGGAAGGAATAGGAGCAAGGAACATCTCCTTCCTCTATTTCAAACATAGCTTCTTTGTCTCTTTTCTTTTTTCATGTGCAAATGCAATTGTAATTGGGAAGCTAAAACCTGTACTGCATTAAGGGTTTAAAAAAATGGAAATTTAATGTATTAAATATCACAAACTGTAAAAATTTCATTGTCATGGTTGTAGGTATTGAGTAATTATAAATCACACCCGGCTTCATCTTGAAGTGTTGAAGTGTAGAGTGTTTGGTGTCTTGGAGTTTTATCCCGAAAGATTAACTTATCATGAGGAGTAGCCTAAGTCATTTTCCCTTTAGAAGGAAATTGTAATAATAACATTATTACGAAAGTAATTGAAGTAAATAGTCAGACTTCAAAATATTTGAAGTAAATAGCAAAGTTATTAAGTAAATAGAGAATTTACAAAGTAATTAACATCTTTACAAGAAGTAAATAAATCATTTATCTAATAAACTTTTTTTTTTTATAGTATGTTAGCCAAATATTTTTAAAACATGTTACTTACTTTAATATTATGTAAAAATGTTATTTACTTCTTTCTTCCAAAACTTATTTTCATTTTACTGTTTAGTCAATGTGTGACTTTTGTTGCCTATACTTCCAACAAACCCCACTTGAATGAAAATCATGATCATCACAGCTCCTCAAATGATAATCCATTTAAGGAAAAACCATGAAGATCACAACTTCATTGGGACCCCCATCCTGAATCCCAGGTTTTGGAAACAAGGAAACAAGGAAACTAGGTTTTTCTCAGGATTCATCTTGCACGTACACATGGTTACATTTGAAACCTAGCTCTAATATCTGTTGAGGCCTTTGAGTTTCATCCCAAAAGGTTGACCTACTAGGAGAGCAAGCCATTTTAAACTTATTTCTAATTTTATGTCTAGTCAATGTAGGACGTTTGTTCACACACTCCCAACAAGAATTAGTCTCTGTTATATATTGGAGAGTAATAAAATCATAGAAAAAATAAATAAAAGAAAAAGAACACGCAAGAATTGTAGAGGTTCACTTTAATATGAGCAAAAGGACCAGGAAAGAGAAATTTAGTTGTGGTGATGATTCTAAGAAAAGGAGAGAAAATGAGGGGAGAGTTTTTTTTTTTTTTTTTTTTTGGTTGAAAAAATGAAGGGAGTGTTGCATAAGCTTGGAAGCAACCAAATGTAAAAAGGAAAAAGATATAATAAATTAAAGAGGTAAATGAAAAAAATAACAAGGAATAGGAACAAGAAATATCACCTTCCTCTATTTCAAACATAGCTTCTTTCTCTTTTTCTTTTTTCATATGCAATTAGTGTCAAAAAAAAAAATTTAGTGGGGATGTTAAATACATAGCATCAATTTATAAAAACTAAAGGGTAAAGTTTTATTAGGGGCTATATAGAGATTTTTTTAATTTTCGACGGGGCCAAAGTAGAATAACCATAAAATTTTTAGGTTAAAATTTTTTTAAAAAAATTCATTGGAGATTACAGTACCTACTTCCCCACACCAACATCCATCCCTGTGTCTAATTGTACATGGGAAGCTAAAATCTTGTACTGCGTTAAGGGTTTAAAAAAAAATCATTATCTTATGTTTTAAGTATTGCAGGCTATAAAAATTTTGTTGTCATGGTTATAGGTATAGTCTTACTATAAATCCACACCTGACTTCATTATGAAATGAAAAGTGTTTGGCGTCTTGGAGTTTCATCCCAAAAGATAACCTATTAGAAGGAGTAACCTAAGTCATTTTACCCGTATGGGAAATTGTAATGGCAATATTTTTATGAAAATAATTAAAGTAAGTAGCAAGATTTTAAAATATTTGAAGTAAATAGCAAATTGACTGAGTAAATAGAAAATTTACTAGGTAAATAACATATTTAGAAGAAATAAATATATCATTTATTTGATTAATTTGTTATTTACAACTACTTACTTCAAATATTTTTAAACATAATATTTACTTCTATTATTTATGTAACAATGTTTATTTATTTCTTTCTCCCAATATTTATTTCCAATTCAATATTTAGTCAATGTTGACTTTTGTTGCATACTCCCAACAAGTCTCCCTTGAACGAAAACCATGATCATCGTAATCCCCTCAAATGATGATCCATTCGTCCATTTTCCTGAAACAAGGAAACCAAGAATATCGCAACTCTCCTTTTCTGAATCCCATGTTTGGAAACAAGGAAACAAAGGTTTTTCTTGGATTCATCTTGCACGTACACATGCTTATATATGGAATCTGACTCTGATATTTGTCGAGACTTTGGAGTTTCATTCCAAAAGATTGACCTAATAGGAGGATCATAACCAAAGCCATTTTAAACTTATTTGTAATTCTATATGTAGTCAATGTGGGACGTTTATTCACACACTCCCAGCAAGAAATAGTCTCCCTTATATATTCTAGAGAGTGATAAAATCATAGAAATAAATAAATGAAAAAGAACACAAAAAATTTATATAGATTCGCTTTAAAATGATATTAAATCATTTTTCAATCACTGCAGTAACTTATTATGATAAATAAGAAGCTTATAATAGAAAGTGAAACATCAGATAAAAATTATATTTGTCGATAAAAATACGGTAAAATGTTTCATGTTTTGAGTAAAAGTATAATTTTATGTATACTTTGGAGGCTTATAAACTGTTGTCATCATTTAAAGCGGGCGTTTTATGTACTAAATTTAATCAAACCGGTAATTGTAATATTAATAAAAATCAGGGAGTTACAGTAAAACTTTTATGGGAAAAATTCTCTTTTGTACTTACTCTGATTTTTATATTTATTATGAAGGTACCGTGTATCTTTTATAATATTACTAGTTCAAATTCGTGCATTGCACATAGTAAGTTATAATTAACATTTTAATAACGTAAAATATATATAAACAACAATATGTCAAATAGAATGAATAAAAATTTACTTTACAAACAAAATTACATTTAGTTATCTATGACGATATAATATTTATGATATGAAATATTCTAATCAAAATTTAATTCTTTTTAATCCTTGTACAATTTATAGCTCTTTCTATTCCATTATGTTGAATACAAAATAGCAGCAAACTCATCGTTATCATTTTTTAAATACACTATTTGAGTGAAACTTGTTGAACTTAGTTTTCTAATTATGTGAAAGTATAGAGAGAGAAATATATATATATATATTATTCCTTTTAAATAATCACATGTATACCATCCAATAGAAGTATAAATAGTTGTCTATCCTTTTTAAATAAGAAACTTAAAAAAAAAAAAAAAGTCTTAATCTATCGAGAAGATCCAGAGAGAGAGAGAAAGCACACACACTTTCACACAAGTTTGATTTTAGAAAGGTGGAGAAAAAATTCATCACAATTAGACTTGATCATAATTTAGATTTATTATTGGAATTTGAGAAAACTTATTGAGATTGTTCCTATTTAAAACTTATTTAGATGAACATTTTTACACTAATTTTAGATATTTGAATTACAAGTCCGGATTTTTTTTTATAATTATTTTAGATGTTTCATAAAAATTTTAATTCAAAACTTAAATACTAAAAATTAATGATAAATTTTTATTAATATTAATGGATAATGGTCATGAACAACTTTGACCCTGTAGTTCAAACTCTTCAATTTTTTTTTTTTTTTATCTAATTAGTTTTTAGTGAAAAATAAACCTCACCAAATGACATCGTAGCCTACATCCCTACATGGCTGTTCATTTGGCTATAACTTGAGAATGCTATGAATTTATGGCACCCATTTACCTATTATCTGCTAATTTTCTCCCTTCAATCCCACTTAATTTCTTATCCCAAAATAAAAACCAAAAGCCTCAATTCACTTCCTTCCATTTATCTTCTTTACATATTTAATTAAGTTGAAGTAACATTTTCAATTTTGTGCACTTATGTTCCTTTACACTTTACAACCATTCTTTTCTCTAAACACAACCCTAACCATCTATTTTTAGAGATGTAAAAATTCATTATTATTAAAATATATATTTTTGGATCTATGATAACAAAGGAATTAACTGTTTCACTAACAATACCAAGAAAAAAATTTTATACAACAAGCAGTCATAACTTCTTAAATTTGAGAAAATCAAATTTTGTAATGCAAGCAAGTGTGAGTTATATATATACACTAGTTGTAATAACGTGCTTCGCACGAGTGGATCACATACTTGTTAAATTTGTTGATTTTTTTTTTCATAAGCATAAATGTAAAATTTTCCATTGATATATATTTTGAACTTATTATGTTTTTTTTTAAGATTTTAGTATAACCATTTAATCAAGTAATAAGAAAACAAAATTCTAAATTATTCTTGTTTTTAATATTTTTTTAAATTTGATCAATAAAAAAATTGTGCATGTGCGTTAATTATTGTATTGAACTATATAACCTTTAAAAGCTAGCAAACAAAGAAATGTAGAAATAAAGTATAATAAGAAAAACAAATTAATAAATAGTCGTTAGACTTTTAAAAAGAAGAAAAGAGGTCAAATAACTTAGATTTAAAATGAAAGTACATTAAATTGAAAAAGTATTTCGATATGATATTACATACGTGAAAATAAATAGACCATATAAAAAAATTAGTTAGGAAAAATTAAATGTAAAACTTAATAAAATGTTTTTATATAAGAAGGAATAAAATGATTCAAGGGGAAGACAAGTGAAAATAATAATAATATTAATAACTGAGCACAAATCAAGTTACGGATGCATATGAGAAGGAAAAAAAAAAATTTAAATAAGAGTACATTTGAAAAAAAAAAATATTAAAAAACACATTTGAAAAAAATATTATACACATGAGTTTGGGGAAAAATAAAATAAAATAAAAAAGGTCATCCAAGGATAAACTAATTAAGGGTATGCATGAGAAAAAAAAAAGGATATTTAAATGAAAATATATTTGAGATTAATATACTTCACTGAGTGAAATTCGTTAAAAAAAAAAAATCCATATACTTTGCCTTAACCGAAAAAAAAGAAAAAGAAAAAAGAAAAAAGAAAAAGAAAAGAAGCTATTTTGACACAATAGTATTTTAGTCTATCACAATTCACAATAAAATTAAACTTAAATACACATTTAAAAATATAATTTAATGGGGACAGAGTAGATTAAGAAAGTTAATCTATTCAAAATGATATTATGGAAATAAAAAAAAAAGGTATGAGAATAAAAAAAAAATAAAGAAAAGGGTATGAGAATTTAAAAAAAAAAAAAGAAACTTAGGAAAAGCTAAATAAAAAAAAGAACAACAATAATAATTAAAAAAGAAGAAAGCAATAAACTAAGAAGGAAAAAAAAAAGGCATAACAAAATAATTTAACAAAATTTTTTAATAATGTTTGTAGGAAACTCTCCTTTGTAAAATAGTTATAGGTAAATATATATCAATTTAGTAGGACAATCAGAAAGAAAAAGTATTTATAAAGACCACACTTGACAAATAATAATTTTGTTAGTTATAAGAAAAGAATATTATGTTGGGACTTATTTAAAACAAATTATTTTAGTGACTTTAAAAAATAAATAAGTGTTTTACTGTACTACAACTAAATATATAAAAGTTTAAGAGAGAGAGAGAGGGAGAAAGGGGGGGAGGGAAATCAAAAGTAAGGTCTTGTTTGGCAAAAAGCTCTGTTTAAACTAGATTGTATTTTTTTCATCATGTTTTTTATCTTTTTCCTTAAAAAGTTGTTTGTCTTTTCTGAAAATTCAAAAAAATTTAAAAAAATTTACTATTTAAACTTACAAATCTTAACTCAAACTTACACACCAAACACCCCCTAAATAAACACAAGCTGACAAGATATAGCTAATGATACTACATCAGTTAAAAAAAATAATGATGATACGACATGAACGAAGAGAAAACTATAAATATATCTAGAGAAAGAGAGAGCAGAAGAAAGATAAAATACGGACTTTTTCAACACTTACTCAAAAGCAACCCTGAGAGAGAGAAAGCAGAAGAATACAAACTACATGGACGAAATTTTTCAACAATAACTCAAAAGCAAGTCAGACTTATAATGTAGATATAGATTATATGTATATGTATATATGTATAGAAGAGTTCTAAGATTCATTAAAAAAAATAAAAATAAAAAGAGCTCTAAGTAAATTTTTATTAAAATTGCTTTTTTTTTTTAATTGACAGAAGGAGAAATGGAGAAAAAGAAAAGAGGCAGAGAGAGAGAGAGAAGGGAAGGGGGGGGGGGGGGGGGGGGGGGGGGGTTAAAGGGTTGAGGAGGTCCCGAAAGCTTGGAATAAAAGAAAAAGCCAGTCACGTACCTTTTTTATTTTTTATTTTAATTTTAATTTTTATTTTTTTGGAGAAAGCTAGCAAGTAAAATAATAAATTTTCAAGTGTACTGCCACTGCAAGAAGGTTGTAGGATAAGCAAGGGAAAATTTTTTTTGCACTATTCTCAAAATCTCTCGAAACCCATCCAAATCAAAATCCTGATTTTTTGCACTTTTTTTTTTTTTTTAAATTGACAGAAGGAGAAATGGAGAAAAAGAAAAGAGGCAGAGAGAGAGAGAGAGAGAGAGAGAGAAGGGAAGAGAGGGGGGGGGGGGGGGGGGGGGGGGTTAAAGGGTTGAGGAGGTCCCGAAAGCTTGGAATAAAAGAAAAAGCCAGTCACGTACCTTTTTTATTTTTTTATTTTTATTTTTATTTTTATTTTTTTGGAGAAAGCTAGCAAGTGAAATAATAATTTTTCAAGTGTACTGCCACTGTAAGAAGGTTGTTGGATAAGCAAGGGAAAATTTTTTTTGCACTATTTTCAAAATCTCTCGAAACCCATCCAAATCAAAATCCTGATTTTTTACGATGAAAAGGAAACAAGAAACAGTGAGAGTATACATACTCTTTTATATATGTAGGAAAATATTAACTTTATATATGTCAAAAACATCATTTTGGATATCCTATAGCCAATTTTTTTGAACATGAAAAGTAAAAAAGAAAGAAATTAATGAAACGAAATCATATTTTAGGCCGAAATGACCCCTTTTTCCTAGTTTTTAGTCTCTTTATTTCATAATTTCACTCCAAGAAGAAGGGGCAATATGGTATAACGGACATTTTGTCCCAAAAAAAAAAATCAATGTCAGAATATGCAAATATATATATTTTAAGTGTGAGGGTGTCCTTTTAATATCATAAAAAATAGGGTACTTCCAATAATTATAAAAATATAGTGGACCAAAATGATATTTTTTTCTTCTTTTTCTTCTTTAAATAGAGAACCTGTAACTGTATTGCAGTATTGAAGATCATTTACAACTGTCACCTATGGATTCCAGTCTGTCCCTGCAGCTCCTTCCTGAAGGTAGTTTGCATTCTTCCTCTTTAATTTTCAATGTAGAAGTTTACGGTTGATTTTTTGAACCAACGTTTATATTATAATGATTTAATATATAAATCAGAGAAAACTAAGCTTCTATGAAAATCATGTCTAAAATCAGTTTTCTCGAACCAAAATTTCAAAACCATTAAAAATACGAATCTGAACAGTTTCATTTATTGTTTCTTCAACAGGTAAAGGCAAGGAAAAAGCAAATGAAACATATGAGGAGAAACAGGACGTTGTCTTAGATAGTTGTGAGGGGAATTTTATTTTATTTGTTTCTTGACTCAAAAGTCCTTTTTATCATTATTTAATATAACAGGTGCATCACATCATCAAACTTATTTGGTATAATTGAGCAATGAAAAGTTGACATTTAAAATATAGTTACAACTATGTGTCTCTAAATTTTTCTCTTAAAGTGTATTTTATATGAATTTTTAAGATAGGTTGTACTGGATGACAAGTCCTTGCACCAGCAGGCTTCAGTTTTTTTCAGTATAGAAATTTTTGTTTTGTTTTTATTGTTTTTAGTTTTTATCTTGTTTTTATATGCGGAAGCATAACCCAAAGGAGCCTCAATAAATGTTTTATTTCTTTTCAAAATAAGCTCTCGTTTGACATCCTGTGTTTAACTCATTTTTAAAATTTTTTTACTGTATTTTCTCTCATAAAAATTCTAATTTATTGTACAAATTATTTGTTTGAGCCTATGATTCAAATGAACTAATATTCTTTTTGCTGGCAAATGAAATGAGTGTTTTTTGTATCTTACAGACCGGTGCCCTGCAAAGATCACAAGAGAATCTCCTCTTTCGGAGCTTGAAATGAGTAAGGATTTTGTTTGCCCCTATCTTTTAAATACTTATTTGCTCTTTTTGTTCGCTTTTAACTTTTAAATTTCGGTTAATCAATAACAAGGCTTGGATTTACTGTCATGATCTCTTCTAGACTAGAACAACTGTACGTTGTTCATTTCGTAGTTCTGCACTAGTTTCCACTAATAGTTTTCGATGATTATTTTTTTTTAACAGTCGGGTTTTACCGTTGCATCCATCATACGAGTAAAATACATAACTATACCCTCCGATGGATAAATATTAGAATAATTAATAAAACCGTGCATGATATATCATTATATTTACACTATAATAAATAGATTGATATGTGGCTTTTTTTTTAACATATTTTGTTGTCGATGAGGAAGTTTCAATGATTTTAGGATAATATCGATATATCGAAGAGTACTGATGGATTTTTTTTAAATATACTTTGATTAATGAAACATTCATGTGTTTCAATAATAAATATTCAGCTGTTATAATTTCGCCAAAAAAAAAAAAGAAATCATGATAATTATTGGGGGTCTATCGTCTTCTCCGTCTGCTCTTCCCAAATTTGACTTTGAGCTGCTCAATAAAACTTGATTTTGCTGTCATCTCTTGAAGACTAGAACCGCCAACTCTCTCTCTCGCTCTCTCTCTCTCTCTCTCTAAAACTAACTTTCATAAGAAAAAAAAAAGTACTTAGATTATTATTTAAAAAAAAAAAGCATTATTGATATTTTTTTATTAGCTTAAATTTGAGAGTATTTTGATGAAATTCGAGGGATATTTTTTAGATCATTTTCTTTTCATAAAACTCCTTAGACTTTGCTCTATAATCTAGTTTAAATCAAGGGAGTTTCCATGTAGGACCTCTTATATTCTATATTACTTGTAGGGACTATTGTGTTAAGTCATTGGATTACTTTTTGAACAATATGACATATAACTAAAGTAATTTTGTATCGCATGCAGTAAATATTTAATGTGATCACTCATAGATTAGATAATTAGAAAAATTCATCCAACGATAAAAAGCAATTCCTGTTGATAGTGTACAAATAACAGGTTCTATTGTAGCAAATCCCTAAAATCAACTAAATTTCATCTTTGGTCCTGCCAATCCAGTTATATTTCATGTGGTTTATAATTTCAAAATCAGTGTTTCCAAACTAATGTTTCAAAATAATTAAAAATAGAACTTCAACCAGTTTCATTTGCGGTTTTTTTTTTTTCCTTCCTTTTTCTTTTTTAACAGGTAAAGGAAAGGAACAAGTGAAAAAAGTAGATGATGTGAAACTGGACGTGGCCATAGATACCGGTGAGTGGATTTTTATTTTTATTTATTTCAAGGTTTCTTTCTTTTGATGTCCTAACAATACAAATTGGCATTAAAATTTTATTTTCATGGGCAAAGAAAATGAGCATTTGTTGGCTGAAATCAAGCGAGAATATGATGCTGGTGCAAGGATGACAACGGAAAATATGTTTCCAGAGCAGGATCACGTTTACGAATATGGTACTGTTTTTTTGCAATTTTTGTTTTAGTCTTTTCAATCGCTTAGTAGATTTTAACTTTGCGCTACTCAAAAGACAAAGCTTGGAACTTTTTTGTGCTATATATGAAGTTTATTTTTTTATCTCGTTTTCTTTATATCAACTCACTTTATAATAGTTTTCGTCTTTAGTTGGTAATGCTAACTTTTTAATTTCTATTGATATGATAAATATTTGGATTAATCTTATAAATAGACCTCGAATTATTCGGATTGTTGCATGTCGGTTCTTGATTTTTGATCTACAGATCACAATTCCTTGAACTTTTACATTGTTACACCTATGGTTCCTTTGTCAATATTCTGCACCAAAAAAAGAAAATGAATAAGTTCTGATTACATGAGATTTATTTACGGGCAACATCACCATTAAATAGTTTCTGGAGAGAAATTATATCTCAATTAAAAGTATTTTGTAAACTATATTTTAATCAAAGATATATAACGTTATAAAGTTATTTTAGGATACAATACTTTTCATTTCAAAAATATTTAGTTACGATTTTAGTCTTAATAGAAGCTCATTTGATTTTCAAGTGTTAAATTTTCATTCAGTTTTTTATAGAATACTAATGTATGGGTCGTTTTCATAATAGTAAAAAAGTTTGATGTTAGTGTGACATATAAAATTAAAAAGTCAGGAACTAATTTGAGAGCATAATTTAGGGGACATTTGTGAAAATAATCTTAATTTATTTTATACTTATCGTAATTTTTTTTAAATGACAACTTCAGTCGATATTAAAAGAAATTGAAATGAAAAGAGAATTATGCATCACAAAGGTTTTTTTTTTTTTTTTTTCTATCTCTATTTTAACTATATGTATATATTGTGTAATGTTATATAATGACTCTAATAAATTAGCATGCCAACCAAATGTTTGATTATCTGATAGGTCCCTATGCCATGTTAAAAAAAGTCTCATTCTAGTCTCAAAATCTGAATTGATAAAGAGTTTCAGTTGAGTCAATTTCTTTAGGAACTTTAGCAACTTCAGTCGATATTAAAAGAAATTGAAATGAAAAGAGAATTATGCATCACAAAGGTTTTTTTTTTTTTTTTCTATCTCTATTTTAACTATATGTATATATTGTGTAATGTTATATAATGACTCTAATAAATTAGCATGCCAACCAAATGTTTGATTATCTGATAGGTCCCTATGCCATGTTAAAAAAGTCTCATTCTAGTCTCAAAATCTGAATTGATAAAGAGTTTCAGTTGAGTCAATTTCTTTAGGAACTTTAGCACCCTGCACGTTTCACCTTTGTTTTTATAATTTTCCTGCCCTACTTTTCTTATCTTAATTGCTTCTAGTGAATTAACATGGACTCAGTGTTGATATAACAGCAAGTTCTATAGTTGCTAGGGCAAAGGGCAAGTGTGCCCTTTACAGAGTTCACTCACTTTTTCGAGATGTAAGTGCCAAGCATTACGAACCGGTTTTTGTTTCGATCGGACCTTATCACCATGGAAAGACTCCATTTCAAGACATGGAAGAGCACAAAGAACATTATCTCCAAGTGCTTCTACGGAGAGTAAAGGAGAACAGCTCTGAAAGATACGTCGAAGCATTGAAAAATGAAAAAGGAGAACCACAAGCCCTTCATTGCTATCGGGACAGCCGTCAGATGATGAAGCTGCAGGATTCATTCGGAGAATGCATGGTACGTGATGGCTGCTTCATTATTGAGCTCTTCCGAAGGAGTGCAAATCCTGATGAATATGAAGATTTCAGCAACGATAAGCTTTTTAATATGTACTGGATGCGGCCTGATCTACAGTGTGACATGATTTCATTTGAAAATCAAATACCGTTGTTTGTATTACGCGCTCTGTTTGCATTGACAGAGAAAAGGCGCGACACAGACGAGGATTTTCTCAAACTAGCGCTGGGATTTTTCAACTTTAATGGAGAACAGATGCCCCGTGATGAGATTGAAACAGGTCGGCTGGATGGCATCCCTCATTTACTTGGCTTAGTATACGAAGCTTTGGTCGCCCGCAAAAGAACAGCTAATTTGGAGCCGGAATCACCCAAACAACAGAATAGTCGGTGGTCGAAGTCATTATTGGAATATTTGATAAATATATGGAGTCGATTTGTGAGAATAATGAAAGCCTCGGTGCTGGGAACACCCGAACAGTCTTATAATAGGCGGCGGCAATCATGGGAACCTATTTGGACTGCAGTGGCACTCGAACAAGTTGGAATTGCTTTTGTCAAGGCAAATGATAATGCTGCGTTTTATGATATTGGCTTCATCGGAGGCCAGCTGAGCATCCCAGGATTGGTAATCGAAGACATCACCGAGCGTTTCTTTCGTAGCCTGGTTGCTTACGAGCAGTACAGTAAGAATAGTTGTCTTCACCGTGTCGTGGATTATCTGTACGTCATGGATTGTCTGATAAACTCTTCCAAGGACGTTAAGTTACTGCGTCACCGTGGGATCATCGATAACGTTGTAGGGGATGATGAAAAGGTTTCCACCATGTTCAACCACCTCTTCTCTAATGTCTGTTATAACCGGCAGACTTTCTTTTACACAGAAATGTTTAATGATGTGAATGAATTCTGCAAGAACCCTTGGAATGTGCGGATTGCAAGCCTAAAGACCCAGTATTTTAGCAGCCCTTGGTCTGTGATTTCGTTCCTAGCTGCTGTCCTGTTGCTGTTGCTCACTGCAACGCAGACTATGTATGCTGTACTCTCTTATCACCATCCCAAAAGCTAGGCTCATTAAGTTCGGTGTATTGTTTTTTGCATTTAGTTTTCTATATTTTAAGAAGAAAGTCCTGCATGTATTGCGTATGTTTGGTCTTGTAGTTGGCACTGATGCTACGTACTTAACGTGTTATAATATATATGTATACATATAAATTTGTGTGTGGGTGTGTGTGTGTGTGGATTGGCCAATGTTGTATTAGTTGTAAAATTCTGTGGTACTTGATGTATAATTCGGTGTATGCTTGTATCATGTGCGTATTCTCTGTTGATTACCATTGTTTTTGGACGGATGCTGTTCGCCCTTGTTCTATTTCTAGCCTTAGTTTGACTTTGATCTTGTTTAACCAAATGCATCAATTTTTTTTTCTCAATTATAAAATATATATATATATATATAATTTATCTGAGAGAGACATAAGTAAATAGTAGTTAATACATATATATTGGAAATTTTATCGAGGAGAATTAAGTAAATAGCGGTTATGTGGGGGAAAGAAGTAAAAATGTAAAAATAGAATGTTTGAACTGTTATTCTAATTCATATTTCAGTACGTATTATTATTCGAAAAATTATACCTATATTTTTTACGTTCATTTTATCATAAGACTCGTAACATGTCAGTTACAAAATTAAGCATGCGTTTGGTGCTAAGGTTTAGATTGTAAAATTTGAGTTTGAATTGATTGTGTGTTTATCGAGGTGTTTAAATTGTTGGAGTTAAAAACTGTAAAAACTTGAAATGTGTTTTGAAAAAAAAAAATCAATATGAAGCTTGTTTCATTCGTCTCGAAATTCTATGTAATTGAAAAAAAAAATCATCTCAATTAGATTTGTCTATGCAAAGTTATAAACTTTTAAATTTTGAATTATAAAACTATGTGAATAGTAAAACAGAGGGAAAAAGGAATTGTAATTTTAAGGCTTGGATTGTTTATCCAAAATAAGACTAAATCCTGCTAAACCATATATATATGGTTTTTATGTGTTTTTTTCTGTTGAGATTTTAACAATCAAATGAGTAGAAAGATTAATTTAGAGCAACTCTATTACCTCCTTCTCTCAAGGTCTGCCCAAAGGGTCTACAACTCCACGCCCATTTATTCAAATCAGGACTTCAATCAATCCGTCTCTTGTCCTGCCACCTCATCAACTTCTACTCCAAAACCCAACTCCCACTTCACTCCTTCCAGGTTATGATCCAAACAGACCCTAATAAAGAAGATTTGAACCTTGTATATCATCGTTGGAGGTGGGTGTAAATCCGCTTTAGAAAGCCATTGTTTTGTGCGGGCCAGTTTGAAAGGTTCTAAGGACTAAAATGAAAAGGTAACTAATTCATATAGCCAGCGCAAGGTACTAAAAGTTTTCTTTTGGGAATTTTGGATATAGATTATTAATGTAATATCCAAAAATTTTTACGAACTCATGATTTTCTTGTATATAAGAAATCTAAAGCTCGTAGTATATGTTTATGCGCGATTTTATGGAAATTATGAATACCAATACAAAGTTCATAATTTTATTAATATAAGGCTGAGTTCTCAGTAATTTAATTACGAGACTCCATAATAGGTCTTTTAAGGAAACATGCATGACGGAATTTCATGAATTTATGATGGTCAAAGTTTGATTAAGAAAAATCCATACGCAGTCCAATTTTACGCAGATGAACTCTGGACTGCAATTTAGTGAAATAGTACTGTTATAAGTGAAAACAGTATTTGTAAAATCCTTATTAGTATGATTTTGGTTGAAAAATTTTGGCCAACAAAGCACTCCATTGGCCGGCCACTCTATGGATTTAAGGGGGGGCAAATTGGTTTGCTTTTGAGGAATTTATGCAAAGATAAGAAAAGAAATGGTGTGGTAGGTGATGCCTTTGGTCCACCTTTGGACACATCATTTTCTTTTTGTCTTTCACTCACTTGTTCTTGCTATCATGGCCGGTTCTTTAGCAAGAGTTGGTGGGCAATTAATTGTGCTTGATGATGTAGGCCATGAGGTAAGCAAGAAGTTGTGCTTTAGTAGGTGAAAGCCAAATTCTTGGCTCATTCTCACCTTGAATGGCCGGCCACCTAGGGAGAGTTGGTGGGCAATTAATTGTGCTTGATGATGTAGGCCATGAGGTAAGCAAGAAGTAGTGCTTTGATAGGTAAGCAATTAAAAAAAAATTTGTGAACCAAGGGGTTCTAGTGCTAGGTATGGTCGGATTTTGTTGAACCACAAGCCAAAGGTTGAAAAAGTTTTAGTGCCCATTGGAGAAGAAAAACCGGTTGTGGTGGCAGCCAAGGAAAAGAAAAAGTTTTGGGATCCAAGCTTGAGAAACCAATTCCAAACCCTAGAGGTAAACCCTTTAATCCTAAGTCTTTTATTGAGTTTGGAACTAGATGCTTATGTGCATTATTTTCATGTTTATGGCCGAAAATTGGAACCCCATTTGGAAGGGAAAGGCCGGCTGTGGTTAGGAGCAAAGGGGGAAAGGTTTTAAACCCAAAAACCTAGCACCAATCTTGGTGTGAACTAAAGTGATTTTTCCCTTAGCCCTAAACTTTTAATTGAGCTTCAATTTGAAAGTTATGTGTATTTCAGTTTGGATGTAAGAGCATAAGTTCACCATTTATGTTCTTGCTTTAGTTGGTTTATCTAGTATGTGCTTGATTTAGGTTTTAGCAAGCTTAATTTATGGTTTGGTGCATGTTTTGATTTTATGCTCACCATATGCTTGTTATATGTCCCGAGATGTTTGAATGATGCATGGATGTATAATTTACGTTATAAACCACTGCATGTGTGTATTAGAGCTCCCACGGTGACTGGTTGAGCTAGATTCCACGTCTAGGACGTAAAACGAACTCTAAACCGAAAAACTGCCAGGTTCGGGTGGATCCTGACCAGTTTTACAGAAAAGCCGATTTTGAGGCCTTTAGAGGCCGAATTTGGAAAAACTTAAAACACAAGAGTTGCTCGGAATAGTTTTTCCTAGAGGACATCATAGACAGTTTTTAAAAATAAGATTCCAAAGGCCTTCGTTTTTGCAAAAACCCGAGCCTAACCGTGCCCAGGATTTATGCAAGACCAGGTGAGTTCAAATGGCAATATGAACGCGTTAGAGTCCGAATTAAATTTTTCATAAAACACGAAAGTTTTAGGATTTTTCGAGAGCTAAAACTTTCGTGAAGACAACTTTTTCAAATTCAAATTAGATTTTTAAACTGACACGGATTTCTAAAAACTGTGCATAGAGCAAGAAATTCCTGCACAGGATTTTCTAAATACAAGCAGAGAAACTGTATTTTTGCACCAACACCACTGTTTTAACCATGGAAACTGTTCCAATAGCATTTTTCAGCCTTTAATGATTTTATAAAGACCTACTTTGAAAACCACAAATTTTAAAGTTAAACAAATTTAGCCAAAATCTTCAAATTGGATTTTAAAAGCCAAAGTATAGTAACAAAAGGTTGACGGATAGTAACCGGGAAGGATACCCAAGTTACTAAAGTATAGGCCCGATAATAGGGATAGTAACCTGACACTATTCATATATACCTGAGTTTAATACCCAAGATTACCTCAAGTAACCTAACAAGTAATGAATTAAGTTTGGTTAACCACAAATTCTAGGGTTACAATTAGTAACCTAGTAAATGATCGAGACTTGTGTGGGGGGACATATAACTAGAATGTTGGAAAGGTCTCCAACATTTTATAGGATTCTTATTCTATGTTCTTTTTAATAGCAGGAAGGAATCTGCAGTTGCGATCTGAGTTAAAGCATCAAAACCCGGAACCTAGCATATCAGGCAAGTATCAAACCTCACCTACAGAATGAAAATAGTAAAGACTATTTTCAAGTACACTATATTTTCAAGTATACATGCTATGTTGTGCTATGATATGCGATGCCATGATGTGTGATGCTATGCTATGACTATGATGTGCTAAGTTATGTTATGACATGTTATACCATGTTTACAAAAATACCATGTTTACAAAAATGCCATGTATACAAAAATGACATGTTTACAAAAATGCCATGTTTTCAGAAATGCTATGTTTTCAAAAGTGCCATGGTTTCAGAAGTGCCATGTTTTCGAAAAATGCCATGGTTCCAGAAATGACATCTTTTCAAGAAGGCCATGTTATGGCAAATGTTAAGTATGATATGATATAGTGACATCATGAAGCATGTTCACTAATGTTAAATCACATGGTAAGAAAATACAAATAAGGTATCGTACCAACCTCCCACCAGGGGGAGGATACATGTTCAAGTCAAGTTATGATTATCAACCTCTCGTTGATGCGTGAGGGTATAATGATAATCAACCTTCCGCCAGATCGTGAAGGGTCAAGTTTATGATTCCCAGAACTGTTATGGCCTTGCAAACCCTAGCTTTGTCTAGAGGCTGCGCGCTTTTGGTATGGACACTATGGGCCCACATGTTAAGACAAGATAATAAGTTCAAGATTGAATCTATAATGAAGCATAAGACATTCAAATCAATCATAAATGGTTCATGCATAAGTTACATGATGGTTGTCATGTTTTTAATATGTTTGATATATTTTGTGAGATTATGTTTGAACTTGCTGGGCGAAAGCTCAATCTTATATTTCATACTGTAGGTAAGAAGCCTGCAGTTTAATTGGTGGTCTATGCGGACGATGCGACGGGTGAAGGGCGGTGTGGGATACCACTACGCAAAATTTTTCGCATTTAATTATCAGAAAATATGTTAATACTTCAAAAGCATATTAAGTTTTGTTATATGTATGAAGTTTGAAGACTTAAAATTATATTTTTAATATGGTATGTATGCATAACAAGTTTTTCTCTACAAGATGACATATGTGAATATGTTTTAAAAAAAAAAAATTTCTCAAATTTCCAAGTAAAGAACAAGTATGTATGGTGTTGACCTGACTTGGGAAGTCGGGGCGTCACAATTAATGTCGATTTAAATCAAACGATGTTTATGAAATGGATGTAACTCTATCATATAAAACAAATTTTCGAACTTATTATGGTTGAATAGTTACTTTGGGAGGGTACTACATGATAAACGTCGTTTTATAATTTTTTTCCCCCTTTCTTGATAACTTATGTCTGCGTGCCAGTTGCTGCCTTAATTAACCAGAATATTTAATTGAAAAGTAATTAATTTTGAAAAAAAAATGAAAAGTTCTTCATTAAAATTAAAAAATTAAAAATTATTATATATACCTACTAAAATTAAAATCTCTCACATAGCCACCCTTAAAATTAATTTTATCTTAAAAAAAAATTTTTGGTGTATACCCCTACCGAGTTATGTAATTTCTAGCCGCCCCTGATGATACATGTAAGTTGAATTTGTAATTTTCTTTTTTACTACCCTTGAAGAGTAAATCCATGTATGATTAAGGTGACATTTTCTATTAAATTTTTTGAAACAAAAGGAACATTTTGCATTCTTTTTAAATAGTTTAGAGACTTTTTAACTTTAAAAAAATTGAGAACTAAATCATAACTTTGTAAAAATATTAAGGACTAAATGAGTAATTCACCATGCTATTTATTACTCCCTATATTATACTTTTGGTGCCAAGTATTTTTTTTTTTACCAACTTTCTTCAAACCTTGTACCTCTGACCTAAAGGAAGGATCATAACCGGTACCTAGATTTTACGGAAATATCAACGGAATATCTATATTAATAGAAATTGACATCAAATATAAAAATTTCTGTAAAATTATAGGTGGAACTGCCGATTGTGCAATCCTGTCGTTACACACCCAACCCCAAGGCTAGAGAGAAGATTGTCGTTTGGTGCAATGATGACATTTTTTTTTTAATTGACAAAACGACATAATTGGTGACGGTTTTTATCTCAACCTCAACGACTTGTCAAAAAAGAATTGTAAACCTCAACGGTCAAATCCAAACCCAGAACAATCATAGGAATCTCCGAATGCTTCACCAATTGCCCAAACGGCCTTTCCAACCACCACCACCACCTCTCTCTGCTGTGAATACTCTCACAATCCCACCTCCTCAGACCGACCACATCTTCGAACACACCAAAGACTACAAGCAACTCTGCGACCTCCTCCTTTCTCTTACCCGCTCGAGGTCTCTCCCAAAGGGTATCCAACTCCACGCCCACTTCATCGAATCAGAACTTCAATCTATTCCTCTTGTCTCTCACCACCTCATCAATATCTACTCCAAAGCGCAGCTTCCACTTCACGCCCTCCAAGTGTTCGACGAAAGTCCCCACAAGTCCGCCAACACTTGGAGCTCTGCCATTTCGTCACTTGCTCAAAATGAGCTTCCCTTGATTGCCCTACTCGAGCTCTTTTTGTCGGATGCTCGGCGAGGGCTTAAGAGCTGATGATCATACCCCGAGTGTGACCAAGTCGATCGCAATTCTCGGTAGGATTGATGCTGCACGGTGTGTTCATGGCCTTGTGGTTAAGACTGGGATTGACTATGATGTGTTTATGGGGAGTTCCACGGTTGATATGTATGCCAAGTGCAGGGAGATAAAGGATGCCCGAAAGATGTTTGATGAAATGCCTGAGATAAATGTGGTTTCTTGGACTGGGATAACGTCTGGGTCTGTTTTGTTGGGTGAGGATAAGGAGGCTCTGAGGCTGTTTAACTGAGTGTTGGGGGTGTTTAGATCACCTGTCCCCTGAATCCCGTCCCCCTCTCTGTCTCACTAATCAAATATTGCCACATCATACAAAGTTAATTAATATGTTAACAGCGTTTAAAAAATACAAAAACAAAAACAATCCGTCAATATTCAGGTGACTCAAAACACTTTTCCTCTCATTTCCCGTTTTTCTCTGCAAAAAGCTTCATGTGAAATCTCATAGTCAATGAAGCGGAATTCGATCAATATTAAAATTTTCTCTAATCCAAGCTCCAGAGAAAAACGAACTCTAAAGAAATTTCATAGCTCTGCATGTCCAATATTTTCTCTGCTAGATTAACCCATGGTGATGTAGTTTAAATACCCTTCAGAACCTCTATTCAAAAAGTAAACAAAAATAATAATGATAAAAATAAAAAAAAAGGAACCAAAACCAAACCCTTCGGATCTAATATCCATTAAGCCAAAAAGCAAAGAGAAAAACCCATCGTCCTTTTCGATCTCAATTGATGGTGCCCCGGCCTTAAAATTTTGGAAACCAATTTATTAAAATGATGAAAATAAAAATATCATAGCTTAACTTCTGAAATTTTTCACAGAAGAAGAAGAAGAAGAAGGCCGGAGCTTTTCATGGAGAAGAAGAAACAACCTCTTCGAAAAAGGAAACGAAGAAAAAGAAACGGCGGGTAAGAGCAGGCAAACGGCAAGTTTTCTTAGCTGTTGAGTTGTAAAGTTTTTTCTGATGTGGCAGGCTCTGATTAGTGGAACAGGGAGGAGGACAGAGAATAGGAGGCAGGTGATCCCAGTCTGTGTTGGGAAGGCATATACATAGGCTGTGCTGCAAGACTAGTTTCGATTCGTCGAGTTTTGTGGGAACTTCTTTGTATTGGAGATGTGTCTAATTATTGGAGGAACTTATCGGGCTTTTAAGGAGATACCTGTTAAGAATCTTGGTTTACAGAATGCAATGCTTATAGCGTAGTGCGCAGCATGCACAGACGGATAAAACTTTTGCACTGGTTGAACAACTGATGTGTGGGAATAAGAAAACCCAATTTTCATTACTTTTTGGCGCCTGCTCTATGCTTATATTCACTCGGGGTTGGTCGAAAAGGGACGTTGCTACTTTGAGTTGATGGCGTATGGGATTGAGCCACGACATCAGCATTAAGCCTCTCGGGTTGACTTGCTTGGACGTGCTCGAAAATTGCACGATTCGGTTTCATTCATTGAGAAAATGTAAATAAAAGCAAGAGAATCCATCGTGGGAGCTTTACTAACAGGGTGTAGAATCCATGGTAACATGGAATTGGCATCTTTTTTGTGCTGATAAAATCTCTGACTTGGGCAATGTAGTCTCGGGCCTTCATGTGCTTCTATTCAATGCTTATGCTTCTGCCGGATGATAGGAAGAAGCAGCCAGACGAGGTGGATGCAGAGGGATCAAGGAATTTGGAAGGAGACACTAGACTGGTTTGAGCTGAGTCGAAGAGCAAAGTTCACATGTTTGTTTCAGGAGAACGGTCTCATATGAGCACCAAAGAGATTTACCCGAAGTTGGAGGAGTTGGTAGAAGAAACGAGAGGGTCGGATATGTTGCAGACCGTCGCTTTCAGCTGAAAAGAGCGAATGGTGAAGAGAGGAACCAAGCAATTAGGAACCATGGTGAGAGACTAGCCATATCGGAATCAATACCTTCCGATGCATAACCAATACAGACTATGAAGAACTTGCGTGTTTGCCCTAATTGTCATACTGCAATCAGGTTCATGTCCAAGTGCTCAGGAAGGGTCATCATGATGAGGGATGACAATCGGTTCCATGAGGTTTCCGGATGGGAACTGCACTTGTGGAGATTAATTGTGATACATATTCATTTTTTACCATGACTTAATTTTGTATTGACACATAAGCAACAACAAAAATCAATTACAGATTAGGGACTTTAGAGAGAGAAAGAGAGATGTGCATTTCTTTGCGAGTATTCATCCTCAATGCGACTGTAAGATGAGTTACACGATTGCTGGAAATTGTGTCACTAGCCTTCGCACAATCTTACACTAGGCCAATTACCAGACACCCAAGAATAACTTTTGAACTAAAGTGATAAACTAACAATTGAGTACAAATCGTCATTCTATTTTAGAATCATTTAGTAAGTTTTGCAATTGTTGGCCGTACCTTAGAATTTATTTCTTCTTCATTTTCTTTTCTATTTTTCAGGCTCTCTCTTGCAATGTGCATTTCTTTTTTTTCCCCTCGATACTATGAAACTGGATTTCATCATTTTATGGTTGTATTACTTCAATTTCCTTACCTAAAATATTAGGATTTTCTCTCAATCACGTTTTCCCCATTTTTCTTCAATTTATTTGATTCATTATACAGATTCTCAATAATTATTTTTTACTTAGGATTCTACCTTTTTTATTTCAAAAATTCCCTCATTTATTTTACCTCTTCTTCTTCTTCTTTTTTTTTTTTTTTTTTTTTTTTTTTTCAATTATTTGGTTTTTATTTGCCTTTATTTGTCGAGAGGTTGTCCTTTTTTTTTTTTTTTTTTTTTTTCATTTAATGCACCACGTCTTGCAAGCATAATTCTCTACATGGTGTCAGAATTTTCAATTATGACACTGTAGTAGAAACCTTTTTCTAGATGTTCTAGCGAAGTGATTTAGGACCCATGAATTTACAAAACTAGTAAGAGTAAGCATGTGCAATCGAGACGCTAGTTGTATTAAGACAATCTAAATCTAATGTTGGTATTTTAAAAACATTCATAAACAAATTGATTTCTAGGGAAGTCCATCAAGTAGTCTTTTCATTTGAGAAATTTTTAAAATATGTGTATGGGTGCCGATTTAATGGTTACGCCAATTTTTACACCTTGATGGCTATCTATGTTTTAGATATTTGATATAAATCAAACGACTATAATAAATTGAGTAATTAGTATAAAAAAAAAAAAGATTGATTTCATGAATATCTTTCAGATTATATAGACCCTATTTCACTTTGTCCCTCTAAATTATCAAAACTATTCATTATGTCCCCTGATATATACAAAATCATTCAAATTATCCCTTCCATCAACTTCCATTTAACAATTTAACGGAATCACTGTCGTGGGAGGTGATTGTACTTTTTCCTTAGTTATTAAAGTGTTTAATTAAAATTTAATTATTCTCAACATAATATAAAAATAAAACCAGTCTCTTTTCATCATACCCTCCCTCAGAATAGATTTAACAACACGTATATATCATTAACAATACAATAACGACTTATTTTTTTAGATCTAAACAATCTGGAGCCAATTTCTTCATCAATTGGTATACTATGTGGTCAATCAATTATTGATCATAGAGGATTTGTAGGAATATTTTTACAGATGTTTTAGATGATGAAACCATCAAGGACACAACCTTTTTTTGGTTTAAAATCTATATTCATGAATCACATATGGTGTCAAAAATGCCAACTAATTAAACTAAGATCTATTAGATCTAAACTTAACGGCGTCTAATGAGTTCACATTGTTGACATGTGATTCATGAAAATAGTTTTTTAAACCAAGAAAAAAAAAAAAAAAAAAAAGGGAAATTTTTTTTGATGAAGATAATACTGATCAAACACGTTCCCAACACCCAATAACGTGTTCTTTTGAATTTCTTTAATTGATTTTTGTTTTCCAAAATATAAAAGCAATGCTAGGTTGATAAGCACGTCAGTCGTGAGGGTACTTCTCATTTTCCCATTGATAAAAATAACCTGTAAGAATGCAATGCTGAAATCATATAGAACTTTCAGCTATCGGATCATCAGAACGATCGGATCGATTCGGCAGCTCCGATGTCAAGGTAAGTAGGTTGTACTACTGGATGGCAAGTCCTAGGATCAATTAGTTTTTTCAGTATAGAATTTTTTGTTTGTTTCCTAACAAAAGTTATGTACACAAAGGAAAGAAAAACTCCTAGAAAATATTGTTTGACAGATACATTTTAAAAAACAAGACGCAGATGAAACATGTTTTTGTTCCGGCCCTTCCTGTTATTAACTTAATATGTAGTTTAAAATTTTTTAAATTAGTGTTTCCAAACCAATATTTCTAAATAATTAAAAACAGAACATATCATTTGCTGTTTCTTTTACAGGTGAAGGAAAGGAACAAGTTAAGGAAGCAAACTGGGTGGCTATGTACATTGCCAAAGACAGCGGTAAGTGGGTTGTTTTACTAGATCTACTCTTTTATATTAACTAATTAATTTATGTATTTATATTTTTTGCTTTTCTTTATTGCTAGAAATTTATTTATATTTTGCTTGAAGGTTCTTTTCCTTCAATTCGACTGCTTTCTTATCCACTTGTTTGCTTTTAGCTTTAGTAGACTATTGTGTGTTTGGATCACCAATAAAGTTATTAAAAGACAAACGTGTGTGATTGGTTGACAGTGAAACGTTCAAGTGTCTTTAAATGATCTAAACTTGTGAAATTTAATTTCAAAAAATTCTTGATTTTACATGGTGATAACATGGTATGTGCCTAATCACATATAAATTTAATGTAACATGAAGTGTAGACCATGGTATGACGAAATTTCCTAATTGCTTAATTTTCATACACTATGAGGAAGCATATGTTGGAATTTTAATGTTATATGATAAGAGTAACCTAGGAAAAAAATAATAATAATGTGCGTAAGCTTCTAGATGCAAAAGGTTGTAAGAGAATATTAAAAGGGTAAAAAGTCAGGTGAAAATGAATAAATAGTTGAGATGGGACGAAGAATCATCCAAGGGGTAGCATTGAGGCCACAAGGGCATGCAATCCACACCTTCTAAAAGTTCGGAAATAGCAAGAAAGAATACTAGAATATGCATGCTAGAAAACGATCATAACTAGGCCATAGAAAAAGTTTCATTTCCTTGTTTTGGAGCTAAACATTTTGTTTTTTGTTTTTTTGTTTTTTTGTTTTTCCAATGAGTGGTGGACACAAAATGACATGTGTCGGTGACTTGTACTTATTCTAGCTCGATCAAGATTTGATTTGATTTTATTATTTTTTTTACTTTTTATGTTGGTTGATGTTATAGTATGGATGAAAACAACATGGTTTTGTTTAAAACATGATTTCCATAAACTAACACTAAATTATTAACATGTAATATTTTCTATTTTCTACTGATACATATTTCAACATGTATTTGTAATACCTGGATTTTTCCGATATCATTATTTCCTTCAAAGGAATTGAATGTATACTATGGAAGTATTTTTGAAAAAAAAAAAAAGCTCGGTTAAGAGTTTTCTTACATTTTATGAGTTTTTATGGTTCAATAAAACTCAAAATGGATTGCTTAGATTAGCAACGGCCCTTTTGAGTCAAAGAACGAAAAAGTACAAGATTCAAAGAAAGTCAAAGTTTGACCAAAAATGGTCAAAGGGTTGACTTTGCAGTAATTATGAAATGCAGTATGGTAAAGATAGTGCGGAAATCATCTTTACGATTGAGTTAGCATGTATAGGCTTTAAAAAACCACCTTAGAAAATCAAACACACCTAGTGAGGATTAAAGACAAAAAGGGCTCGGAAAAATAAGAAGAATTTTATACTGTTCATTTTTACACAGATAAATTTTGGACTGCAGTACAATATAAAAATACTGTGTATAAGTGAACACAGTATTGGAAATATCTGTGTAGCTTAAAAAATGGACTGGTTATTGGAGAAAATAGCCAAACAAAGCCTAAGGTGGATGACATCACCTTATCCTTTAATTATGACATCATAATTTATTTTTTTTGCTTGGAAAGAATTTTTTTTTCTTGCTCACCAAGCATATGGCCGGCCACCTTGCATGGTTCTTGTGTAATTGTTAGTTTTCATGGGGTTTTTGTATAATTAAGCAAAGTTCTCCAACCTCTATAAATACCCCCTTGTACCTATTCATTTTATTCAAGAAATGTGGGGAAATTCTTGCAAAATTCTCTCTTGAAAATCCGGAAATTGGGAGAAGAGAAAGGGGTGAGAAAATCAGAAATTTTCTTGGGGCTTTTGTTCATAAGAGTTCGGGTTTGAGCTAGGACAAAGCCAAGAAAAGTTTAGAATTTTTTTTGGTCTTTTAGGGTGTGTGGCCGTGAGCTAAGGAGGGCTAGGTGGAGGAAGAGATTTTGTGACCAAACTTGACTTTGGTCTAAGGTAAAAATCTAGAGCCCTAACTCTCTTATTTGAGTTCAAATTTAAAGATAAAGGTAGTTCAATTTGGTTGTAAGGACATAAGTCCATTTCCTATTTTGTGCCCTAAGTTTGTGGTATGTGCTTGATTTGTAGATCTAGGGGTGTATGGCTTGAATTCTTGCATTGTTTGTGCTTATTTGTGATTGATCTTCATGCTTGATGCTTAGGGTTGTGTGTCCCCTAGTTTGGTCCAAAAATCTGCCCTAGGGCAGTGCTTGAAGCATGCTAGTTAAGGAGCAAAGTTTGATGCTTGTATGTGATGTATGCAAAAAGTTAGGGTTAATGCAAACCTAGGCTTAGGGCTTTTGAATTTGGTTTGCATGGTTTCAATTGGACGATTTTAGGGTTCATGTGGGACGTTAGAAACGCTGTGTGTTTGCCATATAGACTCCCGAAGTGATCGGTCGAGGTAGATTTCACGAAATAGGACGTAAAACGGACTTAACAACCAAAACTGCCAATTCGGATTCAAAACTGGTCAGTTTCGGGAAAGTAAAAATTAGAGGCATTTAGAAGCCGAATTGGGTAAATCGTAAAACACGAAAGTTGCTCGGAACAATTTTTCCTAGAAGACTATGCGAGCAGAATTTAAAAATGAGGCTCCAATGGCCTTCGTTTTTACAAAAATCCGTGGCTGGTCTGCCCAGACCCCAGTTACAGGATCAGCCAGTTTCAAACTAAAACTGACGCAAATACAAGTAGAACTGGATTTTTCATAAAACATGAAAGTTTTACCATTTTTCGAGAGCTCCAACTTTCATGAAGACAAGTTTTTCAAATTCCAAATGGATTTTTAAACTGGTATTGTTTTATGAAGAGTGTGCAGGGAACCGAAAATTCCTGCACATAAGTTTTACAAACAGTTTCAAAAAGAAAAAGAAAACTGTATTTTTGCTTAAAACTGTTCCAAAGGCAGTTCTCAGTCTTAAACGACCTTTATAAAGATTTGTTTTAAAGATTGGAATTTTTACCAAAAATATTAAAGGGATTTAAAGTTAAATCTCTCAAATGACAAAAGGATAAGAAAATAGAGTTTTTAAGATAAAAATTGTAATCAAGCCGATTACGGACGGTAATCAAGGATAATACCTGAGTTACTGGGCCAAAGTATAAAGCTCAAGTTTGACCCATATAGGGTTGACCTTAGTTGACCAAAAGTTGACTTTGGTTGACTAAGAGTTTGACCACAGTTAACCTTAAGGGTTAGTCTAGATAACCCTAAAGGATACCAAGATTAATAAATTGGGCTAAGATATAGGGTTAATTAAGGTAACCTAATAATTATGGACAAAAATAAAGCCCAAGGTTAGAAAGGTAACCTAACCCTAACGATATGTATAAAGATTTGGCACTTAAGGTTATCCAATGTAACCTTTTAAGAATTAATCCATGTTCGGTTGTTCTAAAACAATAGGGTTACTATTTGTAACCCAATAAGACATCTAGTATCACGGACATACAACTAGGATTATATAAGCATGATCGTTAGATCACCAACATTCCACAAATACTAATTAAAACCTCATCTATGTCCTTCAACAAGCAGGAGGGAACCTGCAGCTGTACTCAGAAAAGGAGCAGCACTACGCAGGACATAGCAAGAGAGGTAAGTACAACTACCGCCTACAGTATAGGCTTTGTTGTGGTACTTGCCCAAGCATGTTATTGTTAGATGTATGCTAGGAGGGTATGCCTATTTGTATGCTATGTTGTGGTTGCTATATTATGTTGTTATTGCTATACTATGTTATTGTATGCCATGATAATTCTATGTTGTATGCTAAGTTATGAAGTATGATAAGTCAAGGTAAGTTCATGATGAATATTATGTTATGATTATTAAGACATGAAGCATGTATGTATGAGAACACGAAGCATGTTCACGAAATCTTATAAGAATAATAAGAGCAAGTATGACATGACAAAATGAAAAGAAGTAAGATGGCGAGCAAGTCGCCTGTGTCGTGCCTCCCGTTCGAGGTCGGGTTGAGCTATGGCAAGAGTAAGTCCATAGTTGCGCGCCGGGTACAAACACTCAAGTAAGGGGACCATAAGTAAGATAAGTAACGAAAGTAAGTGAAGAATGAATTAAGCATAATACGAGCATAAATGGACCGTGCATTATGATGTTATGCTATGAATTCTATGTTATGATGGTTATGTTATGACGTTATGTTATAGTAAGTTATGTTACGATATATTATGCTAGAAGGTTTTAAGATAAGATTGAGATTATGTTTGTTTATGTCGCGGTATAGGAAGTTGTACTTGCTGAGCGAAAGCTCACTGTCTTACGTTTATGCTGTAGGTAATCAACCTATCAGCAATGGTTGATGCAAGATGGAAGGGCATGGCGGGGCAAACTGTGAAATGTGGGAGTTCGAGCTGCTACGCGTTTTGTTCCTTATGTATTTATGTATGTTAAATATGCTTGATAAAGATACGTTTATATGTTGCATATTTTATGCCATAAAAAAAAATTCCGTTGTTTTTCATAAGTATGTAAGTATGTACGAGAAGTTCAGTATGTATGTATGTATGGTAACGGCCTGTGCTAGGCGGGTCGTTACAGTATTATCCATAAAGTTATAAAACCTTACATATCGATGGAGTACTAGCAGATATATGAATCATCTAAACTAATGTTACATAATTTACCAGACTAAAAAGGTTGTTAGACTCAAGGCTAATTGTAAAATTTTAGGGTTTTTATATTTTTATACTATGTATTTTGATTTTAGTCAGAAAATATACACTTCATTTCGAAGTTTTACATTTATGTACTATCAGATACATATAATATTTAAATCAACATTTTTTTTTCTCTATGAACACTTTATTTTGACTTAAAAATTTCCAAAAAACTAAAAGACAAATTATAAACCATTAAAACCTTTAATTTTCTCAACAAAAAGTTCAGACTTCTCAACCCCACCCTCATAACCACCTAATCCTTTCCCATACCGCCGCAGCACACCCATTCCAACCCCTGCCCCATCCCCCTTAGCTTAGAATTTAAATAAGAATTTCTTCAGTTATTTTTTATTTTTAACTTCAAGGGTGTTTTTGGTTATTTTGAATGCTAAATTAAGTGTTGATCAAAAAAATGCACAAATTAATTTAATAAATGTAATCTAATAACATGAAAAATATACAACTATAACAGGCATGGTGCACTTGTTGAATAAAATAAAATGCAACGTACAAAAATATAGATAACACTAATTCTAGTTTTTCTTTTAAGGGTATTTGGACCTTTTAAGGTCAAAATTAAATATTGACTGAGAAAGAGGATATATTTGTTTATTAAACATAACATGATAGTATAAAAATATTAAATATTAAAACTCATTATATAGTTTTTTAATAAAATGAAATACATGGTACAATATCGTAAATAACCCAAAATTTTATTAGTTCTGTTTATTTTGTAGAAAAGATGGTTTTGCGCTTACCTGAAAATCTCATTCCATGTCAATGATACTTGTTAAGTCAATTCTTCTCATTTTCCACGCAAGTGTTGCTACGGTTTTATTTCCTTGGCGGTCTGTAATTAATTTCGCAAGAAAATATGAGATATATATAACAAAAATGAGAATATTTTATATTACAGTAAATGAAAAATACAATTAGTGATATTATTGATGCTCAAATTCTATTATGTTATACATATTTTTCATCTAAATATCTAATACTAAAACACATATACATAATATATCTCTTTTTTGGCAGTAGGTAAGGTATACAGCTTTTTTGGCAGTACGGTTGGTAATTTTTTACAGTATTTTTTTATATTTTTCAATGGAAGCGCACACTATTTTTTTTTTTTTTAATAAACAACATTAAAGTATAAAGACTAAATCGTAAAACTTTAGTGGAGGCTAAGAAATTTTTAATTTTTAATGGGTAAAAAGTAGAAATATTATAACATTTTTAGGGTAAGATTAAAAAAATGGTTTTCAGTGGGGACTGTTCAGTCCTTAATGAATCCGTCACTTGCGCATCAGTACTAATTAGCCTATATCAAGTTTGTAAATTACTAACACACGAAATCATGTCCTGCGCTGAATCTTTGGTGATGATTGGTTGTAAAGACGACGGCTTTCATGCATGGTGGTTTCAAGGGGAAGCTTCGGGAGATTGATGGCGGAGATGTCGTTGGTGATGTCATCACCGGATAATTGACGGCTGAGAGAATGCAGCGGTGAAGGTGCAGAAGGTGTTTAGGGGACACCGTGAACAGCGCATGCTAGCGGACTCTGCCGTCGTGAGTGAAGATCTCTAGTAAGTTTTGTCAAATGTATTAATATCTCATCGCAACTAATAAAATGTGCATTTTATATGCTAGCATCGTAACAAAAGTTTCATAATTTTTTTTATATACTACCATGTTAAATAGAAGTACTCTTTTTCAATTTGGCTTCATGCACAAAGTACTATACTTGTATTGTGGATTTGATGAAAATTAAAAAAAAAAAAAAAAATCATTCTTCAATTCGGCTTTGCTGCACTGAATCGCACTACGATATCATTCTTCAATTCCTCCAAACCCAAATCTCCGGCTTTTCGGTGGAATCGCATTTGCTCGAATGCTTGTAAGGTATGATTGGTTAAGACTAATTTGAATTAATTACAAATTAAGAAGAAAAACATGGTTCATTTATGAAGCGAGTAGTAATATGTTTTAGTGAAAAAAAAAAAAAAAAGTGTTCTTCTTAATGACCAGGTGGGTAAGGGTTTGTCCTTGGACGAGAAAGCACAAAAGTTGGTTTTCCAGCAGTGGATTGAAGCTGTGAATTCTTCTATTGTCTTGTTTTAAGTACCATAGAGACTTATTGTCCTTTTCTTTTTGTTAAGGATTCCCTTAACTTTTTTATTTGTCCTAAATTTTATCTACTCCTAAACTTTAAAAAAAAAAAAAACAAAAACAAAAAAAAAAAAAAAAACAAACAAACAAAAAATCTTAGTAGTTGTCAAATAACGTTGGTCGACCAAGTCTAAGGGGTTGTTTGGCTCCCAGGTTTGGACTCAAAAAGTTCATTTTAGTTTTTGTCTTTTTCTGAAAAATCAACAAAAATTTTTAAGTAGTTCTTGAAATATCAACTAACTCCAATCTAAAAATTTCATTCCAATTTAGTACATCAATGCAAGCTAAGGCGTAGAGGAGGGAGTTCGGGAAGGTTTTGAGTTTATGAGTTGTTTGATCACATTTATAATTTTTATTTCTTATTTAAACGATGGTGCATGCCTATAAAATAAGCAAGTTTTTTTTTTTTTTTTAAATGTTAGTAAACAAAAATTTTTCTTTTGATTAAAGAAAGAAAAAAAAAACGAAAGGGTAGTTTAACATTCATATTTTCTTGTCTATGTTGTGGAAATGTAGACTGATCCAAGACATCGGTATGGTTGGAACTTGCGAGCTTCCTATGAAGAGTGGTGTAAAACAGATGCCGGTAAGCCATGCTTTTACTGGTAAGTGAGTTTACTTAGACATATCTTAATCGGGGACATAGATTTCTTGAAATTTTCCCTCATCAAACAAGTGAGGGATATCAACCTAATTGAAATGTCATAAGTTTTAATAATATCAATCTTCCTCTCTTAGTTTAATTTTTATTATTATTATTTCTTTTTGGTTAAAGATTTAAAATTATGTTGCTTTGCATTGGCAGGTTGGATATAGGAGATGGAAAACAGCTTGACCTGGAAAAGTATGCAAGATCAAAGCTAAGAGAACAGTGCGTCAATTATCTTGGACCTGTAAGTTCTTACATGGATCCAATTATCAGTCTTAGGGTGCATTTGGTGCACAGGATTAGGAATAGATTATTAAAATTAGAGTTTGTTATAAACTTTTTAAAAACTAGATAAAATTGATATGGAAATTTTAGGTCCAGAATGATGCATCAAACGCACACTTAAATTGGAACTAAAGTAAAAGTAGTGCTATATATACATATATATAATTATATAGGTAAGGTCTCATATTCGACACCTCCGGTGGAACAGTACTCGTAACATAAAGGCAATGGTTATAATACTAAGGTTATTAATTGTAGCATTTTTGTTGGTACATGTTTTTCACTTTAACAACTCCAAATCATATCATGTTATACATAAATTTATATAAAATTACGTAAATCATTACACTCATTGATATAAAAATTTATATGTACCAAACAAATGTGACTGTTGGATAAAAGACTATTCCTATATATACATAAATTTTTGTTAATTTTAAATTCACACTATAAGTACTATACACGACTGTATTATTATTAAAATTATTTTCCTACTGCAATTAGAAAGAGAGGGAACAATATGAGTACATTGTTGTCGAGGGCAAACTTATTAACATACAAACTGGAAATTTCCTTGATACACAATCGGCTATGTGGATATTTGCCATGAGCACTGATAAATGCACAAAAACACACTCTTGTTCATATAATTTATTAGATAAATTACATTTTAAATGAGTATTTACATAATATTAATACATAATATTTTATTTTGAAAATATTTATTTTATTTATTTTGATTTATTTTGTTTTCCTTTTCCTCCTCCATTTTTCCTTTCTTTTACTTTTTCTCCTTTCTTTCGCAGGAACAGCCACTGATGTGGCTCAATCCCGTGCACAGCTCCAGCCCAGATCTCCCATAAGCCCACGCGAATCTCGGGCCGTGTCCTCTCAGGCATGAACCCAGCCCGAGTGGCCCCAGCTCACGTTTCCCAGCCTGAGTAATCCCAGGCCCGTGATTCCAGGCCCGCTATTCCAGCTACCAATCAAAGCCCGCGTGCGCTTGTCAGCCTGTGATCCCAGCCCGCATGATTTCTGGGCTGCGCCTTTCAGGCCCGTGACTCCAGCCCGTGATCCCAGCCGCGTGACTTCTGGGCTGCGAATCTCAGGCCACCAATCTCTCAGCCGCGTGACTTCTGGGCTGCGAATCCCAAGCCATCCATTTCCTCCAGCTAGTTTACCGCGAATCTCCACTCGATTTACCAGCCTGACAATATGATTTTTAGGCCGAAAATCTCTCTTCAGAGGCTGGACATTGAGGCCTATAAAAGCAAGACTTTGTAGCAAGCAAAAAGGGGTGTTTCCATTGGTTTTTGGCTGAGTTTTTTAGTATTGTTTTTCTCTTATTCTTGCATTCTAGAGTTCTTTGGTGAGACTAGAGATGATCCTATATGTGTAGTGAATTTGTTTAGGTTTTGATTCTCCAATGGTTTGTAAGGTTTATACATTTGAGTAAATAATTATCTTTTATCTTATTTCATCCTCATATCAATATATTTTGTTGTCAACTTTTATATAAATTTAGTCAAGCTCTTTTTATGTGATTGTTGCATGATATGGTATATTGATAGGATTATTTTATAAGTAGTCTTTTACTGCAATATTACTTATAGTATATTGTCGCTTTTGGATTTCTTAAAGATAATTTTTGCTAGTTCTTCACGTGAGAATTTTATTTACTCAAATACATTTTAATTCACGAGTTCTTCAAATCTTTATTTTCCGATTGATTGTTTGGGATGTGAAACTTTCAATTGAGTTATTTTATGAATCAAAAATCCAAATAAGTTTACGAAACATATAAGAGATTCTCGATGTCTTACCATTTTTTATTATTGAATTTTTCTCTATTTTTAAATTGCGTTGTCTTTAAATTTGTTTAAAAATCACAAAAATACGTCTTCTTCTCCTCTCTTTGTTTACTTATTTCTCTAATGCTTCTGTTCCGCTAATCTTTTCTTGTTTGTTTTTATCACCTCCTCGTGGGATTGACCGTTCGAATTGTGCTGCAATCGACCGCTTGTTTTTGTACATATTTGAGCGTAATCAAGCACCTCTTAGCAACTATATGTTGGTCAGGTGACTTTAATTTTCCTTTTTTTAATTTTATTTTTCCCTTCATTTTGGATTAATTTCAATCTTGGAACAGTACTACTGATCCCTTGCATATATGCAACTAAAATTTCAGAAAAAGAAAGGAAAATTCCATCATTCTAGCTTTTTGGCCGGAGGGGCTACGATCGCTGCAGGAACCCTAGGGGCTGAGAATGGAATTCAGAAGGTAAGCAGTTTCAGATGATTATTTATTTATTTATTTATTATCATTATTTTTTTTTTAATTTGGGTATAGGGTGGTTTCAAAATTTGTACTTTTTTGTGGAGTCCGGTGTGGCATTACTGTTAAATTATACATGCAATCACATTTCATTTGAAAATTTGAATGCAAAGAAGTAACAAATATGTTAAAGAATATCGCAAGTACCATGCACTTTCGAATTTAGTGACTTGATCAACCCTAATTTTAGTTTTCTTAAATAGACTATCAACAACGAATCGTATAATCAACAGTAGTTTTTTTTTTTCTTTTTTTTTTTTGGAGCTGAGATGTAAGATTTGAACATTATTGATGTAATTAGATATGGATTTACCACTCAATTATTTTTTACGGGTGTACAAACAAAAAAAAAAAAGCAACAATTAGCCAGATAAATTGCTTAATTGTGAGTCAGAAGGCTATATACATGCAATCCCATTTATTTATATTTTAGAGATTTACTGTCTGTAATTGACAATTAATATTGTTTTGACAATGTGTCAGTCAATCTCTCCATATACTGGGCATTACCAGACAACCAATGACTGTCTCAACAGCTTCTATCTTTTTTCACAGACAATGGCGTGAACCTTGATCAAGTTGAGGTAATATAGTTTGTTTTTAATACCTTGTTCTTGTTACTATACTTAAATGACTAGTTCTGTGAGGGCTAGCTCAATGGATAAGACAGAGATTCAGGATCTTAAATTATAAATTTGAAATACAAGAGGTTCTCTTTCAATTAATAAAATAGATATCCAGGACCTCAAACTGAGGGGCAAAAAAAAAAAAAGGTACGGTTCTGGAAACACTTTATCATGGTTTTGAAGGTACTAAAAATATATCTAGTAATCTATAGTGAAAAGCAGAGTTTGGACGAAGATATATGGAATTGGAAAAATATAATTTAGTTAATTTTGGCTATTGTGCGTGTGTGTGTGTGTAAATATTTTCATTTTATGCTATAAATTCATGACAAAAGTCCCTTCAGGGACATCCGATAAATTCATGACAAACTAGTTCACGGCCATCAATTGCCTGACGGTATTTTTAACATCCCCTTTTCTTCAGATTCTCAAGCCAAATGAAGGTTTTACATGAGGTCCTGAAATTTGTTGCGTACGGAAACATCTCTTTTAAACAGCAGAAATCATCCCAGTATATTGGGGATGTATATGGAACTTCTGCAATTTAAACTTCTTGTATCATGGTCATCATATATATATGTGTGTGTGTGTGTATTCTCTTACCTAAGGTAAAGAAAATCGTGTTTCCTTGAAATTTGTAAAGAAAATCGGTAAGTGCATGGTTTTGAGGCAAACCACTCTTTCGAGCAATTTTCTAAATCCATTTAAAATTCTATCGTTGTCATATGAAATTTTGTCGCTCACGAAACTTGTAGGTCTCATGGAGATCTACAGCTGTAACCCCAACCCTCCCGGCCCACGGTGACCCATTGAATTTTTTTAACAAAAAAATACGATCAATAGAGAACCGCGCTACATCCATCATGTAGTTTGTTAGTATACAAAGCTTTGGTGTTGGGAATCACGCCAATTCATTAGGACCGCAGAGGCACCCGAAGAAGTTGGAGTGAAGCTTCTTCAGCCTCAGCTAACCCTGTTTAGCTAGAAGGGCTTCATTAAAAAGCAGTAATATTATCTCAAAATAATCATTAAACTCTCAAAATTAACCACTTGCCCCATTGCTTTGGCATAACTATCAAGCACCTTAATAATTTGTCTGGCTACTAAAGATAATCGAGTCGTCACCAAAAATAAGATGGCAAACCTTGGGCGCTCAGCGAGCCACCGATATACCTGTAAGCTTGCCCGTCACTTCTACATTATGCAAGAGAGCGGCCAAACCTTCAACACACATCAGGAACAAATAGGGAGATATTGGATATCCTTGTCTAAGACCGCGAGTAGGGTTCACCCACGCCACAAGGAGCACCATCAATTAAAAAAAAAAAAAAAAGGATAAATTGGGACAAAAGGACATAATTAACAAGGACAAAGGCCTAATAAGTGGGTGAAATTTGAGTGGTAATTCCATACCCATAATTATTTTTTTTAATATAAATTATAAAATTTTCTTCTTCTAACTATTTCTTTCATCTTTTTTCTTTTTTTTTCATGAATCGTGTTACATCGATTAGGAATTTTTCTTGAGCATTGAGTACGCTAATGTTTGTCCTTGTTATAAGCATGCTATTTGCTTTCTCAAATAATTTTTTGACCATTTTTAGGGTTTGCTCAAATTATCAAGAAACCTTCGCTTTAGTTCTGAATTGCCCGATAATTCTGTGAAGTTTTTTTTTTTTTTTTGGGTTATAGATTTTTTTCGACCATGTTCATGTTAGGGTCAGCTATGTAAACTTCCTATCTGCCTATTCAAAGTCACGTTTGATAGGTTGTTTGGTGATATAAATTTTAAAATTGATTTCTTAATGCACAAAAAATGACGGAAACGCATGCGTTTAATCTTTTTTGAATCATGGGAACTGTAACTTAATGGATTTGGTCAGCGATGTTTGATTTGTTGGTAAGGTCAACGGACTCATCTTCTCTATCCAATGGTGGTTTCAAACTTACAATATGAGGGAGGGAGAGGGGGGAACAGATATATATGATGCCTCAAATTTGCTGTCCCATTAGCTTTTTCTCAATATTATTTTGTTATATATCATATAAATTTAAGAATTTGACTACATAATAAATACTAATGATGAAAATACTTGGCAATTGAATGAGCTATCAAAATAGTATTGAATTAATAATCAATAGTACAATAAAATAAAACAACAGATCTAACTATTAAAAGAAGAAAAAGAATATAGTAAAAATGAAAAAAAAAATTAATAGAAGGATAAAAAAGGTGGGAGGATCCGCTTAAAAAAAAAAAAAGGTGGGTCAAGCTGGGACTTCATAATTTTAAATTAGTATCCACATGTAAAGCATCAAGCATGGAATCCCGGCACCAGTGGCGTGATATGAATTACGACCCTATAACATTTGTTTTACTTTTTAATTCGTTGTTTTTGCTTTTGTTTTTTGTTTTGTTTTTTTGTTTTTTTTGGATCTTGGCGTCAGATTTTATTTTTTTGGGGTTATAGATTTTTTTTCGATCATGTTCATGTTAGGATCAGCTATATAAACTTCCTATCTGCCAATTCAAAGTCACGTTTGATAGGTTATCTGGTGATATAAATTTTAAAATTGATTTCTTTATGCACAAAAATGACAGAAATACATGCGTTTAATCTTTTTTGAATCATGGGAACTGTAACTTAATGGATTTGGTCAGCGATGTTTGATATGTTGGTAAGGTCAACGGACTCATCTTCTCTATCCAATGGTGGTTCAAACTTACAATATATGAAGGGGGAAAAAAACAGATATATATGATGCCTCAGATTTGCTGTCTCATTAGCTTTTCTCAATATTATTTTGTTACATATCATGTAAATTTAAAAATTTAACTACATAATAAATACTAAATGATAAAAATACTTGACAATTGAATGAGCTGTCAAAATAATATTGAATTGATAATCAATAGTACAATAAAATAAAACATCAAATCTAACTATTAAAAGAAGAAAAAGAGTATAGTAAAAAATTGAAAAAAAAAAATAGAATGATAAAAATGGTGGGAGGATCCGCTTAAATAAAAAAAAGACGGGTCAAGCTGGGACTTCATAAATTTAAATTAGTCTCCACATGTAAAGCATCAAGCATGGAATCCCGGCACCAAAGCCGTGATTTGAATTCCGACACTATAACATTTGTTTTACTTTTTAATTCGGTGTTTTTTCTTTAGTTTTTTAGTTTTTTAGTTTTTTTTTTCTGAAATTTTAATCCAACTCCTTAAATAGTTAAATAAATGCATCTCAATTTTAAATTTAGAATGGGCAAATGCTTTCTTATTACTTTCAAAAAAAAAAAAAAAATGCGTTCTTCTTCACGTCTTGCCAGCTGGTGTCTTGGACTGGTAGTCGTTGGCTGGATTAATTACAGCGCTTTTTTTTTTTTTTTAGTTGTGTGTTGACTTTTGACTTTTTGGTTAACGGTAATGGTTAAAGTCTCTCAAAAAAAAAAAAAATTCGAATTAAGAATTAAGAATTTAAAAATTTTAAAAACCAAAAACAAAAGAAAAATGCTTATAGTGTGTTTGTGGCACCGATTTGTAATTAATTTTTTATGTTAAAATTGATTAAATTTGTAATTGAATTTTCAGGAAAAGAATAATAATAAGTGACAAAAACTAAAATAGACAAAAACAAAAACTAAAAATGCTTACAGTGGGCATTATTACTTTTCTTGTTTCTCTCCTCTCATTCGTCTCGATTTCCAAAGCCTTAAAATACCGCCACCTCTGTGGGTAAGAAGTAGAAACAATTTCAACAACATGACTATCTTTTTCTACGTGGAAAATGTTGTCCAGTGACCTATTTCAGGCAGCCGATTATACAAATGACCGGATTTTTTTTATTTTTTTGGGAAATGGCCGTGCCCATTTTTGATCTGGTCAATCAGTCTGACCAAGGGTAGGGAGAGAGAGGGAGACGAGGCTTTGGAGTTCGCCGGCCATCATCACCTCACTGAAGCGTAGGAATGTGTGGATGGCAAAGCTAAAGCACGAGTATTTTGGCAGCCCTTGGACACTGATTTCGTTTTTGGCAGCTTTCCTCTTGCTTTTGGTCACTGCATCGCAGACGGTGTTTTTCAGTGCTATTACAAACAATAGGCTAGGCCAAGAGCAGAGCAAAGACGAGCATCTCATGAATTGGGAAAAAATAAAATGAATTACCTTATTATTATTATTATTATTATTTGGAACTTATGTTTACTTTGATTGGTAATTATCTTTAATATCTTTGTCATAGACGGAGGGACGTTGGACCTAGTGGGGGCATATAACTCCATTGATAATTTCATTTGAAATTTAACATTACTTTTTGAGACTCTACCAACGCGGACGGTACCATATTTAACCTTGACACATTAATACAGAATGTGGATATCACGACGGCTTTTAACCGTCGTACTAACATTTTCACGGCGGTTTTCTAACCGTCGTGGAATCTAGGGTCGTGAAATCTTTTCAGATTCCACGACGGTTTTTTATCCGTCATGTAATAGGCAAAAAATAGGGTCTAATTGTGGACATTTAAGAACATATCACGACGGTTCTACGCAAAAAAACCGTCGATAGGCGGACCTACCACGACGGGTTTTCAAGGAAACCGTCGTGGTATGGTTTGCCGAAAAAAAAATTGCGAATTTATTTCATTTCCCAGGGGTGACAAATCCAGAAAATTCCGGAAAATTTAAGTCACAAAATCAACATTTTTTTCTGAAAAATTCCCAAATCCGTGTCTTATCCAATCAATTTTAAAACAATCTAAATCACAACGACAATCAACAATCACCGAAAGGACGGATTTTGGATATTTTTCTATGGAAAATTCCCAAATCAACAATCAACCAAATCAACATTTTGGAAGGAACACTGTGGATTTTTGACATTTTGGACGGAAATTTCACAATCAACAACCACAATCAACAAAATCAACATTTTGGACGGAAAATTCCCAAATCCGTGCCTTAACCAAGCAAGATACATTTCAACTTACCGGATTGTCGAGCGTGGGTACGGGCGGAGTGGTAGAGAATGTAGGGGACGGAGGAATGGCGGCGAGAGAGATAGGGAAAAGGGGCCGGAGTTAGAGCGAGAGAGGGAAAAAGGGTCGGAGTTAGAGAGAGAGAGAGAGAGGAATGGCGGCGAAAATGTATGGAGGGAGCGGAGAGAGATAAATGGAGGGAGGATATGGGCGGCTTTGAAAAACCGTTGAAAAACCACCCATATCCTCCCTCCATTGAAAAACCGTCGTAGTAGACGGACCATACCACGACGGTTTCCTTGAAAAAACCGTCGTGGTAGGTCCGCCTATCACGATGATTTTTTACGTAGAACCGTCGTGATATGTTCTTAAATGTCCACATTTAGGTTATATTTTTTGCCTATTCCACGACGGGTAAAAACTATTGTGGAATAGAAAACCGTCGTAGTATCCACATTCTGTACTAGTATGAGAACTTGTAATAATAAAATATGATACGGTACATATAATAAAATATTTAATCAAACTTATGGGCACTATTTTTGACAATCTAGGATAAAATAAAAAATGTTTTCGGACATATATGTTTAAAAATACAAAAAAAAAAAAAAAAAAATTGGTGGGGGAAGGTAAAAATGGGGAAAAAAAAATGGAAAAACAAAAAATAATAAAAAATAAAAGTGGAAAGTGGAAAAAGAAAAAAAAATGCAAAAGTTATCGTCATAAATATCACGTTAGATTGCAGTGCTGAGACCATATACAACTGTCATCTACGGAACCGCAAGTCGTCTCCGCAGCATCTCCCTGTTGGTAATTTGTTCGTTTTTGTTTTTGTTTTTTCCCTTATTTCGGATATTATAGTCCATATCAACTTTTCTCTTTTCTTCACTTTTCTCTCATACCCAACGATCTAAAAGTATATTTTCTATTAAAAAATCCATTCACTCTTTTCTTTTCACCTACTTTTCGCCTCTTGTATCAAACATAGCATAAAGGTTTCCTTTTTTTTTTTTTTCTTCCTGTAGTCCTTACTATGCTGCTGGCATTAAAATACTGTTTTTAATGAACAAAGAAAGCTGAGTGTTTGTTTGTTGTCTCTTACAGACAACGGAGAAATGGAAAACGGTGATTTCAATATTACAATAAACTCCCTGTGTCTGGAGCAAGATTGCAGTCCCGTTGGGAATTATGGTATGGGGAATTTTAATATTCATCTATTTATTTACCTTTTTGAACTTAACAGGGGGTTTTGCTTTGTGATCTTAGTTATTATTTTTATTATTATCAATATCACTCCTAACTCTGAATTACAAAATCTATCCTAAAAATTGATCTAATTCTTTCAGAGTCCTAATAATGTCACTTGCATTGATATATTCTCTCTTTTTTCCATCTCTTACAGTCAACGGTGAAATAGAACTTGAATCTCTGCCGAAAGGGGGTCAGAATAAGGAGCATGGTATAGGGATTCTTTTACGTTCTTTTAATTATTTCTTTTCCGTTTTTTAATAGCTTTCATTTTTTTCTCTCTTTTAATGGACGCTTTCAACTTTTGTCTTAGTGCTGCTCAAAGACAAATTGTTTTAAGAGTAGTGCTGTGTGCTAGAGATTTCAACTTTCAATGATCATCTTTTAATTGGTTGATATAATTTTTTAATTTCAATTGACGTAACTCCTTTTTAACACATTAATTGAAATCAGTTGGTGATAAAAATGCTGGATAAGAGTTGAGATTCCTAGTATTTAATTCTTAATTGTTCTTAATTGTAATCTCGAGAACCATCAACTCTACCATTTTTTTAATTTATATAAATACTTCCTAAACTTTTTGCTCCATAACTCAGTTTAATTAGTCCCTTTAAGTTAAAAATGTGACAATCGAACACTGTTAAAGAAAACCTGAAATTATTTTTCCTTTTTAAATTCTCTTATAAAATCTATTAAGAAAATTTAGTAGCTCAAAACTATATAACAAAGAAAACAAATAAAACTTATATACAAAATTTATATTTTATGGGCTAGCAGATCTGGGTGGGTCTTGTGTTAGACGATCGAACCCAACCTCTGGGCTAGAGAAAATACCTGGCCTATTAACCACTGTTTGTTGGACATGTCGGTTCATAGAGAAAATACTGGAAACAACCACTTAAATAATAATAAAAATAATAATATAGAGAAAATTATCTAAATAACTACTTTTTTTTTTTAATTTATTGACCAACATGATATAAAATCTCCATCTCTGATCAATATGACAAAAATTATAGTTAACTTTTGTTTAATTTTGTATCAAGTTAGCTAGTGTCAATTTTTTATGTCATGTTAATACAATGATCTTTAAATTTGTGGTATTTATGTGCATTCCCCATAAATATATTTGTTTATGTTTTTTATCATATCCTAATGTTTATTTGGATTTTTAATTCTATATGCTTATTTAATTGGAGATTAAAAAAAACGAGATAATTAGAATGCATGTCATAGAAATAGAGTGTGTATTAAGTTTTTCCATAACTAATGAAACTATGGCTAAATGTGCCAATAACGTTATCAACGATGATGCAATAAATAAATATAAATATATATATATATATATATTCAAGATGCTAATTAGATATTATCAAAGTAAACCAAAAAAAGGATGGGTGTGGAATGAAATATGAATAGTGTATTAGTCTTTATTTAATGAAAATATTTACGGCTAATTTTGGAATACATAAGGTGTGTAATAAGTAAATTTAATTATTTTAATTTTTAAAGGGATGTAAGTTTAGAAGAAGGCGCAGAGAATTAGGAGTGATGTACCAATAAAGTCATAATTTATTTAGTTATTATTGATAATATTATAATAAATATATACTAAGCAATCATTTTAAAATTTGAAAATATAATTATGCATAAGTGTATAAGTAAATTTACAATAATCTATTTCAATTCTGGATTTAAATAAATATATGAATTACAATTATAACAACTTCAATTTCAAATTATATAATCTATGTGAATAATTTATTCGATTCGGAATCTTAATTTATGCCCGTTGTGCACTTCAAGTAAACACACCCTCAGTAGAATTATTACCAGCACCACGCATTTACCTGACAACCAAAAGTCAAAAAAATAATAATAAATAAAAAGACAACTACAAAGAAAAACGGGCACATTCCAAAAAGGAATCCAGTTATAAGTACCAGTGTTACATATCAGACAACACACCAGTTGGCAAAACACGAAGAACAATGCATTCAACCATTTTAAATTCCCAGTTTAGATGTATTTAACTCTCCACGCTTTGCAAATAGAACATTTTTTAATAAAATAAACTAAACCATTAACGTACTTCAAAAAATTAAAAACAAAGAAAACATTGATATTGAATCAGAGTTTCAATATCAAGGCCAAAGGAAAAATTTTCCACCATAAATGAAAAGTTCAACTTGTTGAGGACGAACACCCAAATAAAAGATAATCATTATAAATAAATAAAAAGTTGGCTCCCTCCTTTCTCATACCCACAACAGCACCGTCCACCACTCATCAACTCGCCGTCCTCTCCGTCACCACAGCCGTCCATCCCCATAAGCACAGCCACGATCCCCATAAATAATAACGTGAAGGAGCCCTAGGGCATAAGCTTTATTTTTTTATTCTATGCCACGTCAGTTTAGAATAGATAGAATATTACAGAAAGGGCATTCTTACTAGCTGTGTAAAATTCAAAGGTACACATGCCAATTCTCAAAATTTAGGGCGGGCAAAATCATAAGAGTGTTAAAGTTTATGGGTCAAAAATAAAATTTTATCCTAATAAAAGTTAAGGAGCTCAGTGTAATTGTTGTTTGTAGAAAAGTAATCTTTTTGGCATCATATGTTTCTCATAATTTTTACAAAGGTTTCATCATGTGTATTTTTTTTCCCCTCAAAAAAAATTTTAAAATAGTAGTTCATGTAGCAAAAAACAAAAAAAAAACAAAAAAAAACTGTCAATATCTAGCCATTTTTTTGAACATTTAAGAGTATCTCCAATGCAATGATAAAAGGTTGTGCCAATAGTAAATTTTGACATTTGGATGAAAAAGTACTCTCCAATGTACTGCTATATTTGATGTCAAATTTGCCAAATGCTAAATTTTATGGCAAATTTGCCACGAGGTATAGCTAATGTCAAATTTAGCATTTGATTTCTATTGGTTATTGGCTTTACGTTTGTCATGTAATTATTACATAGTTTCATTTTTAAATTATTTAAATACTAGATGCTTATTTTTACAAGTTACAAAGCACAATAATAATAACAAAAAGTAGAAATAGCATTAGAAATAATATTATACATTGGAGTATAAAGTAAAATAATATTATTTTTCACATTTCTTTATAACATATATAGCATTGGCATGGCTGAATTCATTGGAGATGGTCTAAGACCTTTTCCAATGCACTGGTCTATACAGATACTATATTTTTGTTATAAAAAAAAAAGTACGAAAAATAGTGTGATCCTAATTTATACTTTAATACATAATTTTATTTCTAATACTATTTCTCTTTTGTCATTATTAATTTATTATTATATTTTGAAACTTGTAAAAATGAACATTTAGTATTTAAATAAATTTAAAATGAAAATATTGTAGTAATTATATCACAAAAGTCAATCCAACAATCAATATGAAGCAAATATTCAATTTGACAATAGCTATAGCTTGTGACCAGTTTGTTGTAAAATCTAACATATGTTAAATTTTACATCAAATATAGCAATCTATTTGAGAGCAATTTTTTCATCCAAATACAAAAAATTTATCATTGGCACAACTTTTTACATTGTATTAATTGGAGATGCTCTAATGTTCTTTGTGCCATTTTCCCCATTTTCACTAGTGAATTTTCTCTCTATTCCTAATCTATGGATGAAACCACGTTAATTCTTTATCTCTTTCTTCTGTATTTTATTCTCTTATTTATTTTTTTATTTTTATTCTTCATATGAAAGAGGGAATCTAATCCGAATTGGTGTTTGGTAGAGAAAAGAACATATTGGTTCAGATTTGCATTGATTAAGGATTTGACTCCCCACACTCTCCTCAAATTTCCCCGGCTTGCACGTTAATCGAATTTTTAATTCCTTTTGAATGTATATTTTAGAATTTTCCTTTAGTTAGTTTTTTTTTTTTTTTTTTTATAAGAATGTTCAATTTGCTTTTTTTTTTTTTTTTTACTTAGTTCAAATCCCTTTCAAAATATCAGAAAACATATTAAGATATTATTCTCAATGTAGATTTACAATTTATCTGCATATCGAAACGACATTTCGGATCACAATTTAACATACATGTTTAGATTTTACCGTTTAAGCCAAAAAAAGGTTCAAATCGTAAAAATTCCAACATGGGAACCAAATGAACTAGCCTTGTTGTTTGTACAAACTTTCATCCAACGTCAAATATGGATTTACAGAATAACTATTAGGCTTAATAATTATTTTAGTTAGTTCGTATGAGTTTTGTCAATTATTTTAGTTATTAAACATGAGATTGATCATTTCCAAATCAATATTTAAACACATTATAAGAAGAAGAAGCTCAACCAGTTTCATTTGTGATTTCTTTAACAGGTCAAGGAAAGGAAAAATTGAAGGAAGCAGATGGGGTGAAACTGGACGTACCTGAAGATACCGGTAAGTAGTTTGTGTTTTTTTTTTTTTTTGTTTTTTTGTTTTTTTCCCTTTGCTTGAAAGCACTTTTACCATCCAAATTGATTGCTTCACTTTCGTTTTACTTGTTTGCTTTGAACTTTAATTAGCTGCCGAAACCTTGGACAAAGAAGACTGTGGTTTCCGATTTTAGAATCTTGTTCAAACACTTGATTTATGGATTTTAACCCCTCCCAAACTCCCTCAAAATATCCCCAATTTGAACCCATGCGCTACAGTGCATAATAATCTAATTTGTTTTTAGTTTTTTTTTTTTTTTTTATCATTTATTTTACTTTGTTTCAATAATATTCGAACCAAACGTACTAATCTTGTTGTAAATCCATATTTGGGAGCTGAACCTCAACCAATTTCATTAGTGGTTTCTTTAAGAGGTAAAGGGAAGTAACAAATGAAGGAAGCAGATGAGGAGGAACTAGACGTACCCAAAGAAAGTGTTCACTTTGATTTCTTCTCTTTCTTTTTACTATTTTTGCTTTTAACTTTGGCAGTCGAAACTGATGCAGAATCATCAATGGCGGCCCAAAAGCAACTCACTAAAGGTTTTTCCCCCTCTGCGATAATACAGCCACTAGCATTAAAATCATGGGAAAGGAAAGTGATCGTGTTTGTTTCTTGTCTCTTACAGAGGGGGGTGAAATAGAAGAAATCCACATAGATTGGATGATGTCAAGCGAATCTCAAGAAACGGATTCCGGTATGGACATTGTTTTGCAATATTTTATCATTTCTAAACAAATATTTGAACCGGGAATTTAATCTGAATTGGTGTCTGACAGAGAAGAAGATTCTGGTTCAGATTTTAAATCTGCTTTAAACGATTTGTCTTCCCGACTCCCCTCAAATTTCCCCCCATTTGAAAACAGGTGTTTAGCAACAACCTTTTTTAGCGACGACATTAGTTGTCGCTAGAAAAGCTTCTTTAGAGACAACATGTCATCGCAAAAAAACTTTCGTCGCTTATATATATATATATATATATATATATTTACAAAATCAGTAATTTTCATTGCTAATAGTTGATCTTTAACAACAATATGTTGTCGCTAAAAATTTTTTGTGCATGCCAAACTTTTAGCGACGACACTGTCGTCGCTAAAAGTCTGCCTGAAATGTAGACATGAAAAATCGCACCTTTTTTCATCGAGTTCTCTGCAAATTATTATAAGCGACGACAAATGTCATCGCTAAAAGTACTAAAAATTTTAAACGGGAAAAACTACGCCCTTTTTTCAATGAGCCTTTTTACAAACTTTTTTAGCAACAACAATTGTTGTTGCTGCTAAAAGTGACAAAGTCGTTGCTAAAAGTGACAAATTCTACTTTTTAAATAGGCAGACTCTCTTTTCCCCCATTCTCCTTCTTCTTCATCATCATTCTTCCCTTCTCCATTCTCCCACCATCCACCCCTTCCGCCCCCGACCACCACCCATAGTTGCCACCAGACCTCCAGCATCCATCGCCACCGGACCTTCAGAGTCCACCGCCTCCATCCTTGTCAACAATCATCACTCCCTCATTTTCCTCATCCTCCTCCTCCTCCTTCTTTTCTTCTTCTTTTCCACTACCACTGTCACCAGCCTCCTCCTCCTCTTCCTCTTCTTCTTCCTTCCGGCCTCCTCCATCGCCGCCACCACCACCACCCCTTCATTTTCCTTTTTCTTTATTTTGGGGATAAAAAATCATCCTCATCCCCGTCCCCATCCCTGAACTTTATCCCTCATCTATGTCTTGCTATCTTCGGGGATAAAAAATCATTCTTATCCCCGTTTACATCCCTGAACTTTGTCCCCCATCCCGCGGGGATATTGTCATCCTTAAGCCCATAGATGAGATCCATCCTTTATTTATTGTGATGTTCAATATCATTGATGTTCCAAAACATTGTTCATTTCTTTTTATAAACTGATTTGATGAGTTGGTTGTTAACTTATCACTTCGCCGGGGATTTTGTCCACCATCATTTGGTATTGTTTCCACAACATTTTAGAAAGGAATCTCACGGTTTCCAATTAAACTATTCTACAAATGGTTCTGAAATAGCATTTGTTTTGCACAAAGTCAAAAAATAAAAACGAAAACCAAAAGTCGTTTTTAGTTTTTGTTAAGAAATTTGAAAATGAAATAAAATTGTTTTCCTGTTTCCTTTTTCATTTACATAAAAACTTCCTAAACTTTTTGCTCCATAACTCAGTTTAATTAATCCCTTTTAAGTTAAAAATGTGACAATTGAACACTGTTAAAGAAAACCTGAAATTTTTTTGCCTTTTTAAATACTCTTATAAAATATATTAAGAAAATTTAGTAGCTCAAAACTATAACAAAGAAAACAAATAAAACTTAAATACAAAATTAATATTTTATGGGTTAGCAGAGTTGGGTGGGTCTTGTGTTAGTAGAGCCCAAGCCCAACCTATGGGCTGGAGAACCTCGACCAAACACTAGGCCTATTACTAACTGTTTGTTGGACATGCCCGTTCATAGAGAAAATACTGGAAACAACCACTTAAATAATAATAAAATATAGAGAAAATACACATTTGGATATTAAACCACCGTTTGTGGACATATTTCCAAAAGAATTTTCCAAAATTTTTTTTAATCTTTTTCGTTCAATTTTACTATGTATATTTCTAAATATTTTTAAAAAACTCAAATTTTAAAAGTCTATAACTTTATTATTTTAAGTCGAAATTAAACAATTTTTTTCTTTTCAAATTGCCTAGAATTTCGAGTTGAACGAAATAAGATCTATATTGTTTTTTTTTTTTTTTCCAAATGAGTTTTTATACTTTTTCACTTCAAACAGTTTATTTTACCAAACACATATTTTCAAAACTCAAACCATCTCCGACCTCCAAAACACCGTCTTCAAATGTGATTCCAAACAGACCCTAAATAAAAAAAAAAAGTTGGGCTATTTATTAGGTTGGGTGATCAAAATAGGCCACCCAACCTAATTTTCCATAAATTAGTATAGTCTATGACATAATATGACACTTTATGCAATATAAAGTTTTTATTATTTTTATTTTTTAAGGCAACTCTCAATCCAAAGCATGAATGTATGGTATTCTGGTAAAGAGCGTACAAGACTAAAGCTATTATAACTTTGACAATATCTAGAGATGTATTTTTCAAGGGATAATCCAACAAATCATTCTTGGTCAAGTTATTGTGAGCCCATGTCTAATTTTAAATTTTACATCACTTAGCTAAAGTTTTTATTTTATTTAATTTAATTTTAATTTTAATTTTTTTTTAATACGATTGTGGGGGTAATGGCTGCCACATGTTTTTTTTTTTTTTTTAAAACAAGATGAAACATGTTTTTATTACGGTATCTCTAGTCATTTTGTGGTTTATAGTGTTTAAAATCAGTGCTTAAAAATCAGTATTTTAAAATTATCAAGAACAGGAATCTCAACCACTTTCATTTGTTGTTTCTGTATTTATAGGTAAAGGAAAGGAAAAAGTTGATGAATCAAATGTGGTGCAAATTATTATAACCCGAGACAACGGTGAGTTGGTTGTATTATTATTATTATTTTTTTTTTAAGTTGGTTGTATTATTTCTTTTGTGCTTAAAAGTTCTTTTTAATTCCTTTTCTTTTTTTATTTTATTTTATTATTTTATTTTTATTTTTTTATAAATATGCTTGAAAGTTCTTTTACTCTAACTTGATTATTTATTTTTTCTTTTGCTCAGACAATTCGATTGTTTTTTAATATCGATTGTTTCTTTTTTTCCTTGTTTGACTGTTTGCTTTTAGCATTAGCAGACGAATCCGTGGATTTCTCCACACATGCAATCATCGGCAGTCAAACTCGCCGCAATATAGGATTTTGTAGAGAAAACCCTAAGAAATCTCAATTCCAAACGAACAAACTCAATCAAATTGGGAATTAACACAAGAACCAGACACGCATCAATTCCAGGAAAACATCTTCTCATTGAATCTCTAAAAAAGATAAGAGTATAATCCACAAACCACAGATCTGATCAAAAACCCCAAAGACCCTAAATCTCTCGTTTACAAGACTTAGTTTCTCTCTCTCTCTTATTTCTTAATCTCTCTCTCAAACTTTCTCTAACGCAGAACTAATTAACTAATACTGTTTATTTCTTTTTATATACAATAGGGGACAATACAACAGCTTTGACCTTTGGACCTGTTAGCTAAACTCCTCTAATCTAATTGGCTGTGAAACAATCCAACTCAGCCCAAGGCATTACTAGGATATCTGACTCATCACTCCTAACAATCTCCACCTTGAGGTGGATATCCATTACATGTCTTCCTGTCTATTTGACCTTTCCCTTTAACGTGAGCTATTCACTCCTTGACTTGAATTAGCTCCATGCAGCATTTGAACTTTGTTGCAGGCAGGGGCTTAGTGAGCACATCCACTGGATTCTCCTCTGTAGACACTTTCTCTACCCCCACAATCTCAGCATTAATCATCTCCCTCACAAAATGAAGCCTCACATCTATGTGCTTAGATCTCTCATGGAACATTTCATTTTTGGTCAGATGTATAGCACTTTGGCTATCATAGTATACTACTGTAGTTGACTGTTGATACCCAAGCTCCTTCATTAACCCACTCAACCACATGGCCTCCTTAACAGCTTTAGTAATTGCCATGTATTCAGCTTCAGTAGTGGAGAGAGCTACCACATGCTGAAGTGTTGACTTCCAGCTTACAGTGCAACCTCTTACTTGAAAAACATATCCAATAGTCGACCTCCTACTGTCAAGATCACCAACATAATCTGAGTCCACGAAGCCCATGACTTTCATCTCACTGTCTTCCATTATTCCAAACAGCAACCAACTCCCATTGTGCCCTTTAGGTATCTAAGGATCCACTTCGAAGCCTCTTAGTGTCTTTTCCCTAGTTTTGACAATAATCTTCTAACCACACTGACAGCTTGGGATATATCAAGTCTTGTAAAAACCATTGAATGCATCAGACTTCTCACAACACTTGAGTAGGAAACCTTGCTCATATAATCAATTTCAACTTTGGTCTTAGGAGAATTGCTCATCGACAGTTTGAAATGTAGAGCAAGAGGGGTGGACACTGGCTTTGCATTCCTCATGCCAAATTTGTTCAAAATTCGTTCCAGATAGCCCTTCTGTGTGAGTGACAAAGTTCCTACTTTCTTGTCTCCACTAATCTCCATGCCTAGAATCTTCTTGGCTGGCCCCAGTTATTTCATGTCAAACTCAAATTTCAACAGTTCTTTCACTTTCTCTATTTCTTCTGCATCTTTACATGGTATTAGCATATCATCTACATGCAAAATTAGATAGATGCAGTTTTCCTTATAAATCCTCTTCAAGTAAATACAACTGTCGAAGCTACTCCTCCTAAATCCAATCCCTGTGATAAAGAGATCAAATCTCTTATACCATTGTCTTGGGGATTGTTTGAGAACATACAAGGACTTTTTCAATAAGCATACTAGGTCCTCCTCACCTTGCTTCTATCACATACCCTTCTGGCTAGCTCATATAAATTGTTTCCTCTCACTCTCCATGCTAAAGGGCGGTTTTGACATCCAGTTGTTCCAACTCCAAGTCAAATTGAGTTGTCATGGCCAGTAAAACTCTGATTGACGTGTGTTTAACCACTGGTGAAAATACTTCATTGAAGTTCACACCCTCCTTTTGAGTAAATCCCTTAGCAACGAGTTTGGCCTTGAACCTTGACTTCTCCACCCCAGGACTACTTTCTTTCTTCTTAAAGATCTACTTGCAGCCAACCACTTTTCTGATTTGCATGCTTAGGAACCAAAATCCATATATTGTTCTTAATCAGTGAGTGGATTTCTTCAACTATAGCTTCAATCCATTTCTGAGCTTCATTAGACTCTATTGCTTGCCTAAAATTCAGTGGCACACTTCTTCTAATTCCACAGTTGCTGCTAAGGCAAAGGAAATCAAGTCAGCATGCCCATATCTGGCTGGGGGTTTGACTTCTCTTTTATGCCTATCTCTTGCAAGATTATATCCCTGCAATTCATTGGTCTCCACTTCCTGCTGTTGTTGTTGATCTGTTGCTTTATTCTTAGCTCTTCCTGCTTGAGAGTTCCATGGCAATTGCTCCACATCCTCTTCAAATCCCTGATTAGTGACTATACCACCATTATCAACCTCCTTGTGCACGTCATTGCACATAACTTTCTCATCAAAAGTCACGTCTCTACTTAGGATGATCTTTGGTCTGCCTGGCCCTAAACACCACAATCTGAGCCCTTTAACTCCATCTGGGTATCCCAAGAATATGCACTTCTTGGCATGGGATCAAGCTTACCTTCCTTGATATGAGCATAAGCTGCACTCCCAAATACTCTCAGATTGTCATACTTGGCAGGTTGTCCAAACCACATCTCCACAAGGGTTTTCATTTCAATTGCAGAACAGGACTTCTGTTGATCAGATAGCAGGCCGTAGTAACAAGTTCTACCCATAAATACCTAGGCTAGCCTAAATCTAAAAGCATACATCTCACTTTATCCATAATGGTCCTAAACATTCTCTCAGCTAGTCCATTTTGTTGTGGAGTATCGATTATTGTGTGGTGTCTAGCAATTCCCTTTTCTTCACAGTACTCATTGAAAATTCTAGCAACAAATTCCAACCCATTGTCAGTTCTGAGCCTCTTTATCTTTTTTTTCTGTCTGAGTCACCACTAGGGCCTTCCACTTCTTAAAGTAGTCAAAGGCATCATTTTTATTTTAAGAATATAAACCCATCCCCTCCTAGAATAGTCATCAACTAGGGACAGAAAGTTCCTAGCCCCACCAAAAGATTCAACTTTGGCTGCTCTCCACAAGTCTAAATGGACATCGTCAAGCGCTGTCCAGTGCTGAACTTGACCCTACGGGCTTTCCTATAGACACAGTGTTCACAAAGATCCATTTTTACCAGCTTTTCTCCACTTAACAGCTGTATAGCCAATTCTTGCAACCCTTTTTCACTTATGTGCCCCAATTTCCTATGCCATATTTCTGTCATTGTCATCTCCTTGGACTGCACAGATACGAGTTGTCCAGTTACGGTTTGAGCATCAAGAATACATAACCCATTCTCCCTTGGCCCTTTTATGACGATCATGGAGCCATTCATCACCTTCATAATCCCATTCTCCACCTTAACTCTGTACCCTTTAGCATCTAGCATTTCAATAGAGATTAAATTCCTCTTGGTTCAGGAACCAAACTGACATTCTGCAGAATCTTGACAGTTCCATCACCGAGCTTTAGTCTGATTTCTCCAACTCCAGCAACATTAGACTCCTTGTTGTTTCCCAGTAGAACCTTCCCACCATCTATCTCCTTGAACGAGCCAAGCCAAGATCTGTGTGGAGTCATGTGGAATGAGCATCTAGAGTCAAGAACCAACTTTTAGTAACCGATCGTTTCTTCAATTCCTTTGAGTAATGAGCAGATTGAACCTCTTCCAGACTCAAGGAATCTCGGCTATACATCATAGTGTGCACAAAGTTTTTCATTTGAATCTGGAAGTGAATTCAATAGGATGATCACCTGATCTTCATCCTCAATCTTGACCTTAATGTTCTCAAGGTCCAAGATTATTTTGTTGAACACTCATCCATGTGATCCTCCATAAATTTGCCTCCTCCCATAATGAACGAGAAAAGCATTTTTTTTTTCTCCCAAGAAAAGCTTGTTTGCCAAGGACTTGGTCATGTAGAGTTGTTCCAGTTTCAACGAAACCGCATTGGCAGTCTTCTCCTTCAAAACCTCATGAAGAACCTTGTCGCCTAGACTCAAGATAATCAGGCTATGAGCCTTGTTGAGAATTTCTCATTTCTCCTTCTCCGACAGAGTACTCAGAAGACCAGACTCACCGCCAAGTGCCTTTGCTAAACCTTGCTGAATGAGCAGCGCATTCATCTTCAACCTCCACAGGTTAAAATCATTCTTCCCCGTGAATTTCTAGATATCAAACTTCGTGGACGCCATTAAAAGGCTCTGATACCAATTTGTAGAGAAAACCCTAAGAAATCTCAGTGCCAAATGAACAAACTCAATCAAGTTGGGAATTAACACAAGAACCAGACACGCTTCAATTCCTGGAAAACATCTTCTCATTGAATCTCCAGAAAAGATCAAGTACAATCCTTAAACCACAGATCTGATCAAGAACCCTAAAAACCCTAAATCTCTCGCTTACAAGATTCAGTTTCTATCTCTAGCTTATTTCTTAATCTCTCTCTTAGACTTTCTCTAAACCCAGAACTAATTAACTAATACTATTTATTTTCCTTAATATACAGTAGGGACAATACAACAGCCTTGACCTTTTGACCTGTTAGCTCGACTCCTCTAATCTGATTGGTTGTGAAACAATCCAACTCAGCACAAGGCATTACTAGGATATCTGACTCATCACTCCTAACAGATTTTTGTTTTTTTATTATTTTTTTTAACTCTTAATTATACCATTTACAATTTAGTACACTTTTTATTGGCAAAGAAATAATGCGTGTTTTTTTTTTTTTTTTTGGTCACAGAATGCGTGTTTTTTTTTTTTGGCAGTCTTTTAATTATTTATGACTGTTTTATTGCCTCGTCCCCACCTCCCTACCCCTGAGTCATAGATTATAGGTCTGTTTGGCATTAACACTCAACTCAAACTAAACTGTATTTTTTTCATCATATTTTTTGTTTTTTCTGAAATTTTTTTTTGTCTTTTCTGAAAAAGTCAACAAAAATTACTATTCAAACTTAAAAATATCAACTCAACTCAAACTCAACTTATACACCAAACACCCCTATATATTGTAATAATAGTAATAATAATAATAATAATTAAGAAAACAAGAACTTTTATGAAAGTCTTGTTTATCATATATATTTTAGAACAAGATGAAAGATGTTTTTATTCCGGGATCTCCAATCATTTTGTGGTTATAATCTTTAAAATCAGTGCTTTAAAACCACTATTTTAAAGTCATTAAGATCAGGAATCTCAACCACTTTCATTTGTTGTTTCTGTATTTATAGCCAAAGGAAAGGAAAAAGTTATTGAAGCAAATATGGTGCAAATTATTATAGCTCGAGACAAAGGTGAGTTGGTTGTATTATTATTATTATTATTTAAAGTTGGTTCCATTATATCTTTTGTGTTTGTAAGTTCTTTTACTCTTAAATTTTTTTTTTTTTGTTTTAATAAATAGGCTTGAAAGTTCTTTTACTTTGACTTGATTTTTTTCTCTTTTGCTCAGACAATTCGATTAATTTTTTTAATATCGAGTATTGTTTCTTTTAAAACTTGTTTGCCTGTTTGCTTTTAACTTTAGTAGACGAATCCGTGGATTCATCCGCACATGTTGAATCATCGACATCCCAAATGTGACGCAATATAGGTTTTTGTTTTGTTTTGTTTTTTTTTTTTTTTTTTTCCAACTCCTAATAATACTATATACATTTAGTACTCTTTTTATTGGCGAAGAAAGAATGCGCTTTTTTCGTTACAGAAAAAAGCAAGTGAATGTTTGTTTGTTGTGTCTTTTTATTGTCGTTACAGAATGCGCATTAGTGTTTTTTTTTTTTAAATTATTATTATTTCTGATTGTTTTATCCCCTTGTCCCCACCTCCCTCCGTCCTGAGTCATAGATTCTATATCATAATAATAGTAATAATAATAAAAAAAAAACAAGAACTTTTATGAAAGTCTTGTTTAGCATATATATATTTTAGAACAAGACGAAACATGTTTATATTCCGGGATCTCCTGTCATTTTGTGGTTTATAAATGAAAGGAAAAGGTTAATGAAGCAAATGTGGTGCAAAATATAACAGCCCGAGATAATATTGGTGACTTGGTTGTATTTTTTTTTTTTTTAAGTTGGTTGTATTATTTCCTTTGTGCTTGAAAGTTCTTTTTCTTTTTCCAATAAATATGCTTGAAAGTTCTTTTACTTCAACTCGATATTTTTTCTTCTACTCAGACAATTCGATTGTTTTTTTAATATTGAATTTTTTTTTCGTCCCCTTGTTTACCTGTTTGCTTTTAACATTATCAGACGTACTCGTGGATTCATCCACACATGCTGAATCACCGACAACCCAAACGTGCCGCAATATAGCTTTTTTTTTTCTTTTTTTTTTCTCAACTCCTAATAATACCACTTACATTTTAGTACTCTTTTTATTGGCGAAGAAAGAATGCGCTTTTTTTGTTACAGAAAAAAGAAAGTTAGTGTTTGTTTGTTGTGTCTTATAGACAATGGTGAAGAACACCCGGAAACTCCGGAGACGACAAGAGAATCTGTGCCCGAAAATGGTCATGATCAGGATAACGGTATGTAAATTGGTGGGTTTTTTTTTTTTTTTTTGGCAATCTTTTTATTATTTCTGATTGTTTTATCGCCTCGTCCCCACCTCCATGCGCCCCTGAGTCATAGATTCTATATTGTAATAATAGTAGTAATAATAATTAAAAAAACAAGAACTTTTATGAAAGTCTTGTTTACCATATATATTTTAAGTCAAGATGAAACATGTTTTTATTCTGGGATCTCCAGTCATTTTGTGGTTTATAATCTTTGAAAATCAGTGTTTTAAAACCAGTATTTCGAAATCATTAAGAACATGAATCTCAACCACTTTCATTTGTTGTTTCTTTATTTATAGGTAAACGAAAGGAAAAGTTAATGAAGCAATTGTGGTGCAAATTATTATAAACTGGGACAACGGTGAGTTATTGTATTATTTCTTTTGTGCTTGAAAGTTCTTTTTCTTTTTTTTTTAACAAATATGCTCGAAAGTTCTTTTACTTCAACTCGATTTTTTTTTTGGCTCAGAAATTTCGATTGTTTATAGGTTTTTTTTTTTTTTTCTTCAACTCCTAATAATACCACTTACATTTTAGTACTCTTTTTATTGGCAAAGAAAGAATGCGCTTTTTTTTTTTTTTGGTTATAGAAAAAAGAAAGTGAGTGTTTGTTTGTTGTGTCTTACAGATGTAACTGAAGTAAATTCCAGCAAAGTTTTCATAAAATTTACCGACATAATCACAAATGCAACTGAAAATAAAATTGAAATCTTCAAAACATATCCAAATTTCAGGAATTCACAAATGTAGCAATATATATATATATATATATATATATAAAGATGAATATGAATGGGGAAGGTGCAGAGGAAGGGGAGCTTCACCTGCACCCGTTTGAGTGGTTAATCTTAACTTGTATGCCTGCCTATATACCCGTATAGTATTCCCATCTTTGCTGATGCAGATAAAAGGGGAACAAATAAGTTGATACCGGAATGGTATGAAAGGATAACAAATAAGTTTAGACTAATTTATCACTTAGGGATATAGAAAACACCACCTCAATATACAAAATTAAGGGATAAATTTGGATGAAACTGAAAAACAATTAAGATTTTCTCTTAATTACTCAACTGACTTCGTTATTTTTTATTGAAAGATTACAAGCCTATTTATAAGCCTCCAAATCCAAACATATTCATGACCCAACATTTAAAAAAAAAAATTTAATTTCCAAAACAAAAAATAAATACAAAATAACATCTAAATTTTAGACTTTAGAAACTCCTAAAAATAAATACAAATACTTAATAACTACTAAAAATTCCCAAACAAATACTAACTTTTAGGCTTCTAAAATCTCAAACATAAATGATAAGTCTTTGAGTGCTCTCTCATCCAGACAAGACCTTTAAAATTCCACCAACTCCCAAATTAATAAATAGTGCCAATTAATTTAAGAGTGATTTCATCTTTATTATAAATGCTACAAGAATTGCCAGCACACTATCGCTCTTCTCCTGATGCCACGTAGCAACTTCCTTTTCTATAGGGGGCGTCTATTGACACCCTCGTGTCTACTTTTCCCACCCAGTTTTCTTAAATTACCCGTCAACAAAAATTCAAATGTCCATATTTTCAAAAAAAAAAAAAAAAAAAAAAAATCAAATGTCCATTATTACTTGTCACTCCTCTTATTATTTAAAAAAATATCCATATAATTCAATTTGATTCTTTATCCTTTTATACTCACCGACCAATAAATAACCCCCTATTATTTTAAACAATCTTTTTTTTTAATCATGTATTGTTTTTCTTCTTCTTCTTCTTCTTCTTCTTCTTTTTTTTTTTTTGGTTTTGAAAATTCAATGATTATTATTTTTTAGATATCCATGTGTTTGATTTGAAATAAGATTTAGTGAACTCGCAGTTTTATGTGTACCTTTTTTAACTAGTGTTTTGTTTTAAAACAAAAAAAAAATTCATTATTTTTGTTAAGGATGAAAAAAAAATTTATCTATTTATCTTCAAGAGATAAATTAAAACATAAAAACTTTATTTGTTTTCAAAAGTTTAAAACGACTTTGCTCTTGTTCCAGTAGCTCTGTTACGAGTTACGATTTATGAATCCAATGGGTATTATAGATCGAACAGTCCGTGGGCTGAAAAGAACTTGGGAAACAAGTGTAGTATTCTAGAAATGAAGTGCACTAACGATTGGGCCAACGAAATGAGAAAGAAAATGTCGGTCTAGCTCTTGCTCATCTAATTGTTGGGGCAATTTTGTAATTTACAAAAAGAAGTTGGTCCTCGAAGAAAGTAAACTTTCTGATTAATGTTGGGAGTGGATTGACGTAGACACGTGGTGATAAATGAAGGCAGAAAATGCACTAACGATTGCAATAGTAATTGCGACTAGCACTCTTCTTTCACTGAATCATATAATATCCATATCTTTACTATCTACTTCTTTCATCTTACTAAGGGTGGGTGCGTGCGAGTAACCGGTTGAAAATGGCATTTTTATATTTATTTATATTAAATTTGTTATTTACCTAATAAATTTTTTATTTATCTAATAAATTTATTATTTACTTTGAATATTTTAAAACCTTACTATTATTTCAAACATTTTTTAAAAATACTATCTACTGTGATTTTCTTAAAATATCATCGGGGTTCCCTTAAGGCCTTTCTTTAGGACATGAAATGTCATTTTTGTCCTTTTAGTTTGAAGAACATTTAAAAAAAAAAAAAAAAAGACACACAAAGTTAGAAGCTTATTAGTTTAGGGGGTGTTTGGTGAATGAGTTTAGTTTAATATTTTTAAATTTTAATAGTAATTTTTCAGAAAAGACAAAAAACTTTTTCAAAAAAAGATAAAAAACATGATAAAAAAAAGTACAGTTTAGTTTAAACTAAACTTACAACCAAATACCCCCTTAATAATGGTTACAAAATACAGGGTACTTCCAACGTATATAAATCAGAGAAAACTGAGCTTATATGAAAATCATGTTTAAAATCAGTGTTTTCGAACCAAAATTTCGAAATCATTAAAAATACGAATCTGAACAGTTTCATTTTTTGTTTCTTCAACAATTAAAGGCAAGGAAAAAGCAAATGAAACATATGAGAAGAAACAGGACGTTGTCTCAGGTAGTTGTGAGCAGAATTTTATTTAATTTTTTTCTTGGCTCGAGAGCCCTTTTTATCATTATTCAACGGGTGTACCACATCATTAAACTTATTTGGTACAACTGAGTAATAAAAAGTTGACATTTAAAGTATAGTTACAACTATATGTCTAAATTTTTCTCTTAAAGTGTGTTTTATATGAATTTTTAAGGAAGGATGTACTGGATGACAAGTCCTTGCACCAACAGGCTTCATTTTTTTTCAGTATAGAAATTTTTGTTTTGTTTTTATTGTTTTTAGTTTTTTATCTTATTTTTATATGCGGAAGCATGGATAACACAAAGGAGCCTCAATAAAGGTTTTATTTCTTTTCAAAATAAGCTTTCGTTTGACATCCTGTGGTTAACTCATTTTTAAAATTTTTTTACTGTATTTTCTCTCGTAAAAATTTTAATTTATTGTACAAATTATTTGTTTGAGCCTATGATTCAAATGAACTAATATTCTTTTTGCTGGCAAATGAAATGAGTGTTTTTTGTATCTTACAGACCGGTGCCCTGCAAAGATCACAAGAGAATCTCCTCTTTCGGAGCTTGAAATGAGTACGGGTATTGTTTGCCCCTATCCTTTAATTATTTATTTGCTCTTTTTGTTCGGTTTTAACTTTTAAATTTCGGTTAATCAATAACAAGGCTTGGATTTACTGTCATGATCTCTTCTAGACTAGAACAACTGTACGTTGTTCATTTCCACTAATAGTTTTCGATGATTTTTTTTTTAACTATCGGTTTTTACCGTCTCTATTAGAGAAATAAGTACAAAAGTTATGAATTATTGTAAATACTGATCTTGGTTAAATACCAAATTCGTTATAACCGTTGTATCCATCATATGAGTAAAATACATGACTATACCCTCCGATGGATAAATATTAGAATAATTAATAAAATCGCGCATGATACATCATTATATTTACGCTATAATAAATAGATTGATATATGGCTTTTTTTTTTTAAACATATTTTGTTGTGGATGAGGAAGTTTCAATGATTTTAGGATAATATCGATATATCGAAGAGTACTGATGGATTTTTTTTTTAAATATACTTTGATTAATGAAACATTAATAATATATATTCGGCTGTTATAATTTCGCCAAAAAAAAAAAAAAAAGAAATCAAGATAATTATTGGGGGTCTATCGTCTTCCCCGTCTGCTCTTCCCAAATTTGACTTTGAGCTACTCAATAAAACTTGATTTTGCTGTCATCTCTTGAAGACTAGAACCGCCAACTCTCTCTCTCTCCCTCTCTCTCTCCCTCTAACTCTCTCTAAAAATAACTTTCATAAGAAAAAAAAAGTACTTAGATTATTATTTAAAAAAAAAAAGCATTATTGATATTTTTCTTATTAGCTTGAATTTGAGAGTATTTTGATGTAATTCGAGGGATAATTTTTAGATCCTTTTCTTTTCATAAAACTCCTTAGACTTTGCTCTATAATCTAGTTTAAATCAAGGGAGTTTCTATGTAGGACCTCTTATATTCTATATTACTAGTACGAACTGTTGTGTTAAGTCATTGGATTACTTTTTTAATCATATGACATATAATTGAAGTAATTTTGTATCATATACAGTAAATATTTAACATGATCACTCATAGATCAGACAATTAGAAAAATTCATCGAACGATAAAAAGCAATTCCTGTTGATAGTGTACAAATAACAGGTTCTAACGTAGCAACTCCCTAAAATAAACTAAATTTCATCTTTTGTCCTGGCAATCTAGTTATATGTCATGTGGTTTATAATTTTAAAATCAGTGTTTCCAAACTAATGTTTCAAAATAATTAAAAATAGAACTTCAACCAGTTTCATTTGCGGTTTTTTTTTTTTTTCCCTTCTTTTTTCTTTTTTAACAGGTAAAGGAAAGGAACAAGTGAAAAAAGCAGATGATGTGAAACTGGACGTGGCCATAGATACCGGTGAGTGGATTTTTATTTTTATTTATTTCAAGGTTTCTTTTTTTTTTTTTATGTCCTAACAATACAAATTGGCATTAAAATTTTCTTTTCATGGGCAAAGAAAATGAGCATTTGTTGGATGAAATCAAGGGAGAATATGAAGCAGGTGCAAGGATGACAACGGAAAATATGTTTCCAGGGCAGGATCGCGTATACAAATATGGTACTGTTTTTTGCAATTTTTGTTTTAGTCTTTTCGATCGCTTAGTAGATTTTAACTTTGCGCTACTCAAAGACAAAGCTTGGAACTTTTTAGTGCTATATATGAAGTCTATTTTTTATCTCATTTTCTTTATATCACTCACTTTATAATAGTTTTCGTCTTTAGTTGGTAATGCAACTTTTTAATTTATATTGATATGATAATTATTTGGATTAATCTTTTAAATAGACCTCGAATTATTCGGATTGTTACATGTCGGTTCCTGATTTTTGATCTACATATCACGATTTCTTGAACTTTTACATTGTTACACTTATGGTTCCTTTGTCAATATTCTGCACACAAAAAAAAAATGAATAAGTTCTAATCACATGAGATTTATTTACAGGTAACATTGCCATTAAATAGTTTCTGGAGAGAAATTGTATCTCAATTAAAAGTATTTTGTAAACTATATTTTAATCAAAGATATATAGCGTTATAAAATTATTTTAGGGTACAGTTTTCATTTCAAAAATAATTAGTTACGATTTTAGTCTTAATAGATCATTTGATTTTCGAGTGTTAAATTTTCATTCAGTTTTTTATGGAATACTAATGTATTGGTCGTTTTTGTAACACTAAAAAAGTTTGTTATTAGTGTGACTTATAAAATTAAAAGTCAGGGAGTAATTTGAGAGTATAATTTAAGGAACACTTGTGAAAACAATCTTAATTTATTTTATACTTATCGTAATTTTTTTTAAATGACAACTTCAGTGGATATTAAAAAAAATTGAAATGAAAAGAGAGTTGTGCATCACAGAAGTTTTTTTTTTTTTTTTTTAACTATATGTATATATTTTGTAATGTTATATAATGACTCTAATAAATTAGCATGCCTACCAAATGTTTGATTATCTGATAAGTCCCTATGCCATGTTAATAAAGTCTCATTCTAGTCTCAAAATCTTAGAATTGATAAAGAGTTTCAGTTGAGTCAATTTCTTTAGGAACTATAGCACCCTGCACATTTCACCTTTGTTTTTATAATTTTCCTGCCCTACTTTTCTTATCTTAATTGCTTCTAGTTAATTAACATGGACTCAATGTTGATGTAACAGCACGTTCTATGGTTGAAAGGGCAAAGGGCAAGTGTGCCCTTTACAAAGTTCACTCAGGTCTTCGAGATGTAAGTGCCAAGCATTACGAACCGGTTTTTGTTTCGATCGGACCTTATCATCACCGTGGAAATACTCAACTGCAAGACATGGAAGAGCACAAAGAACATTATCTCCAAGTGCTTCTACGGAGAGTAAAGGAGAACAACTATGAAAGATACGTCGAAGCATTGAAAAATGAAAAAGGAGAACCACAAGCCCTTCATTGCTATCGGGGCAGCCATCAGATGATGAAGCTGCAGGATTCTTTCGGAGAATGCATGGTACGTGATGGCTGCTTCATTGTTGAGCTCTTCCGAAGGAATGCGAATCCTGATGAATATGAAGATTTCAGGAACGACAAGCTTTTTAATATGGACTGGATGCGGCCTTCTCTAATTTGTGACATGATTTTATTTGAAAATCAAATACCCTTATTTGTTTTACGCGCTCTGTTTGCATTGACAGAGAAAAGGCCCTACACAGACGAGGATTTTGCCAAACTAGCGCTGAATTTTTTCTCCTTTAATGGAGGATGGATACCCCATGATGAGATTGAAATAGGTCGGCTGGATGACATCCCTCATTTACTTGGCTTAGTATACGAAGCTGTGGTCGTCAGCAAAAGAAAAGCTAATTTGGAGCAGGAAACACCCAAACAACAGAATAGTCGGCCGTCGAAGTCATTATTGGAATATTTGATAAATCTATGGAGTCGATTTGTGAGAATAAGGAAAGCCTCGGTGCCGGGAACACCCGAACAGCCTTGTAATAGGTGGCGGCAATCATGGGAACCTATTTGGACTGCAGTGGCACTCCAACAAGTTGGGATTACTTTTGTCAAGGCAAATGATAATGCTGCGTTTTATGATATTAGCTTCATCGGAGGCCAGCTGAGTATCCCAATGTTGGTAATCGAAGACAACACCGAGTGTTTCTTTCGTAGCCTGGTTGCTTACGAGCAGTACAGTAAGAATAGATGTCTTCACCGTGTCGTGGATTATCTGTACGTCATGGATTGTCTGATAAACTCTTCCAAGGACGTTGAGTTACTGCGCCACTGTGGGATCATCGATAACATTGTAGGGGATGATGAAAAGGTTTCCACCATAATCAACCGCCTCTTCTCTTATGTCTATTTCGACCAGGAGACTTTCTTTTACAAAGAAACGTTTCGTGGTGTGAATGAATTCTGCAAGAACCCTTCGAATGTGTGGATTGCAAAGCTAAAGACTCGGTATTTAGCAGCCCTTGGTCTGTGATTTCGCTTCTAGCCGCTGTCCTGTTGCTGCTGCTCACTGCAACGCAGACTATGTATGCTGTACTCTCTTATCACCATCCCAAAAGCTAGGCTCATTAAATTCGGTTTAGTTTTCTATATTTTAACAAGCAAGTCTTGCATGTATTCCGTATGTTTGGTCTTGTATTTGCTACTGATGCTACGTACTTAACGTGCTATAATCTATATATATATACACACATATGTGTGTGTGTGTGTGTGTGGATTGGCCAATGTTGTATTAGTTGTAAAATTCTGTGGTACTTGATGTATAATTCGGTGTATGCTTGTATTGTGTCTGTATTTCTCTGTTGATTATCATTGTTTTTGGACGGATGCTGTTTGCCCTCGTTCTATTTCTAGCTTTAGTTTGGCTTTGATCTTGTTTAACCAAATGCATCAAATTTTTTTTTTCTCAATTATTAATATATATATATATATATATATAAAATTTATCTAGGAGAGAAAGAAGTGAATAGTAGTTAATACATATATATTGGAAATTTTATCCAGGAGAAAGAAGTAAATAGCAGTTATGTGGGAGAAAAAAGTAAAAATGTAAAAATAGATTGTTTGAAGTGTTATTCTATTTCATATTTCATTACGTAATATTATTAGAAAAAATTATACCTATATTTTTCATGTTCATTTTATTATAAGACTCGTAACATGTCAGGTACAAAATTAAGCATGTGTTTGGTGTTAAGGTTTGGATTGTAGAATTTGGGTCTGAATTGATTGTGCATTTGTCGAGGTGTTTGAATTACTGGAGTTAACAAGTGTAAAAACTTGAAATGTATTTGGAAAAAAAATATATCAATATGGAGCTTGTTTCATTCATCTCAAAATTCTATGCAATTAAAAAAATCATCTCAATTGGATTTATCTATACAAAGTTATGAACTTTTAAAATTAGAGTTATAAAACTGTGTGAATAGTGAAACTGAGGGAAAAATATAAAAATTAGATTGTAATTTTAAGGTTTAGATTGTACATCCAAATTAAGACTAAATCCCACTAAATCATATATATATGGTTTTCATGTGTCTTTTTCTGTCGAGATTTTAACAATCAGACGAGTCAAAATATTAATTTAGAGCAACTCTGTTACCTCCTTCTCTCAAGGTCTGCCCAAAGGATCTACAACTCCACACCCATTTATTCAAATCAGGACTTCAAATCAATCCGTCTCTTGTCCCACCACCTCATCAACTTCTACTCCAAAACCCAAGTCCCACTTACTCCTTCCATTTTATGATCCAAACGGACCCTAACAAAGGAGGAATTTGAGATTTGAACCATGTATATCATCGTTGGAGGTGGGTGTAAATCCGCTCTAGAAAGCCATTGTTTTGTGCGGGCCAGTTTGAAAGGTTCCAAGGACTAAAGTGAAAAGGTAACTGATTCATATAGCCAGCGCAAGGTACAAAAGTTTTCTTTCTGGAATTTTGGACATAGGTTATTATTGTCGATTTAAATCAAACGATACTTATGAAATGGATGTAACTCTATCATCTAAAACAAATCTTCGAACTTATTATGGTCGACTAGTTACTTTGGGAGGGTATTGAATGATAAACGTCGTTTTTTAATTTTTTTTTTTTTTTTTCACTTTCTTGATAACTCATGTCTGCGTGCCAATTGCTCCCTTGATTAACCAGAAGATTTAATTGAAAAGTACTTAATTTAAAAAAAAATTTGAAAAGTTCTTAATTAAAATTAAAAAATTAAAAATTCTTATATATATCTACTAAAATTAAAATCTCTCACATAGCCACCCGTTAAATTTATTTTACCTTAAAAAAAGAATTTTGGTATACGTCCCAACTGAGTTATATAATTTCTAGCCGCCCCTGATGATACATGTAAGTTGAATATATACTTTTCTTTTTTACTACCCTTAAAGAGTAAATCCATGTGTGATTAATATGACATTTTCTGTTAAATTTTTTGAAACCAAAGGAACATTTTACATTCTTTTTAAATAGTTTAGAGACTTTTTAACTTAAAAAAATATTGAGAACTAAATCTTAACTTTGTAAAAATATTAAAAACCAAACAAGCAATTTACCCTACTAATTATCACTCCTTATATAAGACTTTTGGTGCTAAGTGTATTTTTTAATTTTTTAACCAACTTTCTACAAACCTCGTGCCTCTGACCTAAAAGAAGGATCATAACCAGTACCTAGATTTTACATAAATTTTGACGGAATATCTATATCAATAGAAATTAATGTTAAATACAGAATTTTCTTTAAAAATGTCAGTGGAACCGTCTATTTTTCAATCCTAACGTTACACAGCCAACCCCCTAGGCCACAGAGAAGATTGTCTTTTGGTGCTGACATTTTTTTTTTTTTTTTTTGTCCTTCAAATTGACAAAAAGACATAATTGGTGACGGTACGACTCATCGAAAAAAGAAATCTAAACCGCAACGGTCAAACCCAAACCCGGAACAATCATAGGAATCTCCGAATGCTTCAGCAACTGCCCAAACGGCCTTTCCAACTACCACTGCCACCACCACCTCTCTCTGCTGTGAATACTCTCACAATCCCACCTCCTCAGACCGACCACATCTTCGAACACACCAAAGACTACAAGCAACTCTGCGACCTCTTCCTCTCTCTTACCCGCTCGAGGTCTCTCCCAAAGGGTCTCCAACTCCACGCCCACTTCATCAAATCAGGACTTCAATCTATTCCTCTCGTCTCTCACCACCTCATCAACTTCTACTCCAAAACCCAGCTCCCACTTCACTCCCTCCAAGTGTTCGACGAAAGTCCCCACAGGTCAGCCACCACTTGGAGCTCTGCCATTTCGTCACTTGCTCAAAATGAGCTTCCCTTGATTGCCCTCGAGCTCTTTCGTCGAATGCTCGGCGAGGGCTTAAGAGCTGACGATCATATATACCCGAGTGTGACCAAGTCGATCGCAATTCTCGGGAGGATTGATGCTGCGCGGTGTGTTCATGGCCTTGTGGTCAAGACTGGGTTTGAGTGTGGTGTGTTTGTGGGGAGTTCCGCTGTTGACATGTATGCTAAGTGCGGGGAAACAAGGGATGCCCGGAAAGTGTTTGATAAAATGCCTGAGAAAAATGTGGTTTCTTGGACTGGGATGATAGCTGGGTATGTTTTGTTGGGTGAGGATGAGGAGGCTCTGAGGCTGTTTAAGCAAGCGTTGGTCAAGGATTTGGATGTTAATGATTTCACGTTTTCTTGTGTCGTACGGGTTTGCGGGAACTCGACTTTGCTAGAATTGGGGAGGCAAATACATGGGTTGTGCTTCAAGACTAGTTTCAATTCGTCGAGTTTTGTGGGCACTTCTTTGGTTTCTTTGTATTCGAGGTGTGGAATTATTGAAGGAGCTTATCGGGTTTTTAAGGAGATACCTATTAAGAATCTTGGTTTATGGAATGCAATGCTTATAGCTTGTGCGCAGCATGCACAGACAGTCAACGCTTTTGCACTGTTTGAACAAATGGTTAGTGTGGGAGTGAAACCCAATTTCATTACTTTTTTGTGCCTACTCTATGCTTGTAGTCACTCGGGGTTGGTCGAAAAGGGGAAATACTACTTTGAGCTGATGAAGGAGTATGGGATTGAGCCGGGGCATCAGCATTATGCTTCCATGGTTGACTTGCTTGGCCGTGCAGGAAAAGTACAGGATGCGGTTTCAATCATTGAGAAAATGCCAATAAAACCAACAGAATCCATTTGGGCAGCTTTACTAACTGGGTGTAGAATCCATGGTAATACCGAATTGGCATTTTTTGTGGCTGATAAAATCACCAAATTGGGCAACGTGGGCTCGGGCCTTCATGTGCTTCTGTCCAATGCTTATGCTGCTGCTGGAAGATGGGAAGAAGCAGCCAGAGCAAGGAAGATGCTGAGGGATCAAGGAATTAGAAAAGAGACGGGTTTGAGCTGGGTTGAAGATGGAAACAAAGTTCACGCGTTCACTTCGGGAGACTGGTCTCATATGAGAACCAAAGAGATTTACCGGAAGTTAGAGGAGTTAGGAGAAGAAATGGAGAGAGCGGGATATGTTGCAGACACAAGTTATGTGCTGAAAAGAGTGGATGGTGAAGAGAAGAATCAAACAATTAGGTACCATAGTGAGAGAATAGCCATAGCATTCGGACTCATTACCTTCCCACCCGAAAGACCAATAAGGGTAATGAAGAACTTGCGTGTTTGTGGCGATTGTCATACTGCAATCAAGTTCATGTCCAAATGCTCAGGAAGGGTCATCATTGTGAGGGATAACAATCGGTTCCATAGGTTTGAGGATGGGAAATGCTCTTGTGGAGATTATTGGTGATTCGTATTCATTTAATTTTTTTAGCATGACCAAATTTTGAAAGGCCGAGAAACAATAGTAATATACGGAGTTGCGGAGATTATTAATGAATAATGTTGCTGGGGCCAAAAATTACTGACAAAAGGGATCACTTGGTGTAATTAGTCCGAGGCCTTGTCAATCCATCTAGTCACCTGAAAAACGGAGAAGAGAATCTCGGAGTGGAGGGTATAACAATGGGGTGTCTGCTAACGACTCTCCAATGCTTAAGTCAGGTACTGATGAGCAAGTAAAGAGGCAAAATGTTAGCAAGGATGAAGCAGGTACCACGGGGACCAGTTTATCCAAGCAAAGGTCGGAAAGGTGGGCACAGGTCGAAGCCACATGTCCTGCTCAGCGTCATGATTTTCCAATCTCTACTTGGTTCCCGGGGGTGTATTCTCAGCGGCACGCTGGTAAGATGGCCTAGTCAGTCACCGAACAGTTCTAACACTTCAGCCTTTGACGATATCGCTCGATGCCTTCTGTGTTCTGGTCGGATAATCAGGAACTGCTCCTCGGTTGGTTGTGGAGACCACACCATCAAATTTTTATGTTTCACTCGCAATGACTAATCACGTGATACTTGTGCAGTGACTACAATTTCATGATGCAGATTCTAGACAAAACAAATATGAAAAATATAAGAGAATTTTTAATTTAACCAAATAAAGAAACGGCACAACCAACTTTTATTTTACAGAAATGTTATGAATTATGACCAAAATTTACGTCTCTTAATATATATATATATCGCCGCCTTGTGGGAAATATTATTTAAGGACCTTATTTTTTTCTCTGGAAAAAACTGTGAGATTAGTGAACTGTAACTTGTTGGATTATGACATAATAAATCTTGAACAAACAATTTACCGGTGTTATACCGTTAACCATTATCAATAGGACTGTTTCAGGCAAGCAATAAATAAACAAATGAACACTTTACATGTGCAGGTCAAATCTTTGAACAAACTCTTGTTCCACTTAATTAAGAAAACTTTATTTAAACTTCCTTTGACCCCATGAAAGTTTTGAGAATGAATTTAATGGGCTCTATTAAATTATAATTATTAAATAATTATTAATTAAAAGAAAATTCATGATATTTATAAGTTATTTAAAATTCTTATTTTATGTCGATGTGTAACTCGTCATAGTAACTATTAATTTTTGTAATATTCACATAAATAAGTAAACACATATATTTTATGAGATAGATCGATCATAAAGATCATGAAGAGAAGGAATTTAGTAGATCTATAAAAGTTTGTACGTGGTAGCATAGGTTTATCTAGACCAGAGACTAATTTATTATTATTAAAGTGACATTTTATATTTGTTGGTTCTGGGTTTTACTTGGCTGGGGGAGGCTCATCCAGTGCCTTTCTATCTGGGGTTGGTCGTTAGACTTTTCAGTCCAAACCCCACTTTTTTTTTGTTTTGTTATGTTTTTTTTTTTTTTTTTTTTTTTTTTTTTTTGACACGAGACAATATTCACACGCCACTTTCCCACATTATTTCTCAGTTCCTTAATCCGGTGATCATCATCAACTTTCCCGGAAAATATTGTTTTCCAGGAAAAACTCTTGATCTTTTTCTAGTGGCCTTTACAATAAGTGATCAATAGAAATTTGAAGTCTGCGCTCTATCTTGGAAAATATGGGCAAGTTGTCCTCTGTGTTCTTCAGTGAAGCAAAGTATGTAGAAATTAATTTATGATCTTTTTCACTCCTTTTGATTTTGTTGTTTCTGTCATTGCTATTTTTGTTGTGTTCATAAACTTGGTAGCTTTAATCGTTTCTTCTTCTTTTCTACAAATTATGTCGGAATGGATTAAGACGGTGGTAGATATGTTCGTTCGAAATTTAGATTGTTTTTTTTTTTTTTTCCTGGAATTTGGGAATGGGGTATTCAGACTGTATGTCTTATGGCGTAGTTAGGCGTGAAATTACCGTTAGATAACACCTGCCAGCAACGATATACAGATGACGATTTTTAGTTGCTAATGTGGAATTATGAAATGGGGTTGCCAGGAATATCTTCAAGAAGGATGAACTAGGCTTGGAAATAGCACACATTGCACTTCCCTCAGCTCTGGCTTTAACAGCAGACCCGATTGCGTCGCTAATCGACACAGCATTCATAGGCCACATAGGTTCGTATTTTCCCACTTAACACGACATTCATTTCAAAAGGCTTGTGTCCATATTTTTCTTTATATAAACAATTTATACATACGGGGAAAATTATGTTTTGGTACTCTGTGTTTTGTCGAATTACTGTATTATTACCTAAAAATTGAAATGCCAATCCAGTAATTGAATAAAACATCAGATACCGAAATGTATTTCGTCTATACCATTTGGTGCCACATTTGATGAATGAGCCATACAGGTCCAGTGGAGCTAGCAGCAGTTGGAATCTCCATAGCCATTTTCAACCAAGCATCAAAAATAGCCATTTTCCCTCTTGTAAGTATCACAACCTCTTTTGTTGCCGAGGAGGAAGCGACCGAAAGATTGACCAGCACTAAAGATCCAGAACATGAAGAACTCAAAACCGATCGTTTCGCTGACCAAAAGGATCTGGAAATGGAAGAGCTCGTATCTCTTGTTGGTAACCTTTTTTTCCCTCTTTAACTTGCCTTAGTTTTTGAATTATTAACTTTATCTTATAATACTTTCCTTTTTTTTATAAGCTAGGCCCTGCTTCTCGTTCTTCATCTTTAACAAGTAGTCAAGCAGAAAATGTCAAGATTGAGCATGTCAAAAGACATATCCCATCAGCTTCGTCGGCAATGGTTATCGGGAGTGTGTTGGGATTAATCCAAACTTTGTTCCTTATAGTAGCAGCTAAACCATTACTGAAATACATGGGAGTAGATTCTGTAAGTGCTCTTTAATACTATGGCAAATTTCTGTCAATTTTAGTTTATGAATTATTAAAAATTGGAAATTTGCCCTTTTTTTTTTTGGTTGGTATATGCAGAATTCTCCAATGTTAAAACCAGCAATTCAGTACTTGACTTTGAGATCACTAGGTGCACCAGCAGTTCTTCTCTCTTTGGGCATGCAAGGCGTTTTCCGAGGATTGAAAGATACAAAGACCCCTTTGTATGCTACAAGTAATCTAAGTTTTTTCCTTTCTTTTTCTTCTTTTTCCTTCTTCCTCTTGTCAGATAACGGATTAAAGCCGTAATCATTTACTACTCAGACCAATAATATGAACAAAAGATGAACAAGAACACACAAGAAATAGGAGTTCATGGTCACTGTGAGAGCTACAACCTCTTTCAGCTGTTGTAGAATTATACATAAAAATATGATCTGTTTCATATAATGCAGTGGTGGGAGATGTAGCAAACATCATTTTGGACCCGATATTCATCTTCAAACTTCACTTGGGTGTTAGTGGCGCCGCCATTGCCCATGTTATATCACAGTAAGCCTCTATCCTTTTTTCCGATAATATAGTGATTTGTCTCGTCATGATAACCATTTTCAAATGTGATCATCTCCTAGGTACTTAATCTCTCTAATACTTTTGTGGAGACTAATGAAACAAGTTGATCTCCTACCGCCAAGTTTGAAAGATCTGCAATTAGGCCGATTTCTGAAAAACGGTACGGGATTATTCCATTTTTCTTGGTACACACCCCTTGTCAGAGAACCAATGGTTGAATGTTTTCGTCTTTACTCTTCTCGCTCTTCAAATTGAATCAATATCTCATCGTTTCTGAGACTTGAAATTCAGGACTTATGCTCCTGGTGAGAGTCATCGCAGCAACGCTATGTGTTACGTTGGCAGCATCACTGGCAGCAAGACAGGGCTCGACGACGATGGCTGCATTTCAAGTTTGCTTGCAGATTTGGCTGGCAACCTCGTTGCTTGCTGATGGCTTGGCTGTGGCTGGACAAGTAAGTCATGTGTTTCTACATAACAAACGGCAACTCAGAGTTACATTGATGCTTAGTAGCACAGAACATAATAGTGATTTCCGCTACTTGATTTTAGGCAATTCTTGCGAGCGCCTTTGCAACAAAAGATTACAGCAAAGTCACTGCCACCGCCTCTCGCGTATTGCAGGTAGCTAATTTTCCCAACAGATGTAGATGCGCATTACTCTTTCCAAGTCACATTATAGACTATTTCTTGTGATTCTGTTCTACAGTTGGGACTGGTTTTAGGACTATTTCTCTCTATGATCATCACAGTTGTGCTAGAGTTCTCTTCTAGATTATTCTCGAAGGATCCAAATGTCTTGCACTTGATGAGTCTCGGAATCCCGGTATCTCTCTCATCCCTCCAAGCAAAAAAATCCGCACTTTTTTCCTTTTCCTTTTTCATTGTTTTATTCAATTCAAGATGGTTTTGTAACTGAGCATGATTTTCTTTGTTTGTTCACAGTTTGTTGCACTGACTCAGCCCATTAATGCTTTAGCATTTGTCTTTGATGGAGTCAATTATGGAGCATCGGATTTTGCATATTCTGCGTACTCCATGGCAAGTGCTCTAGAGCATTTATTTTTGACAAACATAACATTAACATTATTATTATTATTACTAGGCTTTTCTATACAGATACCCCTGAACGTTTTAAATTTAACAATCTAGTCCTTAAACTTTTTTTTCCTTGATAATCAGCCCCTTAAACTTATAATTTGTGGCATCGTCAGTCCTTTTTACTCATGTCCATTAAAATTTGGACCTATTATTTAAGCAACTTGCACCTGGTAGCTCAAGAAGGCATTATTGCTCATTTTATTTAGTTTCAATACAAATTCATTTGAAAACTTGAACATAATCTAATTATTACTCAGACTTGAACCTAAACTTTAAAAGGAATTTGTATTTAAATTAATTAAAAAGATCAGGAATGCCCTTCTTGGACTATCACATGTAAGTCACGTACAAAAAAACTATTCAAATTTTAACAAACCTAAGCAAAAAGGACTAACGTGCTAAAAATTATAAGTTCAAGGGGTTGATCGTTAAGAAAAAAAGTTCAAGAATTAAATTGCTAAATTCAAGAAGTTTAGGGGGTGCCCGTACAAAATAGTCTTATTATTATTATTATTATTATTATTATTATTATTATTCATGTTCTCATTCTTACCAAATATTTGTTATTGCCATGTGAAAAACAACAGGTTTTGGTAGCCATAGTGAGCATATGGGCCTTATTTGTACTGTCCTCAAGTTATGGCTTTGTTGGCATCTGGTTTGCTCTATCTTTCTATATGAGCTTGAGAGCAATTGTTGGGTTTTGCAGGTAAAATTTTTAGAGAGAATTTTTTCAGTGAACGAGGATACGAGTATGAAATTCAATTATTGAGTAGGGCACGGTCATGATTTTTCTTATAATGTGGGAACATAAATATAGTCCTACGAAAATTTTAAGGATAAAAACCAAATTTCTGAAAGTTACGAGCCACTAGTAGAGACTACTGGGTTTTCTTGCCTAGTCATGGATAGCCACACAATAAAATATGACAATGTTTTTTTTTTTTTTTTTCCGAATAGTATTATGTTGTTGAATTGTAAGAATAGTATTATGTTGTTGAATTGTAAGGAATTCGTGCTTCAAATGTTTGCAGGATATGGACTGGAACGGGACCTTGGAGCTTTATGAGAGATTAATAGTTTTTTTTTTTTTTTCTCTCATGGATTATTCTATATGCCAGAATGTTTTGAGTCCTGTGTAATTATTTAAAAACAAAAAAAACAAAAAAAAAAGGGGGGGTGCACAATATGTTTCGTTACAAGTTCACTGAAGGATGAATGGAAATTGATTATATGGAAATAATGCATAATAAATTACAAAAAAGCAAGAGTCAGCTAAAAAAATTAAACGAAATGAGTTTTTAATGTCCCACATCATAAGAAAATTAAGTCTTGACTTGCTATAAGTATTATATAAAGCTTATAGGTTCTAAAATTATTTTTTTATATGGATAGAACATCCCAACGGGTATTATCCGTCCCCGCGCCTGCCTTAAATTAGGTGGGTGTAGAGCGGGTATGAAAAATAAAAAGGAAGACAGGTATGGGAGTAGGGGAGGCATCCCGCGCCCACCCCGCTCCATTATCATGCCTAGCAAAAACACACACTGCTCCATTATCATCCCTAGCAAAAACACACGTTATGGCCGAGGTTCAAACATTGATCGGTTTTTTTATTTTTTTTTAATGCCGCGCAACAAAACACTTTTATGAAAAGCCATACAATATGACAATGTATTAATAGTATAATGTTTGAAACCAGATATTTCCTTTAAGTGGTACACCCAACAAGAGATAATATATGATTTGGTTCCAGTTATGTTTGTGACTCTAGAAGGTCCGAATACATCACAGTGAATCATGTAGAACGTTTTGGATACTTGACGTTTGGATAAATGAAACGATGGTGTTTGGATAACTTAGCAAACGTCACATTAAAGTAACAATTTTGAACAGAGACGGAAACAAATGTCTAAATTAGGGAAAATTAGGATGGCCTAACCTCTTGTGCCATAACATTTTTTTTCATTTTTTACAGGGACAAAAGAAACAGTACTATTTGCATCTTTAACTTATACACGACTCTTGAAGAATTTGTTATCAAAATAATAGAGTACATTGATCATCCTAGTACTGCCAATCATCCTCCCCGACTATCCTAAAATTTACAATGAGATTCAAAATATTATGCAGTACAGTTGAAGTGTGCGTGGACAGGGAGAGAGGTGGAGGGAGCTAAATACTCGTTCCCTTGTTTAGTTGGAGGGAAGAGAGGAAGGAGAGTAGAGATAGAGGGATGCCCTCTCTCTCCGAGCGCATCAATGGAAGGATGCAGGCTCTCCTCTCTATTTTAAATTGAAAAGACATTTTTGTCTTAAAAAAAATTTTAAAAAGATTTTATAAATGGATAATATAGTAATTGTACAAATAATTATGATCCATTCTTTTAATTATCCCTTATTACCAAACAACATAAGAAATTTCTAAATTCTCTCCGTCTTTCATATTCTCCATCTCTCCAACTTTCTGTATACTTTCTCCTCTCCATCATTCCGACCAAACATAGCCTTAGGGTCGGTGTGGATCATAGTAATGAAAATTTGATTTCCATAAGTAGGAATTTAACACTTATGAACAAATAGAAGGAAAAAAGTGCAAACAGAAGACGCTTAGATAGTTGAAGTTGAGGACCAGAGAAAGCCTTATAATTTAGTATCTAGGCCAACTATAAATTGAAACGTGTTTTCTGATAACAGAAAATGGTGGGCCCAATTAAAGAACATGGCAAGTAACAAATTGGCTATGATAGCGCCTAATAAGGATAGTTAAACAATTGATATCTTGTTTGTTTGAGATGCAGAGTTTATCCCATTTCAACCTAGCAATGAATGATATGGAATTCCTTTCTGTCCTTATGATTTGATTGTTTTGTGCCTTATCGACTACCAAATGTTTAAGTTCCCGTTTGAGTCATACATTTTGAACTCATATTTTATTTATTTCCTTATTTTTATATTGTTTTCTCTTATAAAAATTTTTTTTTTTTTTTTTTTTGGTTTAAACTTACTATTTATACCTATACTATTTATACCTCTCTCCTTTGTGCATATGTGATTTTGTAGTTTGGTTACAGCTAACCACACCAACTCTCTCTCTCTCTCTCTCTCTGAGTGAGTGAGTGAGTTTTTGTGGGAAGAGAGTAATTTTTGTAAATGACATTGACTTTAGGGACTGTTGTTTCCAAAAACTCTAAATAGTAAAGGACTTAAAATGCAAGTAATTAAATTGGGTTAGGGTTAACTAACTAACAAAACATTATGGCTGGTTTCCTCAAACATGACAAGCAAAATTCCATAATAATGGCCCAAGCTTAGTGTATGGACAAATTGGATTTCCCAATAGTGCAAATCATTCCTATAATTTTTGTACCCACTAGATTCTGGTTGTTGAAATAAATCATACTTGATAACCTAACCTAAGATGGGGAAATGAAATTTTAAACATTGGATTTCAAGAACATGAAAAATTTTTATAACCAAAGCCAAATTAACTTTCATACACATTACAAATCTCAATCGCGTGGAGAATACTATGATAGGGTGTCAAAGAAGAATATTTTATCGATAGGATTTTGTTTTGAGTGGTTATATTTATATTAAAAACTGTATGATTTGCGTATCTTTTCTTTAAATTTTGATGCTATTTTGACTATTCTAATGTTCAAAAAATGTGTACTACCCACCCAGGAAAGCAACAGTCTCAGTTAGGGCTTGAGCCCTCACTCTTTTTTTATTTTTTCTTTTTTTTTTATTTTTTGTAAAAATATATATAAAAGTATGTGTTATTTTATTTGAACACACACAAAAAGGCCCATTAAAACTAAAAAATTTACTCTTTTAATCCCCCGTTAAATTTGTTAAATTTTCATATAAATTTTAGTTATTTACCCTCATTTAAAAGAATTCCCGACTCTGTTTCTGTATTACCGGCATAGATACCTTTAGTATACATACTCCTTTCTTTTGTTTTCTTTTCTATTTTGTACATTCTAGGATCCACTGCCAACAACATAAAAGAAATGGAGAAAATATTTTGTTTTGTTTATTTTTTTCCTTGTGGTCTGTGGGGTATGACTGTATGGATTGAATTATTTTCTTTGCTTTTATACATTGGACAAAATGGAAGGAATAAACAAGAGGGGAAAAAAAAATTTCACCCAAAACTATTGAGGAAAAAAGAATATAATATCAACCGGTGGACCAAAAAGAAGGCATTGCAAAGGTGGTATGGTGCCAAGTTTTTCTTTCTTTTTTCTTTTTTCTTTTTTTTTTTTTTCTTTTTCTGTTTAACAACCAAACAAAAGTGATCAGCCAAACGTTACATCAACCAAACATAGAAAAACACAACCGTTGTTTGTTGCTCAACTTTATCAAAAAGATGCAAAGAACTCTGTTCATTTCATTTCCATTCCATTCTTAAACGTCGCTTTTGCTTTACTTCTTGTCCCAATTCCCTCCTTTACCAAGTTCTCTTTCTGATAAGTTTGGTTAATCTAAAGAGACACTTTATTTAAATAATAATAATAATTATCATAATAAATAACAACTAATAATCTCATTTTCTAACAAACCAAAACGCTTCTTTTCAATTCACTAGTTGAACAGCACATCGGATAAACAAGCAAATCGAAGCAAAAGTTAAAACAAAAGAAAAAATAATCAATATTACAAGTGTTGGACCCATCCCGTGACAGGCCGGAACGAAAGACGAAATGACACTGTAAAAGTGGTGATCGCTCTTTTAAGAGTATACAAGTATAGAAGTACAGGTATGAATATTAAATATAGATTATCACGCGTGCTCACGCGAATGCGACGGCAAGAAATGTAACACAAAGTCCTGGCTTTAATTGGCTCTTTTGGTTATTCTTCGAAGAACAAGAACTCCTATTCCAAGGCATATAATATATTTAACCAAAAAGAATCTGATCCACCAACAAAAAGATTGTGGAATAATCAATCCATTTGAATAACTTTTTTTTTCCCAAGTTCATCCACATCCCACACAATCCCAGATGCAACCACCATGACAAGGAATCCAACAATACCTAGCTTCTAATGCCATTAACCCAAAAAACGGATTCGTGATTCGTAGAATAATACGTGTTTTTAAATGCTAAATCTGATCGAAATCACATAAAGATAATATATATGCGCAAAACAAATCACACGTGTTTTTAAATGCTAAATCTGATCGAAATCACAAAGATAATATATATGCACAAAACTAACGGAACCTGACAGTTGAAGACAGAACTTACCATAGGCAAAATTCTTAAAGAAATAAAGCAAAATGTCAATTATAAAAGTAAAAATAAAGGTATTTAGAATACCTATAGCAGTAAAATTGAATGTTACATGGAAGGATCACAATTTCTCCATCTTCCTCTGTAACCCCAAAAACTGGGAAAAGTTGCATGATTCTAAATTACATAAGAAAACCAACATTTTGGAGCAAAATCCTCTCTAATCCTCAAAAATGGACCAGAGGTCCATATCCGAAACTACGAACTCTTCAAGAGAAGATCATGAGCTTCCTCATGTTTACCAAATGTAATGAATGAGGAAAATGATGGAACAAGCATTTTTTCAAGTTTCTTATCCATGGAACATGTTCCAAAATCATAGAAGAAAAAATGACAATCTTATAATTCCTAAACTTTAAAAATATTAGAAGCAAAAGGACCCGAACCGGGCATTTTTTTTTTCGTTTCTTGAGTATAACCAAGAGGTGTTCTTACCCTTTTCTAAACTTATGTCGTAATAATAAATGGTGAAAACGAATTTCTTCTTACGGAGATACTTTCTTCCTCCATTTGTTTCCTTCCTTGTTACTGTTGTTACCTTCTCTCCACACCCACCCGCCAACAAAAATCTGAAAAAAAAGGCATAATGTTATGTACCAAAACCTTTCTGTTGTTAACTACCTCAGGGCTCGCCGAAACTTATTTCAGTTCTGCTGAGCGACAAGATGATCAAGCTGCATTTGTTCGAGCCATGCTCCCAGCACAGCGTGATCAACAGATTCAACCTGGGAGTTCACATTTGAACCCTCGTTGGATGATGTAGTAGCCGCGACTCCTGAAACAGGAGCCAACAACTTTTCTTTCATTTCAGTTGGAGACTCTTTCACAAGCGACTGAACCCATGATAGATCCGGTTCCTCTCCATTGTTCCCAAGCTCAAACGAAGAGGATCTGCGAAGCTTGCCTAGTTCGTCTGTATTAACCGCCCAATCTGGTTTCCCATTTGAGGATCCCCATTTTGACCATGAATTTGAGGGAGAACCAACAATGGAAGCAGAGTTGGAGCCTAGTTCCCGAGAGCTGAGACTGCGAAACTGCTGCTGCTTCTCATGTTGAGCTAACATGGACATCCGAGAGCCCATTGGTGAAATGGGCTCCAGATTTCGTGGAGACATCCTCCCAGACGATGGGACCCCAAATGAAGCCTGCAATAGATGGTGGTCCACATTTTTTGGGGAAAAATTCGTGCTGATCGGAGAAAGCATACTCTGCTGCTGCTGCTGGAATTGATTGATAACCGCTGATTTGTGGCTAGGGGAGAAGACAGCCGACGGCAATGCTTGATCAGAGTACCTAGGTGACGAGCTCTCAGCAGAGAAGAGATCATCAAGATTCGAGGGTGTTAGGGTTTTCATCCGACCAGAGCGGTTCAAAGAATTAGCCAGAGATGATTGTGAGAGACAAGATAACTCATTCAGGAGTTGCTGCTGCTGCACATCAAAATCGAAGTCATCTGCTGGAATGTCTCTCGCATGAAGAGAAGATCTCAAGCGACTGGACTGAAAGTTGCTGCCTGGAAGATGCAAGGCAGGGACATTGGGCTGAGGCCAAGCAACAGAGGAGTGCGACATGCCGTTGGCTGATGGTGACATGGGTGGTGTGAATGGTGAAGGAGACATGACAGACAATGATGACGGAGATCCTGGTAACATACTCATTGCTGCAGCAAAATCCATGGCAGCAGCTCCAGAAGTGCCTGTACGTGGAGATGGAACAGCAGAACCAGTCGAGACATACAATGGTCTGAGTTCCTCTGCCGTGTGGGCAAAAAAGCAGACTCTCCTTGCACAGCTCGTTCCATCCTTGCAAAGCCGGGTTCGATACTGAGCTGGGTGTAACCAGCACTCAAAAACCCCGTGAGCATATTCACACATATCCCCACGTCTGCAAGCCCCTTTACGGAATTCAGGACAAGGGACACAGCTGTAATGGAACTTCCTTGGGTCCCTTCTTCGTGCATTTTCACCTGGATGGACAAAAGGACATTCAGTCCAATCATGGGAGTATGCACGTGAACAGGGCCGCACCTTGAATGAGTACATTCGGAATTCATCTGTAGAATAAATGCTGTTCTTGATGTCTGGAAGAGATGGATCAATCGGGTATTCTTTCTTCTCTGAAACAGAAGAAACGGGAAGATCATTGTACTTGGACTTGGTTGGTGAATAAATAAAATCTGATGCCGATGGAGACCCATTTTCAGATGAGGAAGAAAGAGGCGGAGAACTTGAATTTAAAGTTCTGGTTGAAACGGTTAGAGTGCGTTCAACAGCAGAACCAGTAGTCTTGAGGAGTTCTTCAAGTGCTGACTTGACATCTTGCAGCTTAGGAGGAACGACTATAACATCAACAGGAAAATGACCATTGCCATCAACCAAATTCGGATCAGCACCCGCTGCTAAAAGAAGTTTCACAACATCAACAGCATTCTCAGCCCCACCCGATGCAGCACAGTGGAGTGCAGTGCTTCGATCAAGACCATAGGGTCGATTTATATCGGCAGCAGACAGAGAAAGAATCAATTTAATAACCTCAATACTACCATAAGTAGCAGCAACCATCAAAGGGGTTCTCTGCTCATTAACCATCAGTTTTGAGCCCTTTTGGCGGCCATACCATAGACCAGGCTCATCGACACTAGAAGGGTCTCGCTCAATTGATCTTTTGAAGCCCTCAACATCGTTGTTAGCAGCAAGCTCAAGCAAACTCGCAAAAGCATCTTCTGTTTCAATAGTCAAGTGATTCATGGCCATATCGGAGACTCTACCTTCGTCAAAAAAAATGGGAGACGGCGCCGGAGATTGTATGGATTTTAGCCGCTCTGATCCACAGCACATACTTTTCTTTGCTGGGCAGCCAGCTGAAATTACAAAACACAACGAAAAGAATTAAACAAAACCCACAAAAAGCTAATATACGCTTACATAGTGAGAAAAACAAAATCCTAATTCCGAACTAACACTCCCAATATAAACCGGCCAAAAATTTGGTTTACAGAACCATGGATTCCAAATATTTCAGTCAGAGAGACTAAAAACAGAACCATGGATTCCAAATACCCACTTAAGTACTAGGACTGCGTACAAAAATCGGAAAAACAAAGGTACAACGAATCGACCAGTTATATTGGTTTTCAATAATAATTCTTCTGTTTGAAAAAGATCATAGAGGACAAAGTCCTAGATAGATGGTTTCTATCAAAAACAAACGACATCAGAAACTGAGGTTGGAATTTTAAGAATGGTTGGAAACATAACAGGACATCAATTCAGCATCATCCAGTCATAACCTCAAAAGAATCGAAATAAATTCATGAAGACATATAGAAGACAAAGAATTTAAGAATTAAGAGTTGGAGATGATAGTTTGGCTGCACAACAACCTAGGAAAATAGAAAGGAAAATTAAAAGAAAGGTCATAAATAAAACTCCATAGCCACAAAACCATGTCATTGGAAATTTCTTGACCTTAACAGTACAAAAAGTACAAGTCTTTGTCTATTTATATTCCTCTTAATTAAGGTCTTTATCTATTTAAACTCGATCTGCAAGCACAAAAAAAAAAAAAAAAAAAAAAGCCTGACTTCACACTCTAAACTAGAAAAAAAAAAAATTAAAACAAATACAAATACAAATACAAGGATATGATCTTTCATTTTAATCGATTTTTACTGATATTTTTTCAATAAAATAACGAATCAGAAAAGTAGAAAAATCGTAGCTTCAAACGCAAAATCAATCAAAAATCAAAGAACAGATATTATAAAAATGTAACGAAATATGACTAATCCGAACAGAATAGATTCGACGAAAGAAGTACGGATCAGAAATTAGCATAATCCGAAGGCATAACCAGTACCTATTTTTAGCAAAAATTAGTGAGAGAGAAATTCTTTCTCCATGTGATCAAGGAATTTCAGTGGAGAGAGAAAGAGAGGGAGAGAGTTTAGAAGAGAGTAATCATTCGAAAGATCAAGTGTATATGTATATGCATATATATATACATATATATATATATGGAGAGAGAAAGAGAAGTTAAGAAGCGATCTAAGCAGAGTCTTTGATCAAAGGAGAATCTTACCAAATCTTCCAGCTAAGAAAGCGAGGCAAGCACCATTCAGGTACTGTGACAGTGACGCAGATCTAGAGCTTCTTTCTCGACAAGATTTTTTAAGCGGAGTGTTTGTTTTCCGAGAAAATTTCCTTGGAGAAAACTTGACGAAAAAAAGAGAGCTTGTTGGGTTGCTGTTGTTGATATTCTTCCCCTTCCATTCTCCAATTCCTATGCTCTCTTCTTTCTCAATTGAAATAAAAATTATTTTAATTAAAAATATTGACGCAAAAATTTAAAATTACCCAAATCTTTTTTTTTTTTTTTTGCTCTTCTGGGTTTTGATAAAATCTCTATCCAATAGAAGCACAAACAAAAATAAATATTGTAAATATAAATTAAAGAAAAAGGCAAAGCGCACTAACTGTGAGGGGTTTTTTTTTAATATTCTTTTCCTTTGTTTTCAATTCTATATTGCCCAGATACATCTTGCCACGTCATACTAAACTGGGCATATGCGTGATTCTGGAAGAAAACAGTGGTAAATTTGTATTTTTAATTTTTAACTCCAGCCACTTGCGCTGTCGTGGCAGTTTCTCATTTGTCGAGTCTCGCAAGCAAAAGCGACAAGAAATAGAGGAACCAAACTCTTTTTTGTAATAATTTAACCACTGTCTTCGGGTCAAATTCCATAGAAATTCAACCTAAATTCGTTCCACATGAAAGTTAAATTTGAAGGCTTGGGGAAGGGGAGGCGGGGATCTAGTGCGGAACAGAACAGGCGAGAATATCTGCAACCTGATGACATGGCACCTCGATATTTGCTAAACTCAGAACTTATCCACTGTAATTGAATTTTACCACGTGTCATTTCCCATTAATCAATTTATTGCTTGAACTACCCATAATAATTTGAAAAAAGACAGAAATATCCTGGCTTTTTCCGATCCAACTAACAGACAAAAAAAATCAACTCAAAAGGGCCAAGTCCCGGGGAAACCGGCTTGGAGAGTGGAAAGACGCGAGAGTCACCGATTAGGTGAGAAAAAGTGGAAACGAGGATACCGGGAGCGCCGGTGATTGTCCTCGTGCGCGAAACTTATTGAATCCAATTTGAAAGGGATCTGGCGTCCGCCAATCAGAGAGGTCCGGACCTCTGGTCTGGAGCGTACGGGAACGGATTTGAAGAACAAAAAGTCCAATCCAGTTAATTATCGAGTCAAATCACAGTTAAATAAAAAATAAATAAATTGTTAGATTAATTTTTTAATTTTAAATTTGTATAATTTTAATCATTATTTTTTTAGTTGAAATGATACTAAATTAATAAAAATATTGTTATTATAGTTTTTTTTGTTAATTCTTAAACAAAATTCTTTCATTAACATCATTTTTAGTCACAAAATTTGTCCAAAAATTAACATCATTTTTACTGATAAAATTTATCTAAAAATTAATAAAAATATCAATTATCATAACAATTTAATGAAAATAATTCATGGACACTTTGATTATGAAAACATGAGGATCAAAATTGTATAAATTTAAAATTTTAAAGATTAAATAAGTAATTCATTCAAAAAAGAAAGGTTAAAAAATAAAAATAAAAATAAAAAAAGGAGGAAACAACACAAACGACACCCAAATATTAAAGGAAAAAATAAAAATAAATTAAGCCGCCCCGGTTGACTGAAAAATAAATTTTAAAAAAAGAAGCGAAAAATTAAAAAAAAAAAATTAGAAAGAGGAATCAGATGTGTATGCTTGTACGGAATATGGGCAATGATTGATGATCAGATAGATGACGTGGCGAGCGGAGAGAGAGTAGGGGAAAGTGCGGATCAAATTCGGTGGGGCCAAGAGAAATGGGAGGTATGGGATCTGATATGATACCGTGATTCGGTAGTAGACAGAGAGACGCGTGGAAGGTAACGCGCTTTCGAGAAACGATAAAAACAATTTTAATTTTAATTTTAAAAAAAAAAAAAAAAAAAAAAACTAATGTGATGATGATGACGACGATGGGATGGGAATAGGTATCTGATATGTCCGGTTCTTCTTGTTCGTGTCCTTTGTTGTTTGTCACGAATTCAATAGGGAAAAAGAGGGTACCAATTTTTTATACAGCAAAAATTCTAACCCAAAAAAAATAAAAAATAAAATAAAATTTCAGGCAATTTTTCTATTTTTACTTCAATGCCCCAAAATATTCATTTTTGTTAATATTATTTGGATTTTTTTTAGAGATAATATTCTGAATATTCTTTTAGCAAAATTACGGTTTTATTTGACATTTAATTTTAATTCTAATTAAACTGTATTTTGTCATCTTATTTTTTATCTTTTTCTGAAAATCAATAATATTTATAACTAGTTTTTAAAAAATCAATCAACTACAACTTAAAAATTTCATCTACAACTAACAAACTAAACACAAGTTACATCTTTTATACTCTGTGTTCAATTTTTTTTTTAAGCTCTTAGGGTTCATTTGTTAGGTTGAGTTTGAAATAAGATGAAATTTTTAAGTTTGAATTGGTTGACTTTTTAAAAATTAGTTATAAATTTTGTGACTTTTCAGAAAAAGATAAAAATTAAGATGAAAAACTATAGTTTAGTTAAAATTAAACCTAGATGCTAAACATAGGCTTAGATAATAATATCATAAACATCATTAATATGTGTGAGGATTAACAAAATGTTTGTTAAACCTTATTAGTCCAAAAACATAAAGAGAAAAAAGAATTTTTTTAAAAAAAATTCACAATCTAAAAGAAAGGGTTTAAAGGTCCTTTTGTGTTGCTTTTTTTTTTTTAATTGTTTGTGGAATGGCGTAATTTTTTTATATATAGATAACACATCTGATTAAAAAAAAACATAATTATGTAATGTTCCCTACTCTTGATTGTATATGAGCTCAAAAAATAACTTCCTTTTCTTTTTACTTTCTAATATTGATGAATCTCATATTATTGGTCGGTTTTTGGAATTTTTTAGTCCATTTTATTTATTAGGTGCATTGAAAATTTTTAATCTACCCAAAATTTAAAAATCAACTCAACCAATTAAAATCGGGTTAAGTTATAAGTTTTTGTTTCACCGCTACTTTCTATCCTTCTAATTTAATTATTCAATTTGATGTGTTTTTTATTCATTATAAATACTACTACAATAAGTTATTCACCTAAATTCATCATATTACATCATAATCACATTAAAACTAGAAAAGACTTTGTAATTTATTGCAACTTGATGCATTGTTAGCGCAAGTTTATTTAACCATACCAAAAGAATTTTTCCCCTTTTTTTTCGTTCAATAAATTATGTTAAAAAAAAAAATGAAATGAAAAGAGACGTGAACAAGGGGCTTCCGTATTTAAAAATCTATTGATTTTTTTTTTCATTAAATATTCCAATTTAGAAATTGAACTCTATTAAAGTAGCATATCCCTATCTAAAAGCCTACAGCATTCAATTAATGCTATGTTTTTCTAATTATAAATGCAAAATTTATAGATTATATAATTAAGTTTAAATAAAAACAAAAGATGCTCCCATATATAGTTGGTCCTAGTCTTGAGCATTTAACAAACAACACTAACAATAAATTCCAAATTAATGAACTGCTACTATCAATATTCCCTGCTTTTGTTTTTTTGCATGAGGAATATGGCTTATATATAAAGATATATTTAATTATATCTTACCAAAAAAAAAAAAAAAGACATATTCAATTATAAATTATTCACAATTACAAAGACTTTGGGCCTTTGCATAGATTTAATGGTCACTTGTGTAGTTTATTTAATCAATAAGTTTGGATTATTTGAATATATAGCTTTACAATATGCCCCTTCAATCTAAACTTGACAAATATTATACATTATTACATTAATTATAAGTATATTAACTAAATTTTTATGACGACGTTCTCTCCAACCAAAGTGATATTAAATTACATCTGTCACATATGCACATCAAAATCATTAAGTAATATGATGCTATACTTTATTGATGAGTATGCTTTTTAACCCCCCAACTGATTATTTAACAAATTTAATTAAAAAATTATTTAAAAAAAAAAAAAAGAACAAGTTTTCAACTTTAAAGTTGTTCTAAGAGACACCCTATGATACATGGCCCTTTCGGTTAAAATAAAATAAAAAATAAATAAATAAATAAAACAGAGAGAGAGAGAGGTTTTTTTGGCGGAAAAAAAAAAAAGGAAAAAGAAAAAGAAAAGAAAAAGGCTTAATGAAGAAAGAGGTTTCAACTTTAAAGTTGTTCTAAGAGACACCCTATGGTTTTATATACATGATCCTATCACAATGCTCTACATATGCATTTTGATTTGCTCTAAATCATAATTTAATTGTTATTACCTCCTTATTATGTTATTTTCTTGTGAAATTATCATCAAATTACTAATTAACTTTATCTTATTGGTATATTTGTATTTTCGATGATACTTATAATTTGAAAAAATAAATAAAAATGGCTTAATTGCTTGTATATCTCTTGGATTTCTTGTGATTGGGAAATCATTCCCTGACTAAAAAAAAATCTCGACAATTGACTATTTAAATTTCAAATTTTATTGTAATTAACTCTCAATTGAAAACGATTTTAAGTAATATGATTTATTTGCACGTGACTCGCATCTAACTTCTATGAGGGCAATCTTTTTTCTCCTTTTTTTTTCCCTTGAATTCCACTGCAAATGAAGGAAATTGTAAAAAAAGAATAACATCAAATTTAAAATTAAAAAAAAAAAAAAAAGACAAAGAAAAGCTACAAAATAGTATATGATTAAGGAAAAAAAATTATCTTTGTACCTCCTATTTTATTTATCCTTTTATTCATGGATGATATATATATATATATATATATATATTTAAATGCAAGGTACCCTAATAGGATTATATAGAGGTACTAATATATTGAAGTTGAAGACTGCATGATATGACAATGATAATTTCTCTATGTTATTTTATATTATTTAATGATTTTCAACGTAATTTCTCACTATATCCCATAATTTAGTGGCGGAGCTAGCCCTCCGCTTCAGTAAGGACGCATATTAATTTTTTTAAAAGAATAACTAACATGGAAAATGGGAAAAAGAAAATTGTACTATAGTATTTCATGAAAATTACCTAATGCATTGTGACAATTATATGTTAGGATATGGATAAAAATCATAACGGTAAGACTTTGTAGTGAACTGCCAAATTTTATTCAAAAAATTATTTCTTTTGCATATTTCGTTATTTTATGTGATTTTCACTCAATCTAATACTTAGAAATATACACTCCTAGTAGAATACCCTATCAAAAATAAAATAAAATATCTACCAATAAAAAATCATAAAACATATTACAATAGTTTAGGAGTAAAAAGAGTAAAGTTAATTACATAAAAAATAGAAATACAAATTAAAAGGGTAAGAGTGGAGGCACATATGACAATATGGAATCTCAAGAGGGCATAAATGAAAATAGTGAATCTCAATGGGACAAAATGAAGAAGTCACAAGTTTATAAAGGCTCAAATTTAATTTTTCAAAAAGACAATAAAGACGGCTATCTCATTCGGCCTTTACGGCTCTACCCGTCTCCTATGCTCTTGCATGTTTTTCCACTTATTTGAGGTGTGTAATAAAATAACGGATGATTAAATGGGTCTTTTGAGACTACTATATAAAATACTATAATAACAAATAAAGGTTAATTACATAAGCATAAATTTTTATTTATAATTATCTCTCAATTTATTATTTTGTTTTTAGAACCTATAAAGATACTCTATGAATTTAAAAAAAAAAAACTCACAATTTCCTCACTAATGTCCTTTGTGAATGAATAAAGTTAGACAAAACAACAGAAATAACTTTTAATAGTTCATGAAAGTTATTTTATACATTTAAAAACAAGAAAGTTCTAAAACAAAACTTTAAATTTCAATTAAAATACTTTTAAATTTATGTTTTCTAAATATTTAAAATAATCTATGGAATTTTTCTCGAGAAAATATATCTTTCCAAAAACAATTTTGGTACAAATAAGGGTATTTTTATCCCTTTTTTTTTTTGGTTCACAAAAATGTGCAAGAGACGAAATCGAATCAAGTTTTTTAACATCAAAAAATACATCTATTATTTCTAAAAACATTTTGCATTTATTGAGAACTAGTTAAAAGCAAGAGATAAAACCATATCATTAAAAAAAAGAAGTTATAATTATGTAGTTAACTAATAAAATAAAAAAATATAATCTTAAAGAATTTAGTAAATTTGCAACCATTAATTCATAATGTTCTCTGGTAATTTCCTACCCTATGTTAGAGAATCCTTTTTGGTGGGTTATCAATTATCAATGAAACTATGCTTTAATTAAAAGATAAAAAATTAAATAAACACAACACAACAAGAAAAAAAAAAAAAAAAAAAAAGGAAAAAAAAAACGTTTGCGTGCGAGACTTTATATGACAATATTGGCCAAATGTGTAAATGGCACACAATATTGGCCGTTACACTAATTGGTTTGCTTTGGCTTGTAGAATTCAAGCACTATTAAGTAGTAACTACCTTCTGCTTCATTTTTTGTCAGTGGAAAAAAAAAAAAAAAGAATAATAATAATAATAAGAATAAAGTGTAGCAACTATATGGTATGTATTGTCTTTGTCATTTACGGATATTATGATCCATGTGTACGATAAGATATGTAGTACATGTTTATAATGTAACATGTCGTAATAATTGCATTAAAAACAAAAAAAAAAAATGTGTAACACTATTTAATATGATGAAATACGAAGATTTAAAATAGTGTCCTGGTATCATTTCAAATATGTGGAGATGCTATGAGAAAATGACATTTTCGCTCAATTGTTAGGCTTTCCGTTTTCGAAACTCGGTATACATACATCTATTTTTCTTGGGCGTGCAACTTAAGCTTTCTATTAAAATCGATTGTCTATTTAAGCATGAATTTCTTGTAGTTTGGGACCATATGGATCAATATTAGTGTTTGTATATATGTACTTAATCTATAATATATATATATATATATACACAATCAGTCTTAATATAACAATCGATTATATTCATGTATGTATTTCTTTTTTTTTAATTTTGAGGGTGAGTGAATTCAAACTGTTACTGTTAAGACTATTTATACAACCACATATACACATTTCATGCATATAGATAGTTGATAAAGGAGCTTTTATTTGAACAGTTGAAAAAAAAAAAAAAAAAAACTTGAGAACGGTAAAAATTGTTATGTTATCTTGGTTGATTATAAAATTTGCCTGAAATAGAGAACTAAAATTTTTTAACCAAGTAAAGTTTGAATAACAATTAAAAATAGGTAAACTTCTTCGTACTAAAAAAAAAAAAAAAAATTTGTTACACTTCTCGATGATAAAAAAGGTCAAATTTATAAGACCCTTTTAGCTCTCTCTTTTATTCTCCCCCTCCCCTCTCTCTCTTCTAGCTCTCTCGTTTTAAATACTTGTTTATATAAAATTTTTCCTCCTTATTTCAAAGATTATCTGGAGATTCTATAATAGGAGCATCTTATCCTAAAAATAGTAGACTGTAACAGAATTATTTTAATAAAATAGTATTTATATTGATAATAATATCTAAAAAATCTTCTTATACCAGTCTGATATAATAATCACCGTCTGAGTTAGATCTTACATTCACGATCATTAACGGCTCTATTCAATGCATATTACATGTAGGTTGCTACCCCTAAAGAATCTTGGAACATTAATCTATGATACTCATAACATCTGATCATTTTCCATAATAATTAATAAACACTTAATTCATAGTTGACCTCTTCCCATGGTACTGATATCAAATTAAAATATGGTGATAAACAATACGAGAGTTGGTGGTCCTGATAACAGTAAATAACTGCCACGGTTTGTCTGGCCACATCAAATTCAATTAACTGCTTCTCTGACTTCATTCAATTTTCATTAAAGAAAAAAAAAAAAAAAAAAAAAACGATTTTTGTGTTTGGATGCTTCTCTTCTTGCCTTTTGTTTTTCTAGGCTTTGAGATGAGATGTAGACACAAAGAAGCACAAGTTCTTTCTTGAAAACTACATTCACTTAATTGCATGTAGGGATTTAAAGATGGGAATATATCTCAATTTATCTTTATGAATCTTCTTCTTTTTTTTTTTTTTGCCTTTTTAATTTCATAAAATTCACACCTCTTAAAATTCTATAAATTCTGTAAAATTAAATTGATTATTTGTTTTTAGTTTTTTTTTTTTTCAACTCTTGATGATTTATATTTAGTTCATGGTGTGTTATGAAATTTTTTAATTTTATTATGTATGTAATTTTTTAAGAAGTAAAAATACTCTAATTTCTTCTCGTCAGCAACTCCTGAAGTCATGATTTAGTAGGGTAGATTTATAGGTTTATTAAATTTTTACTTCTGAAGGTCCTTATGATTGTTACGTCCGTGAGGAAAATTTGTGTGTTCCTCCTTTGTGTGTAAGAAAAGAAAAGAAAAAAAAAAAAAAAAAAGCTAATTTCAAATAAAAACAAACAAAAATATAAAAGGAAAGGGACTTTTCTCACTTTTTCATTTGGTGGAAGGCCAAATTCCAAATTGAACCTTATCTAAACGCCACACTCTTGTGGGAATATGACACGAGAATTTGACCAGCGATATTGGGCTCCCTATCATGGGGACCAAAGAGGCCCTACCCATTTTCCATAATGAGCACGTGTCAAGCCATCATTGTATGGGCGGCTTTTATGCAACACCTTTTTCTATTAAAAAAAAACTAAAAAAACAAAAAACAAAAAACAAAATGTGTGTGTTTAAACATAGACAAAAATTAAAGAACTCGATGGGATCATTATCGGCATTGGAGTTTTTAAATTTTTTAATTAGAAACGAGTGAATATTTGAAAATACATGTGAATTGAAAATAAATTGTGATATTTGATTGGTATAAAAATCTAAAATGTGTTTATAAAATTTAGATAATGTAAATCTTATTTCATTTTTCTCGTCATAGTAATTATTTAGATATAATAATTATCTTATTTTGTTTAGAAATAAGAAAATTATAAACTTTTAAAATTTGAGTTTTATAAAAATGGAAGGGAGAAAGGGAAAAAAAAAAAAAAAAAAGGACTTGAAAATTTGTATAGACAAGCGCCTTTTGAAAGAAGAAGAAGGAGGAAAAAAAAAAAAACCCAAAAGGAGTTGGCGGTCCAATCGGGCTCTAAGGATTAAAATGAGTTTGTAAAACAATTAGGATGGTGTAGCATAAGCTTATAAATTATAATAATGGGAGTGATATTTGAATTCATTTTCAAATAATTTTTAAGTTCTTTTCGACTCATTAGTGAGCCTCCGGATTTTTTTTTTTTTTTTTTTTACGGACAAACGAGATAGAAAAATACAATGATGCTAATAATCTCTCTCTCTCTTTTAGGGGGGAAAAAAAGTTAGTGATATATAAAGACTGTAGATCCGAATAGGGTTTTAGATGGGTGGGAGAAATCTTCTCACACATGAGGGATTTTACATCAAAGATGTTTTGCCTAGGGCTAGACCTCCATAGTCAAAAACAAAACAAAGAAGATAACCTTAAAGGACTGATAGGTCACTTCTTCCACTTCACTAATTGATATGTACTTGGATCCACAAATGGTCCTTTTTTTTCTTTTTTTTTTGGGTGGGGGGGTTTGTTTTGGCATTATAAGAAGAAGATTGTTCCAATTTGTTATAAGTTGTAACTTTAGGGACTGGGAAATTTGGGGAAAAAAATTATATTTGATCCCCCCATCTACCCTTTTTTTTTTTTAACCAAAAACTTTCTAAACTTTTTAAAATGGTACAATATGGTTATTTTTGTTAACAACGTTAAAAATTTAACAAAAAATAAAATAGTAATCACGCATGATTTAATATTTTAGGGTAATTAATAAAAAAAAATCATGATTCAACTTATATTTATCGTACATGTAATCTATTTCATCTAATTTTTAATATTTGATAGTAAAAAAGATCATATTATAATACCCTTTTAGAGGTTTAAGGACCTTTTAACAAAAAAAAAAAAAAAAGAGACCAAATCACAACTTGACAAAAAAGAAGACCAAACAAACAATTTATTTTTCTTTAAGGAAAGAACTCAAACGAAATATTGGACCATATATTTAACAAAGCTAGTGACAGGACAAAAGAAAATAATAACAATGATGGCGATAATGATAATAGTGATGATAATGGTTGTTATATTGTAGAAATGGATATATATTCCAAGTCGCATGCGCACTTTATCATGATAAAATAACTTAACAATCACAATTGCTTTAGAAATTTCCTTAAAAGTATTGCCAAAAATATAAAAATAAAAATTAATAATTAGAAGGGGTGCTGTGTTCTTTCAATAAGTAAATTTATGAACAATTTTTTTTGAAATGAAAAATTTCATTACTCTCACTAAGATATAAAACAAAACAAAAAAATCAAAAATAACAAATACCGTATTATATGAAACAAAACTCTTAAATGAAAACGGATCCATCAGTGAAATTTGATGACGCTCAAAGGAAAAGACATATGCTTAAGACCCGATAATGGATATATACCTCGGCACACTGAAATTGAGCACATGTAAGACTCTTTTTGATAAAACCCCGACAGTTAATGGAATTTCCCGATCAATCGAGAGTCAAGATTCAGTAGAACAAGAGTCACTACTAATTCAGTATAGAAGTAACTCTAGCGGGACTAAAACACTGTCAAGACTTAGATTTGACGAATAAACAACCAACGCGGAAGGTGAATAAACCACCTCTGTTATTAGAAATAACAAATAAAAATAAAATACCCAAAGAAAAGATGATGAAGATATCGTCATTATTACACACAAACCTATATACCGTAAAACAAGAAAACCAATCATATAAAAAGAGTCCTTACCGATAAATCGAATCATATCACTGGAAGAAACTGGGTTACTGAAGTCAATCTGCTGCAGGACCTTCCCGCGGGTACGTAACGACCACGCGCCACCACCAACAATCTCTTTCATGCCTTGCTCTTGCTCACAATGCCCATCTTCTTGCCACATGTTCGCCTCTATCAAAACCTTCACCATATAATTTCCACATTTATCTCTAGGGCTGGGAAACCAGAAACAGGCCAACCGCCACTAAAATCAAATGATGAGAAACAACTGGGAAACCCCAACCTACACGCATTAGAGAGAGAAAAGAAGAGAGAAAGAATGAGGAAAGTTGGTCCTATATAAATTTAGGAACAAATTCATGTCATGGCAAAATTCAGGAAATCTATCCTTATTAGTGTTCTTGATAACTTGTTTCAAATTAGGGAATTGGTGGTTCAAATCAAATTTTAGACTAGAAAACAGGAAATTAAATCAAATGAGAAACTTAACAAATTACCAGAAAAAAATAATAATGAAAAAAACAAATAGGAAACAAATAGATTTATATATTAGGATACTAAGAAATAAGAAATTTAGAATAGGAATTGTTGATTGTTGCTTGTGTCCCACGTCGAGAATGATGAGTTAATAAAGAAATTTATTCGGGATCCAACGAGTCTTTTAACGGATGAAGAATAGATTTGTATATATATTTTTTAATTTACTCATAATTCATTAATATATATATATATATATATATCTACCAACTTTTATCCTTTGTAAGAAATAATAGATTAAAAACAACAAAAGGAATCATGTAATTTTTTTTTTTTTAATTTAAAGATAGAGAATTCAAACTCTACACCTTAGAACGGAGTTAGGTGTGATGTTGGTTTAAACCCTTCATTATTATTAGCTCAGGCAATAATTGTCTTGCACGACTGCATTCTCTATTTCTCATACTCATAGAATTGCAAATACGGGCTGCTCGGCCCTGCCTCTGCAGGATGGAGGAGAAATATAGACCATGCCACATAAGAACGCGGGTGGGCTCAGTTAAAAGAATTGGAAGATTTAGGCTCGGCCTTGCATCCTAGCAGGTCGTGCAGAGAAAATTGTAAAAACAACCACTCAAATAGATATATTTATGTTTGTTGCCCTCATTTTAATGTTTATTTGATTTTTGACTCTTTATACTTATTTAATATAAGAGGTAAAAAATAAAATTAAAAAAAAAACCGAAGCTATTAGAATTTCGACAATAATACATAGATATGTTTTTTGAGGAACAATCCTACAAATCGCTTTATATATAAAGTGTTATGCGGTATACATATATTATTTCATTCATTTCTTCAAAGAATTAGATACGATAACATTCTAAATTGAGTGTTGAAATTTCCTTTCACTTCCAAAGCAAAATACAACAAACTCTTCAAAATGTTAAAAAGAAAAATCAAATGACCACCAAATGCCGTTTTATCTCAAAGTAAATTTGTCTTGTAGGTCCCCAAAGTGATATCTGAGGGTAGTTAATGGCCAAAATGACAGAAGGACCTATGAGAGTCAACAAAGTACAAGTTTGAGAACCCAAATGCCAAGATCTTGAAAATGGAGTTCCAAGTGTCAAAAGTTTAAAAACTTGAGGACTATGGGTGCAAATTCTTATCAAATGCTGCAGAAATAAGCTTTGGATTGATTTTTTTTGTCTTCAATTATACAGTTCTTTTTTCAATGCAATGTTTTATCAAATTTTAGGACTGCACAAACATATCTACCAGTCGATTTTTTCTTGTCAAACACACACTCTCGCTCTCTCTGTGAGAGATCTTCCCAGGCATGGGGACACCATAACAAGATCTTCCCCACGTAGGGATCGTAGCGGTGAGATCGGTCAAGGTGACGGATGACTATCACTTACTCGTAGCAGCCAAATATTTCTGGTACCACGACAGACTACATTCAATATCACGACCGGTTATAGTCGGTAACACGGTAGACTACTACCGATACATAGGTTGTCGGTAAGTTACTGCTGGTATCCTGGTATGATACTATCAGGGGTGTTTGTGATGTTCCGAATTTGTGACTACTACATAAATATATATATATATATATATGTATATATATTACAAAAAATTGTTTCTGGCTTCATCCTTTTCTTTCTTTCTTTCTTTCTTTTTTAATGAGAGAGACACACTTTGAAGCCAAAATATCAAATGCTCGTTCTTCTTCTGTGCACAACAATTCTCCAAACTGGGCTTTCGTTAAGGCCCATAAGAGACTAAACGAATTCAATCTTGGGATAATTAGGTGTTAGGCCACCAACAACAAAAAAAAAAAAAATGGTGGATTGATTTTTGCCATACCTTAAAAAGTTTTTTTAAAAAATGTCAATTTGATGATGTCATAATTAATTAAAAATTAATTAAAATTTTTTATTTTTCTCTCTTATCCCCACTCCCCCTCTCTTTCTTTCTCCCCTTTCCCCCTTCTTTCTCTCTTTCTCTTCCCCCTCTCTTTCCCTTTTCACACGACAAGCCACCCCTTCCCTTTCTCTCCCCTCTCTGCTGTCACACCGATCCGCCAATCCACCATCACGCCGTCACACCGCCATGGGCTCCAACGAGGCTGTCGTGGTTTTGCCGTCATGATATGTCTCCACGAGCTTTGATGAGGCACCATGCTACCTCGTAGCTCCGATCAAGGTCCTCACATAGGAGATCCGGCCGCCGGAGTTTCTTTTACGCCCGATCCCTAGCCAATTCGTGCCTCCGCCTCTGCCGACCTCCAAAGTTCCAATCGCGACCTCGTACCTTCGATCCCACCCTCGCATCAAAGATCCGGCAATCGGAGGTTCTCTTTCGTCCGATCCTGAGCCAAAACCTCGCGCCTCCACCTTCACTGGAGTCCAAAGCTTCGATTGAGCTCTTGTGGAGGAGATCCGTTGACCGCGGGCGAGGAGATGCAAATCTCCTCCACTCACGTTCTCTTGCCTTGGCCGTGGAGAGGAGATCAACTACGACGTCCTCTGCGCGATCTTCTTCTGGTGTCGAACATCGGATCTTTGCTCGGAATTGCATGGAGTAGGAGATCCATTCCTATCTAGTCTGCCGTTTTCAAACTATATGAATTGTTTTTCGTGGAATTCGGTTGAATTTTTAAGGATTACAATGATGGATTTTAATGTTTTTTTAATATTCCGGTGACAAAATTTAGAAATTTCGATATTTTTGTGAATTTTATTGAATTTTGGTGTGTATGATTTTTATAGAATTTTGGTGATATTTGTTAAAATATGGTGGTTGTTTAAATATTTTGGTGGCAGAAGCCGAAAAAATCCGGCGAAATAAAAAATTTCCGACTGGTAACCACTTGGTTAGCAGTTGGTTACCAAGTTTCTAGTTGACCTGGTAACCCGCCGGCGGTGGTGGTTACCAATCGAAAACCCGTCGGCGGTTGGTAACTAATTGGTTACCAATAGGTGACCATTTGGTAACCAACTGGTAACCAAATGGTTTACAATATGGATACCAATTAAAAAGTATTTTAAAATAAATAGATAAATAAGTATTTATGATATTATTTATGATGTCATTTATGATATTTCTTGCAAGAGTTTTTTCATGTGTAGCAAAAATCAATCCAAGCCATGATTTTGTGACATTTATCAAAAGTGCCCTTCATTCTTGTGCCTACAAATCTTAGGGAAGTAGCAGTAAATAGCATTATTTTTACGAAAATTATTGAAGTAAATAGTAAGGTCTTAAAAATATTTAAGGTAAATATACAGGGAGAGAATCCTCATTCGTGAAGAGATTCACACATTATCAAAGAAAGTAGCAATCTCATATTTTAAACTAGTATTGCCCCGCTTGGAAGGACCTTCCCTTTTACCAATCCCATACGGCCTTGATGATAGACTCGGGGCGACAACCCTGAGCTTCGTCAATAGGCGTCCAATCCTCGAAAACAGGTATGGTGAGATTGACGGGGACGGTGTCACAAAATGTGTTTCTTTTATTTACTTTAATTATTTATTAAAAGCTGTTATTTACTACTTTCTACCTAAATCATATGTGCTGTAATGAGTATTGCAAAGGGCTTCATTATGTTAATTATTTGGGTGATTTGTAGTATTGCCACTTAAAAAATGACATATCTGAATTATTGTCCTAGTTGTAATAACTTCAAACTTTTTTTTTTTTTTGGCTCCATTTAGATAAGTACAGGGGTATGTAATTTTCTCTAATTATTTTATGATAAAAACAAACATTAAATTGTAGAACTCAACGAACATTGATTGACAATGATGGTCACTTGGTCAAATTGCGTAGGATAGAGTGGGATGTGGCTTGGATTTGAAAAGATGTGGGTTTACCTTGTATCGAAAACAATGATTTGGATAAGTGGACATATTTTTGTTAAATTATTAACTTTGATTTACTCGAACTCATCTATTGTTAGCATTGCGACGAGTCTCCCTTTCCCCCAACTCCGAGCAACCCGCAAGTTCCGCCCATGCCCCTAACAATTGAGTAATTGCCTACTTTCAGCTAACCTCTTTCTACGAGTACTTTTGATTTCTTTTCGTTGATTTCAAGGTTTAAAGCGCTAAAAACTCAACTCCATTGTTTTGTTGTATAGTAGGGCTCACAACTCTGTAGTCCCTTTGCCATCGGCGGCAAATCGTAGGTTTTATTTGATATTTAAGTTTAATTAAACTGTATTTTTTTATTTCAGTTTTTATCTTTTTCTAAATAGTCAACAAAATTTATAGCTATTTTTTGAAAAGTCAACCAACTTCAATTTAAAAACTTAATCTTCAACCAGCGAACCAAACGCAAACTAAAATTGATTTTTATGTCAATTCCACAAAACTAACGACCTTGGTTCAAGTTGTGGTTTAGCTAGAAACTGCCCAAGCGGAACCGAGTATACACCTAGGTGATTTACAGTTTTGTTTAATTTTCTATCGAACAACAGAACATGTTCTTCGGCTAATAGTTGAGAGGAGGAATTCTAATGCTAGCTGGAAATTAAAGGAAAGATGACAATTTATTTTACCTAATAATACAATAGAAGACGTACTAATTACATGATTATGGACATATTAATCACTGTACACCTTGAAAGCTAACAAGTTTAAATTACATATATTCCTGGGGAATCACATGGTTGACAGGGATTTATATTGAAAGTGACCATATGTATATTTACAAATACATATATATATATATATATGTATATACATATATTACCTTAGCAAGAAGATACCTGTCTATAGCTATAATAATCCAAGTCCTCAATAAATGTACAATGAAAAGGCTACAAGTCTATAAATTACAAAATAATTCTTTTTCTATATTGATAATCAATTACAAACACTTTTTTTGTTATTAAACTAACCTTATTATTCACCATTATTATTGACAACGATATTAGGATATATTTAGGGCAATGATAGGATTTTAAGCAATACTTATATTTTTAAGTAAGTGATACACACACACACAGCAATGGGTTATTAATTTTCAATCGGTAAAAAATATATAACTTTTTATATACATATATATATATATATATATATATATCTACTGATTGAAAATGATTTACCCCAAAAGATGTTGGTGAACATTAAAAAAAAACACACACACACACACATTGAACTGATAACTTTTTAGTCTAAAGCATATACACCATGAGACACAAAAAAAAAAAAAAAAAAAAAAAAAAGGCTAAAGAAAAAAAAGAGAAAGTGTTAGGATAGAAGGTGGTTTATTCATATAGTTTCGAATAGACAAAGTATTTTTTATATGAATATAGATTTTTTGTGAAGTATATTATCTATATATCCCGTTCGTGTGATGAAAATGACTCAAAATAGAGACCTTATCAATGGGAAAGGGTATTGGTCTTTATCATTAGATTACCACCGTAGTGATAAACGTTGACGACTTTTTTTATTACATCATTTAGATTAAAAAAACAATAAAATTAGGATCCTTGTTACTATCATGTGTATATATATAAATATTAAAATGAAGATTAATATTAGTGTTATCTCATCTTTTTTATCTCATCATAAATAAAAAAGATTACAGAATTCATCAATAAAATATAAAGAACATGACTCACTTTTATTCAAAAGATAAATTAAGTTATAAACTAAGTTTTATTGTCAAATGAGATCTTTGATCAAAGTTATTAAATATCAAATCTGAGTGCATCCCCAAAAAGTAGAAAGGTATAAACTTTAACACTTTATCATATTAATTACCATAACATTATTCACCTCCATTATCATATTTAGCTGTGCCTCACTCATGCAATCGTACAATTTTTTTCATGTAGCAGTTTTGACTCGTTGCTTTGTGTGTGATGTCATTACAGCATATATCATGTTATCATACTTGTGTCATATATATATATATATATATATAAATATATATTATATATTTGGAAGTTTACCATGTGCATAGCTGTAAAAAAAATATTTGTCAGAATAGTAGAAGTATATATAAATTGGAAATCCACGTATATATATTTATATATAATATGGGATATGCTAGTTGTAAACGGACAAGAAATAGTTCACATGAGAGGCTCTTGTCTCTGAAAGATGGCGGTGAGAGAACTTTTTTTTTTTTTTTTTTTTTTTTTAAATTTCCAAAGCATGCCTCTGCAGCACTCTTTTTTGTTCTTTTGGACATTTTACCTTTTAAACATATGGGCCCAACTTCAATCTTATTCACGAGTTGGTGTTTTATTCGCCCTGCAAAACTCTTAAATTTTTTTTTTAAATTTTTTTTTTTTTGAATTTAGAGATTGAGAATTTGAATTCCATATAAATAATCAAGGGTAAAATTACTGTTGAATTGAATCTGTATTCACTTTTTAATGTAATTTTAAAGTCAAAGATTGCGGCAAATAAGACATTTAAAAAATATTTACGAGAAATAACATATAGACAAATATTACATTAAAAAGCAAATAATTTATTTAGAAGAATATTTATAAGATAGTTTTACGGAAATATGTTTCATAAATAAATTATTTATTATAAATATACTATTTATCTCCAATATTTTTTTAAAATATTTTAAAAAAAATGTTATTTTTTCTCTTTCTTTCTTTTAAACCGTCTGTTTTAATGTCCACGAATTATATAATATTAAAAGGATGTAAACTTTTAATATTTACTGTATAATAATCTACAGTAATTTTTCATTTTTTTTACTTTTTTTGTTTTTGTTACAGTATTCTACAGTTTCCCACACAGTAAACTGTACAGTAAAATGACGTTTTTATCCTTCAAATCCCCTGCATTTTCCTGACTGCATAGTGAGTTACCGATTTTGCCCTTTTGACATTGTCCGGTCATTAGAGAGAGGAAAAAAAAAAAGAGAAAGAGAAAGAGAATGAGAATAAATTAATACAGTTAAATTATAATATTCAAAATAAACAAACAAACTAAAAAATTTGAAATTAAATAATGATTTACAAAAATTCCAAAATATAAAAAGGTCTATAAAATTACAATAAAATTAAAAATCAATAACTAATTTTTCTACTGTAATGAAACGTAATTATCAAAAATGTATATTTATAATTATTATAGCTAAATTATTATTTATGTCATATATTAATATTATTATTTAAAATTAAAATTTTTTAAAATATTGAATCCATTTCTAGGTTTATTTTTATTGATTTAATTAATTTTGTTTAAATTTAATAAATTTACTTAAGTTATTAAATTTTTTTACTATTTAAGTTTAAAAGTTTTTAATTTTATTTATTCTTTCTGATTTTTTAATAACAATATATTATTATATTTTATTCTATTAACAACAATTCTTACTCTTAATATTTTATTTTAATATTTGTTATTCTTTTTTTTTTCCGTGACTTCTTTTATTTTTTTCTTCTTTTTTTTAAACAAATATTTCAATAAGTTTCTTTTACATTTATATCTATAATCTTTAGAAATAAATTTTTTAATATTTCTATTCATTTTTACGTTTATTTGTTAATTTAATTGGTTTTTATTTTTATTAAATTTACCCCACAACTTTGTTATCCCTTTGATTTTTCAAAAAAATTTAATTTTATTTATTATTTGTACTTTTTTATTTCAAGAAAATTATTCTTATAAATATGAATATATGTACTTTAATATTATAATAGTAAATACTAAAAAAAAAATTATACTTACTGTAATTATAATCTATATTTTAATTAACTGTTTTTATTATATAATACTCAATTTTTTTCATTTTTTTTCTTCCTTCCCCGTGCAATACATATGTATTAAACTCGTATTATTCTATAGTAGAATTTTGTGATAAGATTTTAAATAATAATAATAATAATAAAACAAACAAACTCACCGAAAAAAAATGTAATTTTATTAATGAAAATTTATAAGAATCTTGCAGGGCATCACTTCTTGCAGTATCCAAAAATTCTATTTGTATTAATGTACCCCTGGTCCCCACAGCTTTAAACTTTCAAAAAGTCAAACTTACGAGAACATCTTTTCAACAAAACTTTAACGTTGAACAAAATTTCCTCTTCCGTCACAGATTTTCCAATAAGATGGGCAAAAAGTCTCTTCAACATGTGGCTGCATTTCCTTAACTATTCATATATTATCAGATACAGTCCAATTAGTGTAACCCTTTTCATTTTTTCCCCCCTTAACTAAAGGGTGATTAGTTTTTTTCAGAAACAAGGTACCAATCTTGATCATGGGTTAAGTTTCTTGATCATGATTTAAGTAAACATCGGTGGTAATCACTGATCAAAAAACATAAAATTGAATTGACAAATTTCATTTCACTTTTCCATAAAAAGAATGAGAAATATTTGAAAAATGTTACTGCAAAATTATCATACCATTTATTCATAATTAATGCTAGTTTAGGCATATAGGACTTGGCAAGGAAACAATAAATCTCTTCCATCATATTTTTGTTTAAGAAACTAGTTTGTTGTATAACTTGGATGAAAATGGCATTAATCTTTATTAGAAATAAAATAATAGACTTGTTTGTTCTATAGCATAAAATTATTTTCCATAGCGATATCAATGGGACAGGGGGAACTCTCATACCCACCACTATTTTTATCCCCCATACCCATCTAATTTCATGCGGGTGCAGGTTGCAGGTACGAGTAATCTCCACTAGAGGTGCTATACCTATATCCTACTTATTTACCCATTAAGAATTAAAAAAAAAAAAAAGAACTCAAAATAAATTTCATTAAAGTTTTCACATAATTTGACAACATCATCATAAATGTAACTGAAAATAAAAATAAAATCTTAAAAACAAATCCAATCTCCATAAAACTATTAATGAGTTCATAAAAAACCTAACATTAAAACAATAAAAATTCAAATTATGTATATATAAACATATAACTATATATTTTTTAAGAGTAAATAAAAGTGCGGTGGGTTAGTATTACCCTCCATACCAACTCTCACACCCATATATTATCCCTCATATTCGTCCCTTATAGGGTGGGTACCCGCATCCATGGATAAAAATGTCATTTCAAGTTCTCCATCTATAATTTGTGTGAACCAAAATAAGCATATATGTATCTAAATGCTGGATTATATTGAAAAATAATTATATCTCTGATTTTACAAATATGCATATGCACATTTGACCGTTCCAAAACGTTCACATGTGAAAGAGCCGTCCTTGTTCATCACCTACCTTTTAATTGATTAGTTACTCTCTATCCACTATATATATATATATATATGTATATATATATATATGTATGTTTGTATATGTATGTGGGTTCCTATGTATCCCTCCTGCCAGAGCTCTCTTCACATAATCTCTGTGTCTTTAACGTGATATCAAATGAGTACGATTTAACAGTAATAAAAAAAAAAAAAAGAGAACTTTATAACATAACACATTATGAATGTAACAAAACTTATTCATGAAAATTATATTTTCTATGCATTGACAAGTAAAACAATTCTTTAAAATTTATCATGTATTATATTACTTTTTTTAATTAATATTACGTTAGAAATACCTTATATTATTATGTCAAAAGAATTTTTTATAGTAGAAAAACCCATATGTATATGTGCATACATAATTATTTGTACATATATGCACATTAATTAACTTTTGACTTCACGAGCCAAGCAGTTGAACTGCCCAAACAATATAGCCTAAATCCCAAAAAACCAGCCTCATTTACATGTAAATAGGGGTGGTAATACGGGTCGCGACACGATGACTCGAAAATAATACGAATTTTATGGGTTCGAGTTGGGAAAAATAGGGGGCGAGTCGTGTTTGGGTTGGGAAAAATTGACACGAAAAAAAATTAGTCGTGTTCGGGTTGGACCCGTTTTTTCGTGTAAATTTCGTGTCACTTTTCGTGTCAATTTCGGATCAATTTCGGGTCAATTTCGTATCGCGTGTCAATTTCGTGTCAATTTCGGGTCAAATTTCGTGTTAATTTCGTGTCAATTTCGTATCAATTTCGTGTCGCGGGTCAATTTCGGTTCGTATTGTATCAACCCGTGACGGGTTCGTGTCGTGTTCGTGTCGCGGTTTTGTTTCGTGTTCGTGTCGCGGGTCGTGTTCGGGTCGGGAAAGAAAAAAATCGACACAGCTCTAATACGACACGAATACGACACGTGATACGAATTGCCACCCCTACATGTAAACATGTCAGCTGCTATAACTTTAGAAAAAAAATTCTTCCAAAATATACACCCAAAAAAAAAAAAAAACAATAATAATCAACGTCAACTAGTTTAACTGGGTCCATTTGTAATTAAAAAACTCAACAGGGGAGAAAAAAAAGCAACTTTAACGCCGTGCGTGCAGCCCATGAGGGCTTTTTGGCTTAGAATAATTTTTATGTCCTTTTGAGGGAAAAAAAAACAAAAAAAGTAACATAGAAAAGGGGAATCTCATGCTCTCTTTTTATCTTTTTGATTATTTATTTTTTTAGATAAGATCTTTTTAGTTATTTATTATTATTATAGCCCATGATCTTTTTTGTTTGTGTAAAGCTGTCTATTTTCCTAATCATAATAATCTTGACCTCTTTGGACGGACAGCTGGGCCTATTCTCTAGCATGGTGTTGGAATTTGTCAAATTTTTTTTTGTCATGAAAATTTAAATTAACCACTCTCGATTCTCTCGTTGCACACGAGGCTAGATTTTCCTTCTTTTTTTTTTTTTTTTTGGATTTTCTCTTTCCTCTTCTCTCTCTCTCTCTCTTTTTTTATTTATTTATTTATTTATAACTTGCACATAATGTTAGAGTCTCTGACCTAACTTTTATAAGCTTGTGAATGTTCGTGAATTTTGGGATTATTTATAATTGAGAATTTTGATTTATAACAGTTTAAGTTCAACATTTATATTAGAGGCCCTCACATGTTTTCGTTAAAACAGATCTTCTTTTTATCAAGGAGGCGCTCTTCCTTTTCAAGTAATATGTTGTTATTATATTATGCACTATGGACAATAAATTTAAAAGGATTTGCATTACTTTTTTTTTAATACATTGACCTTTTAAGATAGCATTCAAAGGGATCATAGAATTGAACAAAAATTTGGAATGGATCCTAATCTATGTTACGAGGGATATTTTTAAGAGTATGTGATTGTTTACTTTATAAAGAGAAGTGCAATATTAAAAGATACCGGTAATATAATATTATGTATGATTCTTTATAATAAAATGTAGATTTTATTAAAGGATATCGGTAATATAATATAAAATATGACTCTTTATAATAGAACGTGGATCTTATTATGAAACTCATTTTTTATCAATGACAGTGTTCAGTTTTGATATTACTACCAACATTTTTCTAAAGAGAATCACTTCCTTGACCCCTTTACAATTCATACTCATGGGATGTCAGCATCCATTTGCCTTGAGAATAAGTTTGTGTTATATATATTTGTATTATATATATATATATATATATGTATGTATACGTGGAGGAGATCCCACCTCAGTTACACAAACTCTGGTCAATCAATGAAGTGTGAACCTAGGACCGTTGAAAATTGATCAATTCAGAGAGAACCTAATCCGAACCTGCACCAACCTAATCTAGTAATTATTTAGGGAAAAAAAAATTAAAAAGAGGACTGAATTATAAGTAAGTAAAACTATAATAAAAGAACGGAGAAAATTATGGTAAATAGAATTTTTATGCAAATAATTGAAGTAAATTCAATAAGATTCTAAAATATGTAAAGTAAATTAAAATAAATAACACATTTTCAAAAAGCAAAAAAATTATATTTCTGCTAAAAGAATCTCCATAAAAAATAATAAAAAAAAGTGCATTTGCCACTTAAAGCATTGGTATCCTTTTAGAATCAACAATCTTTGCTAACGTTAAATTTTTAGAAGATTGGACAAGTGGCAGCCACATGGGTTTTCTCATATCTGGTCGGCATTGCAATTATTTCTTTTTAAAAAATATTAATTTTTTTGGTAAGATTTAACAAATAAAGGTCGGTTGATATGACAAAATTTCCGGTGTAAATAAGATAGTGAAAATCCTATAGTAGGTTATGAAAAAAAATATATGTATGTATATATATATATATATATATATATCCAATCGATTATACAGTTTTAAGACCCATTAGCCACACCATTCCAACTCCAACTTCATTGGCCACTTCAAACATTTTAATCATTTTCAATCAAATATTTCCAAAACTCGTAAGGTCAAACACCCGTAAATCTTTTCATTATTATTATTATTTGAACCTTTTGAATTCTTAGATACATGAGAGTCACATATTTTTCATCTCTTGACACAGTATTTTCTTATTATACAGATAAATAACTTATATATCTGCTACTGTTATTAGAATTTAAGTTGTGACTTTTAAGTTGTCATTTGTGCACCATAATGAGCTTATTGTATCTTATTTAAAAACCATTCTTATTCTTTTATCACATTTTTTTTTCCCACGAAAAGGTTCTCGGGCTTGATTCCCAGAAAACATAAAATAATAATAATAATAATAATAATAATAATAGCAATCGGTACTTCCATGGAGCTGCAAACCAGGCATGGTAGCATATAAAATATGTCGCCTCTTTTGCATGAAAAGTTGCATTTAATGGCAAAGGAATAATTATTAAATAATTTTTGGGTGCAAAACGAGAGGAAAAAAAGAAGAAGGGAAAATTGGTTCTGTGGAGGGCATGTTCCTCCGACATTCTCGAAGACCTAGGAGCCTCTGCCCCTCTGATCCAAACCAACAAAACAAGTCCACATATTCCCAAATCTGACGTGGTAAATTTATTAAGCCTGTCTTTTTGCACAGAACTAGGGGAAATTCTATGGCAGCGGCATTACTTACTTTTATACATAGGGAGTATTTTTGTCCGTTAGATCTGTACATAATACACATATTTACCGTAAATTAAGCATGCATTTAGTATTAAGATTTGAATTATAAAAATTTAAGTTTGAATTAAATTATATATTTGGTGAAGTGTTTAAATTACTAAAGTTAAAAAATGTAAAAGCTTGAAATCTGTATGGAAAAAAAATCAATATGGAACTTGTTTCGTTCTTCTCAAAATTTTATATAATTAAAAAAATAATCTTATTTAGACTTGTTTATGTAAAGTTTTGAATTTATAAAGTTTGACTTACAAAACTATAATAGTAAATATGAATAGTGAATTTGAGAAAAAAAAAAGATAAAAATGAGTTGTAATTTTAGGATCCAAATCTTAGACCAAAAAAAAAAAAAAGAGAGAGAGACTAGATGGGGAGGGCGGTGGAGAAGCTACCGCCGCCCGTGGGGGATGAGGGGTCGTTGGTGACCCCATGATCTGAAAGGATTCATGAGGGTTGGGGTTGTAGGGATCCAAGGCCATGCCGCGATATGAAAAGATCCATTGACGATATGAAAATATTTGGATTGTCAAGGTCAAGTTGCGATCCAAGGACATGTTATGAATTGAAAAGATAGTTAACGATGTGAAAAGGCTCAAATCGCAGTAACGATCCAAGGCCATGTCACGATGGAGAATGTGATTCCATTGCCATGGCCTTGGGCGCCAGAGGGTCGCCGCCCATGCGGCCGCCACCCACACGGAGGGAGTCATGACCCCTACGCTTCCGTGCGTTTTGGTTCCCTGCGTTTTGGTTCCCTCTCTTTCGATCATCGATCATGACAGTGCAACCACATTTGCTTGAAAGAAGATTTTTAAAAAATATTTTTTTCCTTTATTTTTTTTCATTATCTGATTTAAAAAGGATATGATCAAATGTAGCTAAATCTATGTTTGTTTCTATGGACGTGCGATAATGGTCCATTCATTTTTGATCGAACGGTTTAAAGCTTGTTCCTAAAGATAGGGGAAAAGTACCACCCCACCATAGAACGTCCCAAGACGTGTACGTGTGTGTGTGTGTACATACATACATACATATATATATATATATATATATAAAATATAATATTTTGAGCAATAATGGGTTCTCCTTCTTTCCTTTTCTAGTTTTGAAATTGAAATGTAATGTAAGGCAGGCCACTATACCTACAAAGGAATAGAAACAAACTGGGATGAGTTGGATACAGTTCGTTCTGAACAATTCGTTCCCCAAGTACTTGACAATTCATTTGAACACAAATGGTATCTAGTATTTTTTTTTTTTTTTTTTTTGAAATTAGTATCTAGTAATTATTGAGTCTTGATAGTTGTAATTAAAATAAGGAAAAAAATAAAAAACTCTTTGATAGTGCACCAGAAAATGTAAATTTAAGGCTTTAGATTTACGAGCGTTCATGTTAAAATAATTCATCGTACGACATTAAAATCTTCTACTAATAAATCAACTATTAAAACATAATCCGATGGTTAAACTTGCTCTATTAAGAGTATAGTTTCTAATAATATTGCACCGTTTTACTTGAATTAACATTTTTCTTGTTTGGGTAAAGAAATCGACATTTCTAATTTCTTGTTATGCAATAACAAAGATCTTTAAGTTCTTATTCTTTTCCATATAATTAACAAAATACTTATGATTAATAAAAAAAACTTTATATTAAATGCTTAGCTTGGGTACGATAAGCATATTCTAACTATATAAAGAAATGTCAATAATCTTTAATCGTGTTCATGCTTTTTGGACCTTCTCAAATGTGAATATTTTTCATTATAGTCCTGTAAAATTTTATTAAATCAAAAGTGATCCTTCCTAGTACTTTTTTTTTTTTTGGTTTTTTGAAGGGGAAATTTCATTAAACTCACTAAAAAGATATAAAAATATCAAATATAAGAAACCCAATATTACACAAGACAAAACCCTTTAACAAGAATTGATTTACCAGTAAAATCTGATGACGCTCAAAGAGAAAAATGTATGTTTGAGACCCGATAACGAGAATATACCTAGACACAATGAAATCAAGCACATGTAAGGATTTTTTTTACAAAACCCTGACAATCAATGGATTTTCCCAATCAATCGAGGGCCAAGACTCAGTAGAACTAGGACCACCACTAATTTCGCATAAAAGTAACTCTAGCGGGACCAAAACATCGTCAAAACTTAGATCTGACAGATAAACAACCAACTCGGAAGGTGAAGAAATCACATTCGTTATTATAAACAACTAAAAGAAATAAAACACCCAAAAAAAAAAGACGACGAAGATATCGTCAGTATTAGACACAAAATTACACACCAAAAAATTAAAAAACCAGTCACACATAAAGAGCCATTGCCGATAAAACAAACCACATCATCGGGAGAAAACTGGGTTGCCGAAGCTGAGCTGTTGCAAGACCTCCTCGGGGAGTGACGATCATGCACGACTACCAACTATCTCATTCCTACCTTGTTACTTTCCACAACGCTCATCCTCCTACTATGGGCTCGCCTCAGTCAAGACCCTTACCATATGATTCTCACCTTCATCTCTAAGACTGGGAAACCAGAGACAGACCAAAGGCCGTCACCGAAATCCAGCTCCAAGAAAGAAAAATGATTGAGAAACCCTAACCCTCGTACGTTAGAGAGAAAGAAAAAGGTAAAATTCCCTAATAGTACTTTTTGTTTTTAATAATAAGGTATTTGAGTTTTCTCAAATGTATTGCAACTTCAACTTTTCTTTGCAGCCTCTTAATTATTATTTTCTTCCATTTACCTCCTAATTTACTTTTTCCTACCAAAATAACTTTATTTCAAATACTTTGTACTTATCTATACAACTATAACATTCAACCAAAATGCACTTTTTTTGGCCACATAACCAAATGCACTTTTGATTGGAATGTGCATTTGGTTCCATTTTAATTTTGTTTATGTTAAATCTCCTATTTTTAGACGTGTCTTCCTTTTTTTTTTTTTTTTTTTTTTCCTGTATTCCTTTAATTTTTTTTGTGTGTGTAGCTTTTATAAATATATATATATATTTTTTATGCTCCAAATAAATAAATAAATAAATAATTTTTAATTTGCCATGTTGAAATGATTTTTCTCAAATGATCATTGTTACTAAACAACATTTTCCTACAATACTATTTTATTATATGTCCGCGTTAAATAAATTGATATCTAATTTATCCCTAATTTTTTTTATTATGTTGTAATACGTATTATATATAGCTAAATTAAACTCTGAAAAAATAATAATTCAAGAAGATAAATTAAATTCTTTTTTAATAAAAATTTACATCCATGTATTTAAAAAATTCAACATATATATAGTGGATTTGCACGTAAATAGTACATATTTTAACTATTATTACTCTTATAGCAAGTAACAAAAATTACAAAGAAAATAGTCACAACCTTTCTCAACTTTGGATAAGAGGTTTTTGTTTTTAATTGTAACAACGTTGGATACGAGTTGGATCATAGTACATTTTGTTGACAAACATTGGTAGCAATCACGTTAAAATATGATCAGAAACTGTAGTGAATAGTATATAAGAAATTAAGAAGTTTATACAGGTAAGAATAGGACCCTAGAAAATATAAAAAAGGGACAAGAATATATAAGAAAATAAAATATTTTGAGTCCAATATATATTAAGAAAAATCCATTTTTAGTAGGACATAAATATATTATAAAGTTTGCCTGAAAAAAAAAAAGAAACTATAAAGAGTTAGATTTACATTTTTTTTCTTTTTTAAAGCACTCTCATATTTTGAACTTTTTTTTTTTTTTTTTCCTCAAATGGTTTCTTATTTATATAGTTTTCTACGAGTTCTCAAAACATATCCTCTTTATTTTTTCATATAATTTCCGTTCGAAGTACATTTCTCAAATACATACATACATACATATATATATATATATATATATATTTGGGACGTTTAACGTTCGTTAAAAAACTTTTAAATTTTGAACCTAAAATCTTCTATTCAAACTATTCTACTCTCATTTGTTGAGCTAGCTCAATAAGGTTAAAATTATATTTGCATTAACCTTACAAGTTGTTTTATTTTGTTATGATTTTGATAGAATTTGATAATTTAATTCATAATTATGTCTTATCTTAGTGTATTTTCTTTATGTTCTTTAATGGAAAGAATTTAAGAAATAAGTAAAAGAAAAATTAGATTTACATTAATTTTACAAGTTGTTTTGCTCTGATAAAACTTTGATAAGATTTGATATATTTTCTCATACTCTTTGATGGAAAGAATTTAATAAAAAAGCTAAAAATAATAAGGTAAGAGTTAGATCTACATAAATATGCAAGTTATTTTTACTTTGCTTACAAAAAACAAAATTTTTTTTATTTTTATTTTAATATGATTTAATAGGATTTGAGAATTCAATTCAAGGAATACGTCTTAATTTTACAAGTTGTTTTACTCTGATATGATTTAATAATTTAATTTAAAAATGCGTTTTTAGGGGAAAAAAAAAAGAGGAAATAAAATCTCCCATCAAGCATTATCAATGCAGCTCCAATTTTGATTTCGAATTTTGAAATTTTCAGCACCAATTTAATTTATTTCTCTAAATAGAAGGATTCTGGTTCTATTTTTCAATGAAAAATCAAATTCCGTAATTTTTTTGCATTATTTTTTTATTTGTTTTGAAAGTTAAAAAATTTATGATCAAATTACAATGCTTGAAATGTTTTTGACTAAGACAATTAGAAACAAAGACTTTGAGCGGTATCTCTAACTCTTGCGTTCTTTTTGATGAGGGACTAAGGTCTCATTTTATTAAGCCAAGATATAGAAAGAATTCCAAAAAAAAAAAAAAAAAAGAAAAAAAAATTTAAAGAGATTAATAGGGTAAAAATTAGATTTACTTTTCTTACTTTAGAATTAATTTAAGAAAAAATTAAAGAAATCAGTAAGGTACATTAACTTTATAAGTTGTTTACCATGATTATGATAAGGTTTGATAATTTGATTAAAACATACGTCTTACTTTTAGGATATTTTTGTTATACTCTTTGATGGAAAGAGTTAAAAAAAAAAAAAAGAGATCATTAAGGAAAGAATTAGATTTGCTTAACTTTAGAAATTGTTTTACTCTAATATGATTCTATTATGATTTGATAATTTAATAAAAAAGGTAGAATTAGATTTACATTAACATTATAAGTTATTTTACTCTGATATGATTCGATAATTTAATTAAAAAAATATGTCTTACCTTAAAAAGAATTTAAAAAAAATTAAAGAAATCAATAAGGTAATAATTATATTTACATTAATTTTATAAATTGTTTTACTTTGATACGATTATAATTGGATTTAATGAAAAAGGAAAACTGTGATACGATTATGATTGGATTTAAAGAAAAAGAAAATGGAGTTTATGGGAGAGACCGTGAAATGGAAAATAAACAACCAGTCCTTTGTCATATTCTTCTTGGATCTCATAATTTTCAATTTCAACTCAAGTGGAACCGTACCAATATTATATCATTCTCAAAAAATAAAAAGAGATGCAAAAAATGAAAAATAATTAAAAAAAAAAAAACAAACCAAAAATGGAAAACAAATAAGAATAAAATCTTTTTGGTCTTTCACTGCCCTTCTTCTTCACAGGGCTTGCTTTCACACAGTGCCATTCCTTCTCTTCTCTTCTCTTTCAGCTCTTTCTCACATTTTCTTCTTTCTTTCAGATTTTCTTCTTAATTCTTTTGCATATTTCTTTTAAACCCTTCGTTTTCTCTTTCCCATTTCTGCTCAAACACAGTTTTTTTTTTTGGGGGTTTGTTTTTTGTTTTTATTTCTCTTTCCCAACTTTTCTTTAAGATTCCAACTTTTCTTTTTGAAACCCAGATTTCTTTCTTTAGTTTCAGGACCAGTAAGAAAGTTCATTGTCAGTTTTTTCTAGAGTTCAAGTTACTATCTTAACATGCTCTGAAGTCTGACTTGTTTGTTTGCCAAAAAAAAAAAAAAAAAAAAAAAACTCTTGAAAAGCATCATGGAATAAAGGAAAGAAAATCACCCATCAAGCTTCATTAATGCAGCTGCAACTTAATTCCGGGTAGAGAGACTTTCAGCTCCAATTTGATTATTATTATTATTATTATTTATTTATTTTTCAAATTTGGAGAAATTCTGGGTTCTGGTTCCATTGAAAAAACAAATTCCATAAATGATTCTTGTTTTCATTTATTGTTTTAATTAAGTTTGAAAATTTTCTTCATTTATCTACTTATTTAAATCCTTAAAGCTGGGTTGTTGCCATATTTATACAGAGCTCTCAACTTTTTGAGCTCAAACTTCATATCCATTGGCCTTAATTTTGGGTCCCATTTTTCTTCCCCAAGTTTCATTCAACACCCACTTCCTTCCCAAAAAAAAAAAAAAACCATTTTTCTCTATTCCTTTACAGCTCATTCACATCCACCAAGTTCTCTCCCTCTCTCTCTCTCTCTCTCTCTCTCTCTTCCTCTGGGTCGTACCTAGTTTACTTGTTCAAAATTTTCACTCTCAATTTTTTCCATTTTTTTTTGGTCATGTGTCCCAAAAATAAGCACATGATATTTTCGATATGGTCTTTGTGGTGGCATTCTACGCGCGCTTCTTGAACTTCTCGGATTTCGACCATCTTTTTCAGGTATAAATTTCTGACTTAATATTTAGACTTTTGTGTAAACATTATCTCTTCCAACTTTTATCCACTAAAACCTTGAATTTTCCGCACCCTTTTCTTCTTTGTCTTGTACTTTCTCATATTTCAATGCTTGTCTTGACAATTTTTTTATTTTAAGCTTTTGCCCATTTCTGTTTGTGCTATCAAGTTGTATGATTTTGGAGTTCGGTTATTTTTCACTAATTTTTTGAAAAAAATTCAGATATGCTTGAACAACAGAAGGGATGTCTACTTAAATGGCCTTTTCTGCTATGCCTCTATGTCGGGTTCTTGTGGCATTCTGTTGTTTCACAGATTCCTTTGGGCTCAAAACTTTCTGTCTCTGATAACAACTTTTGGGTCTCCCCTAATGGCGATTTCGCATTTGGATTTTTCAATTTCTCGAACCAGCCGAACCAGTATAGCATTGGGGTCCGATTCAATTCGAAATCGATCCCGGTCGATAAGCAAGCTGTTGTCTGGGTTGTGGGAGCTGGTCTAACGGTTGGTAATAGTTCTTATTTCGAGATTAGGAACGATGGAGACATGGTTTTGGTTGATGCACTGAAGGGTTTCACTGTATGGACCAGCAAGACAGGACTTTTGTCTGTTTCTTCGGCTGCCCTTCAGGACGACGGAAATTTCATTTTGTTGAATGAGGAGAAGGATGTGGTTTGGCAAAGCTTTGATTCTCCTTCCAACACACTTCTTCCGGGCCAGAACTTTTCCGTCTCTCACACGCTTCGAGCTGCGAGCAAGAATTCAATGTCGAGTTACTACTCGCTTTACATGAATGATTCAGGTCAATTGCAGCTGAGGTGGGATAGTCATGTCACTTACTGGACAAGTGGAGGCCCTTTTACTCCAAATGTCACGGCTCTTCTTATGCCTAATGGCGCGCTACAGATCCGTGACCAGAGATGGGAACCGATTTGGTCGGTGTTTGGAGAGGATCACAACGATTCCGTCCGTTACAGGTATCTTAGGCTGGATGTTGATGGTAATCTGAGACTATATTCATGGTTAGAAGCTTTGCAGTCATGGAAATTGGTCTGGCAAGCCGTTGAAAATCAGTGCAATGTTTTCGCAACTTGTGGTCAGCACGGCATCTGTGTCTATATGGAATCGTCATCCCCTGTTTGCAAATGCCCGTTTAAGCTTACGAATGAGTCCATATGTTCGATTCCAACTCCGAAGCAGTGCATATCCGGAGTGAACATGCTCACTTACCAGCACATGTTTTTGTATGGGATGTACCCTCCAAATGATGATTTGGTCTCGGGCATTGGTTCGCAGGATTGCAAAAACTTGTGCCTGAATGACCCGATTTGTATGGCCGCAACCTTCACGAATGATGGAACCGCTCGATGCTTTCTAAAGAAAACTCCGTATGTTAGTGGCTATGCTGATCCTTCTCTGAGTTTGGTATCTTTTGTCAAGAAGTGTTCTGCTCCAATGGCTGTTATTCCCGATCTCGAGACACCTTCTCAGGATACTAAAAAAAACGGTTCTTTCGAGTTTTGTTTCTCTTGCCTAATTGGAGCAGTTTCAGGAACATCTGTTTTGTTCGTTGCGGTTCAGTTGGTAGTTCTTTTCTTCATCTATAGAAGAAGAAAATCTTTAATGAAGAAAGCTGCTTTAGGGTACACAGGCCCGAACACGAATGGTTTAATCGTGTTATCCTTCTCGGAAACCAAGGACGTTACGAGAAATTTTGAGCACCAGATTGGTCCCACAATGTTCAAAGGCATGCTTCCAAACAACCAGCCCGTTGCAGTCAAAGACACGAAATCAACCATAGAAGAAAGGAAATACCGAGTTGCGGTTTCGAAGATAGGAAGCATTTATCACAAGAATCTTGTGAAGCTGGAAGGCTACTGTTGTGAGTTAAACCACAGGTTTTTGATCTATCAATATGCGGAGAACGGTTCTATAGAGAAACACATCGAAGATCCTAAGCTGTGTAAAAAACTGACTTGGAGAAAGAGACACGAGATCTGCTTGAGTGTGGCGAAGGCTATTTGTTATCTTCATACAGGCTGTCGGGAGTTTGTTTGCCATGGAAATTTGAAGTGCGAAAATGTGGTTTTGGACGAGAATTTTGAGGCCAAGGTGACAGAATTTGGGCTTAACAGAGTGATCACAGAAACAACATCAGGCTTCGCCTGTTCTGCAGAAAGGGATGTAGAAGATTTTGGGAAGATGGTGCTCACGATTGTGAGCGGGTGCAAAGGAGTTGGAGACCTCTCTGACTGGGCTTACAAGGAGTGGATGGAGGGAAATGCTCCGAGTGTAGTAGACAGAAGGATCGACGGTGGGGTGGACTCAGCAGAGCTTGACCACGTGTTGAGAATTGCGTTTTGGTGTCTCCAAACGGACGAGCGTATGAGACCTTCTATGCGAGAAGTGGTGAAGGTGTTGGAGGGCACATTGAGTGTCGATCCCCCACCACCGCCTTTTGCTAGTCAAAGGCAGGACGAGGACGAAGAAGAGTCGTCGGATGCAGGCTCCGAGCCAGATTCCAGCCGATTTTGAAGTTTTCGTTTTTTTTTCATTTGATTGTATCTTTTGCAAGCTGTGTATAGTAGACACTAACATAGGATGACAATTTGGCCCCTGGTTCTTGGAAATAGACGGGCCAAATATTTTCCTTCCAAATCTGCTTTGAAGTTGTGAGACATTGTTAAAGATCAGGATCTTCTAATGCAAGTTTTGGAATGTACCATTTAAGCTTGTGTTCATCTCTCTCTCTCTCTCTCTCTCTATATATATATATATGTATTTATACATATATCATCTATATCATGTACCTTTTCATTTTCCCTTTCAAACTTCTGTCGTAGACATTGAAATGTGACGAAGGAATTATAACAACTAACGAGGAAAGTCACGAAAATTGTTACTGAAATTAGTGAATTTTGTTTAGCCTTTTTGTTAGGAGTAATGTACACATGGAAAATCTTATTACTCGTAAGTTGACACAAGTCTGGAGGACCTTTGAAGTAGAGGGAAATGCATGATTTCTTTAGAAAAAGAGGGAGCGGGGCGGGAGCCTGTTAACCCAAAAAAAAAAAAAAAAAAAAAAAAATGAAAAAGTAATAAAATCAATTCATTAAATATATAGAGTCAGTAATAAAGTCAATTCATTGAATAAATAGAGTCAATGATACGACAGACAACGATGTTTACAAGCATATTAGCTTCCGAGGTCGAGCAGTCTCAATTTTATTACAGGATTTGCCAGTGAATGCCGGACTGCATGACCTTGAATTGCGGGAGTGGCATGTGTCGGGGCTTTTTTTTTTTTTTTTTTTTTTTTTTTAACAACACAAATGTTAAAAAAAAAAAAAAAAAAAAAGTGGGTTATTCTTTAAATCTTTGACACATATTGAGTTAAATTCCATTGGAATAAATAGAGGTGGTCTTATTATTTTGATAATTCATTGCATCCTATAATTTCCTTAGCTTCTTGGTTAGAGTATGTGTAGGTTATAGGAATTCATGATTGACGAAGAGACCTTGATGACCCCTAGCCCTAGGACACTAACTTGGATTTGTTTTTACCGAAGAACAAGGAGTTTTTGTACAAGGCAGCTTGGGCCTTGATTTAAGGCTCAAGAAAGTTTCGAACAGAAAAAGGGCAAAAAAAAAAAAAAAAAAAAAAAAAAAAAAAAAAAAAAAAAGAATAAGAAGAAGAAGAAGAGGAAGAAGAAGAGGCAACCTAAATAACCTTTTTTTTTCATATATTAAATAACATGACATAATTTCTCACTCTGGATCAACATGACACAAATTTTAGTTTAATTTTATGTCATATTGGTCTAGAATTAATTTTTTGTGTCATGTTTGTTTAATGGTATCTAAATTTGTGTCATTTAGGTGCTTTTCCCCAAAAAGAAAGGAAAGAACAACTATTTGGACGAGAAAATTTAGGGCTAGTTGGGAGTACTATGAAATTGATTTTGTTTTGGATATGAAACATAAAAGAAAATGTTTTGAAATTGTTGTTTAGTTTTTTAGTTTTTTTTTTTTTTTTTTTTTTGTAATTGTTTTAATTATGTTTGGTAATTTGATAACTTCACATGTCAAAGGTATTTTGGTAATTTCAATAAACTAGAAATGAAAAACTTATTTAAAACATAAAGAGAAATTAAGTGAGGTGATCAGTTTATATCATCTTTTTCAATAAATGTCTAAATTTTTTTTTTTAGGAAAATGATCGGTGATCATTGTAGTGTGTTGATCAATTAGATTTGATCAATCAATTCTCTATTACCAGTGAATCTGTAATTTTTCGATAAATCATTTTTTTCATTGATTGACCACCAATATAATTAGTACCTGACTATCAAATCAATTAGTGATTGACTTTTATGTTTTTTAAAAAAGGTAATAGTTATATTTAAACTTAAACAAACTTAGAATATTCATTGAAACAAAGTTTTAAAAAGGCTATTTTCGCCCACATCCCAAACACGGGAGAGATTTAAGGTGTAACAAATCTTTATAAAGTATAACGCTAAGACATTCCTTTTCCCAAAAAAAAAAAAAAAAAAAAAAAAAAAAAAAAAACCCACTGAGACATTCTTTTAAAACCTAAAAAAAATTAAAATTCTTTTACAGCTTTGGATGCCGACAATCGTATTCTTTATGAATAGTTCTAACATCAAGCCCATTTGCTTAAAGGAGGAAAAAGTAAGATTATTGGAAATGCATTAAATTCTAGCATCTAGAATGTTTGCTTAATTTTCTCATACCATACAGAAATTTTTCTCCAAAAAACGTTGCTGCATGTGGGGAAGATATGTAAAAAGTCAATGAGATCCTATTGCAATTAGGAAACTTTTTTGTGTTTGCAATAATTATATTGTTGATACCGGATCGGAAAATTTTTTTTAACTTAAATAATTTTATGATAGAATTAAATGTGTAATTACAACTATGCTTGATATTAATACAAAAGAGTGACTAAAACTTGAAACTATTTTCCATTGATATTGCTACGATTTTAGAATTCACTTCATTACCCATATTTTTCTCTACAAGAATATTTTGATAGGATAAAAAAAAAAAAACTAAGATATAAATTTTTAATTTTTGATCAAATAAACATGATATTAAATTAAGGGCTCATTTGGGGAGGTTTTGGAGATGTTTGAATCGAAGTTTAAGAAATGTGTGTTTGGTTGAAAACAATTGTTAGGAGTAAAAAATGTAAAAACTTAAAATGCGTTCTGAAAAAAATATATGGATCTTATTTCGTTTTTCCTGAAATTTTATACTATCCAAAAAAAAAAAATCATCTCATTTGTCTTAACGTAACAAAGTTATGGACATTTAAAGTTTGAGTTTACTGTAGACATTTGGAGATATGATAGTAAAAAGTAGTTTTGAGTTGAAAAAAAAAAATTTAAAAATCAGATGTCTGACATCCCTAAACGAACCCTAAAAAAAAAAAAGACTGGTGTTTAATATAACGTAATAAAAATCCTACAGTTCAAAATCAGGCATCATTTAGTAGACTTTTTTTTCTTCTTCCTTATCTTACGGGAAAATTCTCTCGCGGTCTCCTCTCATATAATTTTATTTATTTTTATATACTAGTTCCAAGCATGTGCCACACACATGTTAGACATATTTGAGAGAATTAATTTAAAGAGGGAGAAATTATATTAATAAGTTAAAAAAATAGAGCTAAAACACAAAAAAAATAAAAATAAAAACAAAAAAAAAACAATGAAGTACCCGAGAATAAAAAAAACATGAAAAATACCAAAAAGATAAAAGGACTAAAATGTAAAAAAAAATAACTAATATAAAAAATGGACTAAAAAAAAAAGGCCAGAAGAAAAAAAAAAGAAGATTAAAAGACTAAAAATAAAGAACTTTTTGATCTAAAACACACCGTTTTGGACGAAAGTGAAAGTGCACGTTCACATTTTTTTTTTTTTTTATTTATAGAAACTATTGGTTTAAAAATTAGATCACTTGGGATCTCTCTCTGAATTCCGACACTTGGGAAACTACAAGTTTGGTTGTACTTTCTATGGTGACAGCCACCGGTATAATGGTGGACCTAATTCAAGAGGGTCCAATAATATTGAATCGGTTTTATCACTACTTTGAATTTGAAGTGATATATATATATATATATATATATATTTCATAGAAAAAAGTACCATCTTTTGAATTATTTTCCTCCACAAGCTTATTATAACCTTGAATATCCTCCACTTTATATCTAGTCCATATAAAAAAGGAAAGAAAAAAGAATGGAAGAAGAGAGAAACTTGTTCTTATAATTAGAAAGAATAATGCTATGGATATCAACTCTTATTTCAAATTTTGAATATCAATCTACAGGTGATATATTATACATTTCTTATTAGCATATATAATTTTTTAATTTTAATTTATTTGATAGTTATTTCAAGACTTATCAATTAGAGTATAACAATCTATATATCAAATAAGTTGATAATCAAAATTTAGAATTAGAGTTTAGAGTTGATGCTTTTGACATTATTCATAAAAAAAAAAAAAAAATGCGCCAAAGTTGTTATGGCTTCAAAGAGTTCTAGGTGAACTAAAAATTTATTAATATTAACAAGAATATACTAACAATCATACAATTACAATAGAAAAAAGATTAAAAAAAAAAAGGTTCTTGATGTAATAATATATAGATATTTGGTCCTGTGTTTGGCAGTCTGCAGGTAGAATTACTCCCCTTTAGTGTACAAACATTCATTTTCTTTTTTAAACACTATAAGATGTCTAGCCCCCCCACCCTTATCCTCCACCCCCCCCCCCCCCCTGCCGCCGTTTGTACATTAATTTAAGAGGGAGCGAAATCTAATAGAGGAGCACAACACTAAAGAGACAAGTTAAGGGGCTCCTAATAATTTTCTCAATAATGTATACGATCAATTTTGAAGTACTAATGGTGTAAGTGATTAGAAGTAGCACCGGAGAAATTAGAGAAGAAGGTTGCACGTTTGATTCTGCTTTGTATTAAAAAAATATATAATGATAAAATATACACATATCTAATGTATTTTAATTAGATTTAATATATAATAATTAGATTAATCCTGCTAGAACTATATCTCCCGAGATGAGTACGGAGAAGTTTGGGTAGGTGCTCCTAAATTCGAAACTTATACTATTAAAAAGGGTAACCATTAGATCAATAAACCTATTAATATTGACTTCTTTATTCCTATACTTGACAGGAAAAGAGGGACAAAAAGAAGAGATGACCTTGTTTTTACTGTTCTCAACTTCTGTTTATCTTTTACTGCAGTAGTTTCTACAGGAATTTGAATTATGAAGACTCCATCTTAGGGTGTCAAATCCCTCTCCCTTCTCACAAAGCTTAAATCCACATGTGGGTCAATACATATACACATAAACAAGAGCTCTCCTTTAGGGCACCCGTAATGAAATAACAGTTATAACTTTTTTTGAGAGTTGTTATAACCATTAATTAATTCAAATGTAATATTTTTAAGTGAAATTTGTCATTTGCACTGATTTTAAATAATACATGTTACAAAATTTTAAACAAAAAGTTACACATAAATCAATTAGTTAACATAATATATGAAATAAGATCAAACATGAGAGCATTCTTAAACATATATAGTCATACATACAAGATCTGGAAAATATTGTTTGCTTAGATATTATACCGTCCCTAGCTAGGGTTTTGAAATGTAAAATAAAAGGGTAGGTTATTTCTCAGATATTTCTATACTCTCGGAATTAAAGGAGGCGATCTCAATCTTATCAGGATTTGGTAGGATATACTCAATTAATTTAAATTAATTAGTAAATACACTTATAATGTCCTAGTGGTAGTAGTTGTTTCATGTTGTAATACTTCTTGGATTTATTCAGAAACTTTCCCAGCCTCCAAACAGTACCCATCCAAAAAGCCTTTCAAAAACTCAAATGGTCGTTATTTTGGAATGCTTTTATTTATTTATTTATTTATTTATTTTCTTTTCTAAATAGCTGACTGTCACTTTTTTTTTTTTAAACTAGTAATACTGACTTTGCTGATGTCCTTTGTTGCTATACAACACTAGCTGCTTTTCGGTAAAAGCCAAAAATAAGGCCCTTTTCAGCTAAACCAAAATCTTTACTTGAGCACTGCAAAAAAATTGCTAGTTTTCTGGTTTTTTTTTTTTTTTTTCTTTTTCCCTCTCAAATATAGTTCATTTCTTTGAAGAAGTTCGGCAAAATATTCATCCAGGCATCGGTCAAAAATGGCGACGACGACCTCTACAAAGCGAAGTTACAAGCAAAAGCGTCAACAACAAGTTCTTGATCAATCAGAAGAGAAGAAAATCAGCTCCAATATGGATAAAAATGTTGATATTGAAGAAGAAATTGTGGTTTCTGGTTGTTCTACTCCAAAGTCTGAGAGGTACAAGATACCCGAGCTGTTGTCTTGTCCACCTCCTCCAAAGAAGAGAAAGGTATCTCCAAGTTTCTCAACGGTTGATAGATCTCCCATTGCTTTTTTCGCTCCGCCGGATCTCGAGCTCTTCTTCTTCTTCGCGTTTAGGAATAATGGTTTTTAGTTTGTGTTCATGATGATCTCAAGAATGATTATCTCAGTCCAGTTTAGTTTAGCTGAAAGAGGTGACTTTTCTGTTTGCAGATTATTAGATGACACATATGGTAATAGGTTTAGAAGCTTAGGTTTGGAATATTTACTATATGGTAATTAATTTTGAATATTTATGCAATATTATTAGCTTTATATTTAGCTACTAGTTTGTGCTTTTAATTTGTACACATGTGATATGCTTTTTTACGTTTGATGAAATTCATCAAGGGTTTTGTGAAACCATTTAGGGTCCGGTTGTTAATCAACTTGATTTAATCATTTCTTATATCTTTAATTTGAAATTTTTACTTTGTTCTATAACGTCTGCGTTTAAATGAATGCTATGTGTGGGATATTTAGGAATTCGCGTTAATGAAGAGCTCAGCTGCATACCTGTTAGGACTAGTTCAGAAGGTAGGAGTCGAGAGGTGTCAGATAGAAATTTTCAGGGTCAAAATCTATGAGTATTTTCATCAGTAAAAAGAAAAAAAAAAAAAAAAAAAAAGCTGCATAACATGCATAACTTTTTTGTTTAAATTGATTTTCATTTCAAAATTTTTTTTTTTTTGGTAATTTTATGAATTCCAGAGTCAACCCAATAGATGAATTATTTTTGAAAGGTACTTTTGAATGTTTTATTTTATTTTATTTTATTTCAATTTTGAATGCTTATATGTCTTGCGTAAAAAGGTGCTTTTACATATTGAGATTATATTTATTAGCTATTCTTTTTACTTTTTCACTTTCCTTTTTACCTTTCGACATTGACTCGTAATCTAGGTATCATGTGAGAAAAATTCTATCAATATCATTATTATTATTTTTATTTTTTCATGTTTGCGTATATATGTTTGTAGTATCAAATGTAAACCTTTTCAAACCAGCAATATATATATATATATATATATATGTAAACCTTTTTCAATATACATATTACCTAACCATAGTTTTTATTAGGATCGCATATTAAAGGGTTTAGCTTATAAGGATATTAATCTCCTAGATTTTAGTTTTCATTTGTCTTGACAAATAATCAATATAAATGGTTTGAGTTAAATGTTTAACATATATATATATATATATTTATTTATGTGTGTGTATATGTATAGGTTATCTTTTTTGTGACAAATTTTTATGTGCGTATTTGTGTGTGTATATATATAAATATCTTGTAATGATGTTCATCTCCTATATTTTCGTTTTCATTTCTCTTGATAAATAATCAAAATAAATGGTTTGAGTTCAAATATTTAACATTTATATATATTTGTATGTGTATATATGTATATATTTTCGTTTAAGCACCCACAATATTTGACGAAGACACTTCGATTTCATAGTATTCGAAATCTGTCAATCGAGCACATACATATCCCCATCACATAGTTACAAGGAATCATCTCAAATATGCAATGATTAGATCATCACAACCCCATTTGACTTATCCAAACATTAAAAAAAAAAAAAAAAAAAAGAAGTTCAATAATAATTAGTAGTGCATGCTTTGGATTCTTTTTCTCTCATTTTTCTTTTATTTTCTCCTTTGAGCATATCTAAAAAAGTTCCTTATTTTACTATCTTAATATCTATACATATAATTATATATATGTAGTTCACAATAACAATACTTTATATATTTGAAATTACATTTTTTTTTCCTTCCTATCTAGATAATTTATCTTCTGGCCGGGGCGGGTAAAGTTAAACATTAAAGTATTCATGTAGTTGGGAATTAGATCATGATGTCAGGTGGCTTATAATTACGAATTGTTTCTGCACATGAGTGTTGTGTCAGAAATGAAGGCCGATTATATACATATATATATATATATATATATAAATTACATGGGATATATGTAAAAGAGAATCCAATGCAATTAAAGACCAGAGCTCGTGCGGGTCTGATGATCATTTCATGTCCACACGTATGTACATATGTATGTGGGTATAAATATATATAAAAGAAAAATAGTATATACCTGACATCAAATCTGACATTTTTAAATTTTTATTTAGCTAGTTGATTTACATATAACTTTTTTTTAAAATTTATTATATGATATTACTTAAATATTCGTATAAAAAACAAATATTACCGAAAAGTATTACATTAATATCATTTGATTGTTACAACTTATAATATACCACATAAAACGTTACAAGTGGTATTTTAAAAGAGTGTCGGATAGTAGTCCTTATATACATATATATACTATCCTTATATATATGTGTATATAATAATATTTATATAAGTGGAATCTTGATATATAAAATTTTCTGGTGGAAATGATTTTGTTTTCCAGAGAAAATGTGTGCATGAATTGAATGCAACTATACGTGTAGATAATAATGTGTCGGGTAGCGTATGAGCTATTATTTATAGCTAGCTACCGCGGGGGGGGGGGGGGGGGGGGGGGGGGGGGGGGGGGGGGGGGGGGGGGGGGGGGTGGTGGAGCGGGCCTTCCTCTGCAATATCTGTCCCAGATGCTTCTCAATGAAGATGGGGGATGTGCAGCTTCAAAATTAAATAATAATTTTGCAGATCGACATCAACTTCTGCCACCATGCATGGTTTTATTTGGACAACTCAATTATCAATTCACAGCACCTTGGCAGGTTTCCCAGGCGGGGTGTGGATTAATTGGTTCAACAATTATGCTAAAACTACTGCATATATAGAATCCGTTTGGTAGAGTTTTTACTTTTGTATCTAGCCAGTAGAAAAACAGAAGTAAAAACTGTGGTTTCTCAGTATTTAGTGTTTGGAATTAAAAAGCTTTTGAGGTCAAAATAATCTTTAAAGTTTTTTAGTAAGTAAAAAAAATGTTAAAATAAAGTTTATAATATCTAATAATTTAAATTTTGTTACAAGTTTTAAAGTCTGCTTAGAAGAGCTTTTGTCAGAAGCCGCATTTTTTGGCTTTGACATGAAATATTTTTGAAGACTGAAAGCTCTTTTGATATCATCCAAACGCTTCCAAAAGCTGTTTTTGAACCTAGGAAGCCAAAAATAGCTTTTTAAAACTCTACCAAACAAGCCCATATAATTGTGCGTGCGCTTATATATATTTATCATGTGAATATATGCATATTTTATTGTTATTTAAATTATATGTTATTAATTTGTTGTATAATATATGCATGAACAAATCCCGGCACGCTAGCTTAACGGATCATGAGAGATGAGAGGTTTGAGTAAGAGGTCTAAGATTCGAAATTTGTAACTGTTTGAATTTCTCTTTAATACGTGAGAGTTATATATATGTAGCCCCATATTTCAAACTATATGTGTATGTGCATATATTCATGTGCTGTGATCAAGAAAGAATTAAATAATCAAGACTCTAACACTATATATTTATAGTAATTTGGATGTATGTACTGTGTTATTTTGGACCTTTCCTAAGATTAATCCATTAAACTAAGGAGGTGTTTGGTATGCAATAATCTTTTGGTAGGAATAAAAATCTTCTTACATTCCCTTATTTGGTACAAGAATTAAAAATTTTACATTCCCAGGAAACTTAATAACATGGGATTCACTTTACCCCAAAATGAGGTAATCTAAAACCCCTCCCACCATGGTGATATTCATATTATTGGAAACCTCAATACCATGAAAAACAAATTAAAATATTTTAAAAATCCACTTCATGACTACTGTTGCTGCCCACCACTATTGCAGCCACCTTCATCACTACGGTGAAAGGTTGCCGGAGAAGGCAAGCGCGATGATCTGCCACCTCCAGTGACCTACACTTCTTCCTTCGCTGGGCCGGTGAACTGGAGAAAGATGAAGAATGGCTGGTTTTTTTTTTCCCTTCATTTTTTTGGTTGTATTTGTTTGTAATTGTATGTAGTTAAATGCACTATAAACTTCATGTTCATACAACATCTTAACTGTTAAAATGAAATTAGACGGTTAAAATTTTTTACCCCATTGATGGAGTTAAATAGGAGGTCTCATTGTAGAACTCCCTTTAATTTTTTATATTAGAAATATATTACATTACTGTGGGCAACCAAACACAACATAATGATATTTCTAGAAAAATTATGAGAAAATTCTTATATGCAACAAAAATGTGATAATATTGATTTCCTGAAAATCAAATTACCTACTATAACTTTTTCAATAATTTGATTCCTATTGATTATTACATACCAACACCCCTAAAGGAAAACTGCACAAATTCTCTCGTAATAGATATACAATAGTGTACAAGTGTTTGACTAATTTTACAAACATAAATAAATAATTACATGTTTATGTATCCCCAAACATACAACAAAAAAGAAAAGACAGCTTTAAAAGTCGGATTTTTCAACTGATGTGTAATGTGTTAGAACTATTCGTTATAAAATTAAATTGGTCTGTACTTCCATCCCTCACCACTAAATTTGAAAAAAAAAAAATGTAAAGTTTATTTTATTTTTTATTTTTTAAAATAAGTTCTTTAGACGTTGATTTTTAAAAAATGATGTCTAAATTGCCTGATGACACATTTATCTTATACATAAAATATTAGTTACACAAGGCCAAATATGTCTAAAAACTACGAAAATTCCCGCAAACAGCAAAATGATTATTTGTTGAGTGTGTACGTATATGTATATGCATATGAATATATATAAACACATATTCATGTGTTGACAAGCTAGAACTGCAAATTATAATGGCCAACTTAGATGATATACTTTAATCACACCCAAAAGCTGAATCGTGGTATATATATATATGTGTGTGTGTGTGTAAAGTATATATTTATCATTATGTTGTGGGCCTTTCTTAACCTTTAATTTTCTGGTCATGACATGAAATAAGATGTCTATTTTTTGTTTTGTTTTGTTTTGTTTTGTTTTTTAATGATATTCGAGATGAAAACATGATTAAACCAATGATATTTGTACATCGTGTTTTCGTACTTTTTTTCCTTTATAGGTTAGAGTAAATCCTTACATATTCAAAAGAATTCCAACCATATTCACTTGAAAGGTTTGTTCCTCATCTCAGGACTCTCCAAACCACTAATTATATATATGTTGGATGCTCAATATAGACTCAAACTTTCTGTGAACTAATGAATACTTGAGTTTGCAAAATTGAAAACAAAGTAATCAAGTTTAGAAATCGAGATACATTACAATGTTCGGTGGGATTTTCCAATTGAATTTTACAATGAAATGATGTATGCACATTTCTTTTCTTTTTTTTTTTTTTTTTTTTTTTGTATTGTTCATTTGATCTCTATTCTTTTTATGAAATTGTGATTCAATTCCCAATCTTTTTTTTGTGTGTGGTTAAACGATTTTTAAACTCTTTAAAATAGTACAATTTGGTCATTTTTACTAATTAATATTACAAATTAGATGGAGTAAATTACATGTTTGTTGTGTGGTAAGTTGAATTATGTAATTTTTTTTTTGTAATTACCCATAAATAGAAAATCTCATTTGTACTTAACATGATTTTTTATTAATATATTTTAAATATCTATTAACAAAAAGGATGATTTTGTACCATGATATTTGCTTCTTTTTTTGTGATTACCCCTTTTTTTTTTTTTTTTTTTTTTTTTTTTTTTGGGATGGTTCTTACCTTACCTTCTTGCGCTTAATTTGGATTTGGTATCCGAAGGAAAAAAAAATTAAGCACAAGTGGTTTTCAACCACTAAATACGTGGAAATATTATTTATTCACAAAGAAAGGAAAAAAAAAAGTGTAAAATATATATTTTAATTAAAGTACGCTTAAATCTAGTAACATTACAAACATACTATGTCATGATTGTAGATATAGTCTAATAATAATTTCACATCTTACATTACCATAAAGTGAAGAGTTCGAATCCTCACTTTCAAATTTAAAAAAAAAAAAAAAAAAAAGTCTAATAACAGTCGCTAGCTTGATCAAAAGTAGTTTAATGAAAAGGACGAAGTGGTTTAATCTTAAAATAAGATACAAAAACTGGTATGTAGCAAAGGAGAGATATAATCAATTACCACAAAAAGCTTCTAATAAGTGTTTAGAACAAAGAACTTATGAGGTCAAATTAATTTTTAAAATTTTCAAGTAAGTTATTAAAATATTAAAAGTGAAGTTAAAATATCTAGCTTAAACTTTGTTACAAGTTGTAAAGTCTATTGAGAATAGTATGTACCAAAAGTCACATTTTTTGACTTTGATAAAAAAGTCTTTGGAAACTAAAAACTCTTATGACAGATTATTTTTACACTTTTAGAAGCTACTTTTGAACCTAAAAAATCAAAAAAAAAAATTTCTAAAAAACTCTGTCAAACAGATTCTAAATAGAATTAGGCTTGTGAAGTCAAAATTTTTGCATGTGCCAGTTTTGTGGTTAATAATTAATCTCATGTAGGTAGGTGTACCAATTATGGGTTTCATCTAGGCTGAGCTTTTCAAGCTATAAGCATTAAAAGCTTTAGATATACAAAAGAAGCATTTAAGTTTCCTCATGAAAAATTCATCCAAAAAAAAAAAAAAAGTTTCCTCATGAAAAATGAATGACTTTTATTAATTCTGTGCACCTGAACTTCGTGATATTAACTTACTAGCTTGTTAATTTAAAGGGAAAAATTTACTACCATGCAATTTGAAAGCATATAGAATCAAGAAGTTCTTTTAAATTTTACTTCAAAATTTTTTTTTTCTTAAGCTTCAATCATCATTTTTTTTTTTTATTAATCTTCTAACTAAATGCTACAAAAATAGGTATTCACGTTCATTATACCCAACAACATTTCCTATATACTTACTAATTAATCACTATTTATACTCTCACCACTTCATTGAGGTATTCAATCTCAAAGTCCAAAATTTCTGTCCCCATTTTCTGGATCTCATTGGCAACTACTTATTTACTATGTCATTTAAATCTAACAAGTTTGACTATATGAATGGCAACTAAATACTACTAATATCCAATCAAGTAAATAATGTGTCAAAAATTAATTAGAGAATAAGGTGAAGAGTCATATTTCGAGTGTCTCCATATAAATTTATGGACTCTAATATTAAAATTGATAATTTTAGTATTATAAAATGACATAATTATTAATTTTAACATTATGGTGGCCAAAACATAAGGAGATGTCAAATTTATGGCATTCTTGCATATAACCCAAAATTAATTGAAGAGGCAACATATTTCAACTCTAAATCATACGTTGAGCGGACCGGCCAACTTGACTAGGCGAGGCTAGGCCATGGTTTTAGGTCCGCTAGATTTAGGCCACTTCTTTTCGGACAGGCTTCAACTTGACCAATATTCCTATTTCGGTCCGCTCGCATTTTGCAGCTAAGAAAAATTAGGTGTAGATAGTTTTGAAATACTTATTTAAATAAATGGTCAAATTTTTTTATTTAAAAAAAAGATTATTAATCAATAATCGATCATGATCAATCAATAAAAATACATATTAATACTGATCAATTACTGATCAGTTCTGATTAATCTGTGAGCTGACTGATTTTCCATTTTTTAAGAAACAGTCATTTTATAAAATTATAAAACTTCGACTATTTTACTAAAAAAACTTCTTGAAGAAAGGTCATTAATCACGTATCTCTTATAGCTCAAACCATATGCAGATTTTCCATGAAATTGGGGTCACCTTGGGCTTGATGAGCTATCCCAACCAGCAGCTTCAACACAGGCCTTCTAGAAAGGCCCGTTAAGCTTAACAAGCCCAATTTTATTTTTATGGGCCTGTTCCAGCACTAAGCAAGGCCCACACTTGTAAAAGTCACAACTATCAACGACCCAGAGTCGCCGCCGGTCCCACATTATTTAAACCTTTACTATAAAAGCCCCCGGGCCCCACATCAACAGCATATGGGGTGTGAGCTGGTCCCTCTTTAACTTTCCTAACGCTTCCATAGTCGTCCACGTGTGCCAATCCCACTGGCTTCGCAGGCGGCTGCGTCGTTTTCTTTTCCTCCTCCGTGTGTCATGGAACACGTGGTCTTTTAGACTTTGACGGTCGCCGTCAACAACGTTACTATTTAGAATCTAGATTAACCTAATAACAAAGGTTAACTCCAATTAAATTATATTTTTTCATCTTGAATTTTTGTTTTAAAAGACAATAAAATTAATAATTAATTTTTAAAAAGTCAATAAACTCAAATTTAAAATTTTATTTTATCTTAAACTCAACCTAAATAATAAATAAACTCTTAAAAATTATTTATTAATAATATTTTTTTTATAATTAAATTTTTAAATAAATATAATATATCATGATATTATTTGAGAAATAATCAATAAAACAGAAAATTTAAAACAATAGATCTTATCGTGTAGGCAGCCATTGCTAGCTTTGCCACCCAACAACACGACAGGCTCTCTTGGACGGCGTTAAAAAGATAGGGGGGAAAAGTAGCCGTTAAACCAGGGACTGGGACAACTGTTTGGGCCTTGTACTCCACACCACGTGGCGCGCTAACGTGGTGTGTGGGCCCCACTTTCGGGGTTGTTTTTTTTTTGTCGTTTTGCTTCGGTTTCTGTGTAGGAACGGGACACGTTGGTGGAGTCAAATCGTGTGTCAGCGCATGCAAATTCATTAATTAAAAAGAGATTTTATTTATATTGAGAATAAAGGTGTGAAAGATGATTTCACTTCTTTTCTTCCCAAAAAAAAAAAAAATAATAATAATAATAAAAAAAAAAGAAGAAGAAAGAAAGATTGAGTCGTCGGTAAGACTTTTGATTTGACCATTTTACCCCAGTGTCTATATATCACCTGATACATTTTGTTTCTTCGTAATAAAAAGGGATCAATCCACAGAAATTACTAACAGAAAGACGATATTCAATCCTTAGATGTTAGACGGAATATCTTCATCATTTTCTTATCGCTAAAATTATTGATTATAACACTAATACATTATGAATAATTAAATTCATCATGTTAGAATTAGTTCATCAAGTGAAAGGGGAGTAATTTGTGTACGTAAATGATCTGTGAGTGTTTTAATTTTCTTATAAGAAGTGAGAGTTATATATAAGTCCTAAAATTGTATTTAAAAAAAAAAAAAAAAAACTAAACTACTAAATTTTACTTGATGAATTGCTATTTTAAATAACAAGTTTTATGTGAGGGCTTTTCTTTTCATCATCTTCAGGGTCTGTTTGGGGATTATCTGGATATGATATTTAAAAATTGAGTTGGAAATGTGTGTTCGGGGGAAAAAACTTTTTAAAAAGTTATGTGATGTAGAAAATAGTACAAAAATTTAAAATGTGTTTAGAAAAATATATGCAAAATGGATCTCGTCATATTTGTTGCGGCGATACGAACATTTTGACATAAAATTCAACTCATTTCGATTTGAAATGAGAAAGTTATGAACTTTTAAAATTTGAGTTTTTTGAAAATGAAAAAGAGAGAAAGTTTGATGTAAAATTGAAATTTTGAAATCTAGATGATTAAATACTATATGAAATTAGCGCCTTAAACGTGCCCTCAAATAAAGGTGAAGAAATCGAAAAATGAGCAAGTTTTTTATGTACTAAAAATAAGTATTTCACTATCCATATTGATTTTGATTTTTTTTTTAATCATGTCTAAGAAGTAATTATCATAATTCTTATAATAATTTAACATGGCTGTAATACAAAAGAAATATCAAACACCATAATGCTATCCTTTTCAAAGCTTTTTTTTAGTGTCATAAAAAAAAATCACTCTTAAAAACGTTAGGTGTGGGTAAAACTCATCTTATAGAATAATTAAAATTGCCATGGCACAAGAATTAGTAGGACTTATTACACCGCTGATATTTGTTGCACTCTATATATATATATTTCATATGTTGGTGATAATGAACATGAGTTTTATTAGTCTACACTTTTTTTCTTTAAATTATTATATGCAACAGTTGTACACATTTTTGAATGCGAGATTTTGAAAGCAATATTTACCATTTGGAGAGTTTTTTTTTTTTTTTCCTTGAATTCTTGTGCTTACCATTAATGACAATAATTAAGGTTTGTCTAAACCTTGATTTCAATATATAGATATGTAATGTATAGGGTTCATTTGGTGAATAAGTTGAGTTTGAAAATTTTAAGTTTGAGTTGAAAATTTTTATTGAATTTTCAAAAAAGATAAAAAATTTTTTAAAAAAAGACAAAAAATTTTCAAAAAAAAATAAAAATTAAGATAAAAAAATATATTTTAGTTTAAAATGATCTTGATTATTAAACAAGCCAATAGAATATCTATACATTGGTAGGGATGAGTTTGTCGTTATTTGGCGGATGAGGACATTGACGTCAAAAGAATGTCCTCTAATTTGAAAAGCCATCAAAAAAAAAAAAAAAAAAAGAAGAATGAAAACGACTTCTCCGCTACCATCGTTAATCAATATTTCACTTTGAAGTTAAAAAAAAAAAAAAAAGAAAAAAAAAGAAAAAGAAAAAGACATACATTCATTTGTTATCTGACAAAAAAAATAAAATTGAACTAGTAATTTGATTTAATGGGATTTATATATATATATATATATGTATATATATATATAGCAATTTCGTTATTGCTCAAAGTGAGTGACAAATCTTATTTGCAATAGCTGCTGAGCTGATACACTTGTTCCTATCTCAGGAAACACATTTCTCTTATCTCCCTTTTTCTTTCCTGTTTTTCACACTTAAAAAAAAAAATCCACTTCCAAGTTCCAAAGCTGCTTCTAGTTCTCTTCGAGTCTAGTTTTCATTAGTTTTCTCAACTCTGAACCAGCTCAAAGGTAACTGTTTTCCCTCTTCTCCTCCTTCCTAGCTTCTTGATATATGCATATACACATATACATATACATGTATATGTGATTGTGTGTGTTTAGTGATTTAATGGTTTTTTTAAAAATTTTCTGATCACCAATAACCAATTCAAGATCTTCTCTCTTTTGGGGTTCTTTTCTTGTGTTCTAAATCTAGTACTTCTACCCCAAAGACCAATAATTATATACTTGCATGCATGCATGTATATATGCACATATATATATATATGTGTGTGTGTGTGTGTCTATGTGTTTATATAATGGTGTTTTTTGTTTTGTTTTGGGGCAGTTGGGTAAATTGGGTTTGGAGAAGGGAAGGAATTGAAGCATGCACCAGAAACCAGAGGAGACAAACCAAACAGAATCTGATGGAAATGCAAGTACTTGTAATTCTCAAGCTTGGTGGGGTATATCCCAGTTCCATGGCATCTCCAAAGATCATGTGTTTGGGGGAAAAACTATGAGTTTGTCTCCACCACCAAATCATTTTAATGGTGGTGATTTGGGACCCACCCAAACCACCAATTCCCTCAATTCACAGGATAATAAGCAGGATGAGGGAGTTACTCTTGCCCATACTAGGAAAGATTTTATGCTTCAATCAGGTAATTACATATTTACCTCTTGGTTCATAGATATAAAAAAAAAAGTTATATATATATATATGTATGTATACACTGCTGACAGTTCTTTCAGATTTTAACCCCGTTTTTTTTTTTTTGGGCTCAGATTTGTACATGTTTAACTAGAGGACAGTCAATTTGCAGTTGAATTGCTTGAATTGTATGTTTGATACATACATACATACGTACATACGTACATACATACATACATAAATATAATATATGTAAATATGTAGATCAAAGATATAGAATATGATATGGTTTGTATGTTTATAATCTGATATGATATTTAGTGTAAATTTGCTTGAGTTGATGAGATTTCATTTTAATATTTTCTTCTTGTTAATTTCTGTTGTTTTATGTGCTACTTTATAAATAACTATGAGGAGATCATAAGGTTATGAAAATGACAAACACACACACACACATATGAACTCTCCAGTTTTGTTATCTGGTGTTGTTTTTCTGGTTAGCCACTCTCTGTTTTGGTGTAATATAAATTCAATTATTATCCGATAGTTGCGAATTCACTAGGATTGCTTGAGAAAATATGTGTGTTGTAATGATACTAATTGACTAATTGAGAATTTTTTGACATGGGCAGATGGAAAATGTAGAGAAGAACTGCATATGCAGAGGGTTTCATCCGTTCCGCCGCCTCCAACGATGGCGGAATATTTTTCTCCGCCTACCCAGCTGGAGCTTGTCAGCCACTCAATTGTAGCTCTTCTTCCCTAATGTTTAATTGCAAAAACTTTTGAGTCAGTAACAAGATAGAATTCGTACTGCAATTCCCCGTGGAAAAATGATCTTTCTTAATGAATTTATTTTGATTATAAGGTCATTTAGTTTTTGGTGCACATTTAGAGGGCAATAATGGAGTGTAAAATGAACTTTTTTGCAGGCTGGTGCATCATATCCGTATTCGGATCCATATTATGGTGGAGTTATGCCTGCTTATGGGCCTCATGGTTTGGTACGCAACGACAATCGTTTCGCCATTTAATCAGTACTCTAATTCTAGTTTTTTGTTGATTTAATTTCTCCTTAGGAGCTCAACTTTAATATTCTACTCCCGCTAATTCAGCAAAGTAAAAAATATTTTTTAGTTTGGGTGAACATTACTTGTATTTTCTGTCAATTGGATTTCATATTGCACTCGTACCGTGAGTTGCATCATTGAACTCCATTAACAGTACTAATTTCCAAAAAAAAAAAAAAAAAAGTAAGTTTACTTTTTCTCATGCCAGAAACCAAGAGTAAAGATCATTTGTTTCAGTAATCTTCATGTCTCTGCTCCGTGTTTGCTCATGTTGCTAACGCTAACTCTGCTATATATTCATTAATCAAGAATCTGGTTGTGCTAACAAGCGAAATAGAAGATTCGAATTCCGTAACTTCTACTTGGATTTTTAGTGTTCAATTAGTACGTTATATATATATATATTCCTTAATCAAGATTACAAGCTTTTTTCTTAGTCAAGGTTTAAGCTAAATGTTATGGAATTATGGCAATGGATATTATGGTAAAGCAGAGACAGTCGTATAAATATCTTTTAGACCTTGAATAGTTATTATCTCAGGTACAGCCTCATTGTCTTGGGATGTCGTCGGCTAGAATGGTGTTACCCCTTGACATGGCGGAGGAGCCCGTTTATGTCAATGCCAAGCAGTACCATGGAATTCTAAGACGTAGACAGTCTCGTGCCAAGGCCGAGCTAGAAAAGAAGCTCATAAGAGCCCGTAAGGTGATTTACCTGTTTACATTCATTACCCCTGTCTCGGTTTTTTGCTCGAATATTAGTTGCCTGTGACGTCTTTCATTCAGTAGTCGTGACCATGATATAGTTCCAAGATAATTTGTTAGCATTAGAAGGGAAAAGGTTCTCTATGGAAAGACATTATACAACAATGAATCTCACATGCAGAGGTAAGTACTGTCACTTATAATATTGACCCGAAAAAATATTCGTTAATAGACCATTAAGAAATTACAGGTGAAAACTTTTTACTAGTGGTTGAAGTTTTGAAATACTTGATATTTGACCAAAATTTTAGAATTCTCATTAATATTTTTTCCCCCTTTAAAGTAAAGTTCGTCCTGCAGCGGCCAGATATACGTGTAACACGGTATCTCGATATGATTGATGGTTAGCCGGGGTTTGTATTCGCTTTAAACCTCAATCAGGAGACTTTTTATGAATTAAACAACTACATTGTTGGGCTAGAATACATTTACTTTAGTTGATAAGAAATGAGTATAATTACTTAAGATTATCGTTTCTTTCAAATTAACAGGCAGATTTAGAATCATCGGAATATCAGGAAGTTTGTCTAACGAAGTTAACATCTCATTTTTCACAGCCTTATCTCCACGAGTCTCGTCATTTGCATGCCATGAGGAGGGCAAGAGGAAGCGGAGGGCGTTTTCTGAACACAAAGAAGAATGACGGTAAGGCCGCTAACACACAACCCAATGACAACAACAAAACAACCAGTTCTGCTGCAACTACTTCAACGGATCCAATCAACTCGTCACGCACCAAGCCCAACTTGTCTGATTCCTACACCGATCTTCATGAACCAACCGAGCACCACATGCCAGGAATCCACCAAAACAAGACGTACTCCAATGTCAACAGTGGCAACAGCTGCTACCTAAACCGTCAGGGATTTCAGTTATCTGCATACCACTCGCTCTTGGGTGATCGCAGGACAGAGGAAGGAAAATTCTCGGGGCAGCACCGTGATCGAATTATCGCAAATGGGACTCATAGGGCCCTTACCATCATATAGGTCTCCTAAGGGATGATGGGTTTTCTCCAGAATTGTCAATGGTACAGGAAAAAGCTTATAATAGATGTTGAAACTACTGCATTAATGCCCTTGAGAGCGGCCAAAGACAGAGACATAATTCAAACCAACTTGACGAGCAGAATCATAACAGTTGTAGTAGGATTTCAAGTTGGTGAGTTCTACTGGCTTTACAAATTCTCAGGCAAATCATTCTTGGCTTTGGATTTTTGGTGCTCTATAAAGGTAAGGAAAGATGAAACTTAGGTCTTTGTGTCTTGTAGTGATTTGCTATCAAATTTGTTGTTGATTCCCTTCCTTCCAAACTAGACAGTGACTGCATTATGCATTTTGTGAGCCGATCATAGTAGCTTCTCTTTTCTGTTTCCTTACGAGTTACGGCTTTTCTGTCTGTTTTTTAATGGATATTCTAATAGAAAGGATTCAGTGAGACTAATTTTATATTCAGGGGTTGGATCATTGCGAGACTGATCCTGTTTTCTTTCTTTTTAAAGAGTTATATAGTTTGGTTCTTAAATTTTAACAAGATTTAATATGATATTCAATGAAAACTATAATTATTGGTTAATTTTTTGAAAATTGTTGGAACATTGATAAATGAAGAAGTACATGGAATTGATATCATGCATGCTAAAAATCGCAAGTCTCGCCTAACTAGTATGGCATCATTTACTTGAGATGATCTCCAACATTCTATGAAGTAAAATGATGCATCTTTTAAAACCATGAGCGTGGTTGTGATTGCATTTGCCGTTAAAGTAAAAATTGATATGGCAGTGGTCATAATAATAAATTCTCAATTTTTGAAAGAATTTCACACCCACCGCTGAAAATAGAAAAATAACGAAGAGAAAAATAAAAAAAAGGGAAAAGGTCCAAGATAAAATAAAATCTTTAATGTAGAATTTTTTAAACACCTTACTAACCATTATTACCAAGCTTCACTAAAGGAGAATAACATATAGAGACATTTTTTAAAACTATAATTTGGACAAAATTCCTTTAGATGTTCCAAATTTCTTTGAGAGTTGTAGTGGGAAAATTTAATTATTTAATTAGATTTTGGGATTGGATGAGTAGTGAAGGTGACGCTCTTCATTCTCCCTTCTTGCTCTTCTACATTTTTTTTTTTCAAAAAAAGAAAAATTCTCTCTTTAAATATTCCTCCTGCCTTTTCTTTTTGTTCTTGTCTTGATTCTTACTCTCCCCCATTTTTTTTCTTTTTTTTGGCTAAAGACATCTCTTGTTTCTCTTATCCAACGATCACATATATTGACTAGTCTCACATCTAGCACTTGTGTAAAACGACATTTGTAACTTTTTTTTAGATTAATATATTTACATGTTGATTTTTACATTTTTTTTTTAATGTTACATGTCACTTTTATTAATAACTATAAATGGTATTGTACTATTTTTCATAAAGTTTAATGTAAATAAAAAAAAACACATGCATACGAATAAAAAATTATATTCGTGACTGGTTCGACTACCGAATAAGCATTTTCCTCTCTTCTTTCTTTTTAATCTTAATGTTTTTAAGAATCATAGGTGGTATCCACAGACAGAAAAGTGCAATAGTACTAGTCAGTCCACAAAAGCAATTGAACATCAAATCAAACTAAAGTTTCTCAAAAAATCAGTCACAATAATTCATCACTCCTCTCATCAATTCATCATCAATTTTTCCATTTGTTGTTAAAACAGAAAAAAAAAAAAAAAAAAAAAGGAAAAAATAAAAACATTGTGGCTAATATATGGAATTACCAATCCCAAACAAGTTGATGAAGCTATGGGATGCATGGCATCTCCGGGGCTGCATCATTCTAAGCCTCTCCCTCCAAGCTTTCTTAGTGTCGTTTTCATCCACCAGACAACGATCCAAATCCACTCTCCTACGCTTCCTCGTCTGGTCGGCCTACTTGCTAGCCGACTGGATCGCCGCTGTCGCCATTGGCGCAATCCTCAACAGCCAAGGCGACATGTGCGAGCCGCTAGCGGGAAACCAAGACGATCTCTTTGCATTCTGGGCTTCGTTTCTTTTGCTTCACCTCGGCGGCCCCGATAGCATCACTTCTTTCGCTCTCGAGGACAACGAGCTCTGGATTAGACACCTTCTAGGACTCTGTTTCCAGGGCCTGGCTGCTGCTTATAGCATTTACCTGACTCTGCCAACCAACAAGCTTTGGCTTCCCTCGATCTTAGTCTTCGTTGTGGGGATCGTCAAGTACGGAGAGAGAACTTACGCTCTTTACCCTCGCGAGCTTGGACCGTTTCGGAGACAGCGGTACTAATTCTTTGCCGCCTGATGATCAAGAAATTAGCTTGTCTTCTATCGATTCTGATCGCTTGCATCTACTTCAGGTTGGTAGTTTCACTATTTTCAATTTGATCACTATAATTCTAGTTAAATTTCTTTCAAGTGACAATAATATGAATGTCTCCAACTGAAACCACATGCGCTTGCCTTTTCTTTTGAATAGATATTGTCCGCTTTGGGTCTCGCTCGGTTTTGTTATTGGACTTTTACCCCAAAAGGCCTCGTAATATTAAGAGTTGGTCTCTTTACTTATGAACCATCACATATATTTATTCACAAACGATGTGAGATGCACAGCCTTTTTCCTTATGTCACACCAATTATTTTTATCCAATTAGTGTTGATCTTGATAATTATGGAGATAATTACATTTGAAATAGCCTGTAATTTTGCATGAAGTGAAGCTGTGTCTTTGTATAAATTTTCACCTGGTCTAGTTGAGAAATTAGCACATTCTTAATTTTTATTGAATTATTCGACATGAGTCTAGTTTTTAACATGAATAGGTTGCTTACAAACTCTTCGGAAGCTTCAAGGTCTTAACCGCGGGTAGATACTTGAGCTCGAAAGTTCGAACACCATCCCGAAAATCTTTTCTAGAAGCCAACCACACCTCTGCTTTTACAGTGGTAGAGTACGAGCTGAGCATGTTGTACGAGGTTCTTCACACCAAGGTGGTCGTGGCCCGTCGAAGAATCGGTTACATCTTCCGCTTTATCAGTTTTTGTTTCATCGTTGGCGCTTCTACTTTGTTCTTGTTTGTCGAGAAGAATGGATTTGGTAGTAAGTTGACATTGGACTCACCTACGCCTTGCTTATCGGCGCCATTGTCCTCGACTCCATGTCCTTCATTCAGCTCATTTCTTCGTGTTGGATTCTCGGTGCGCTTAAGAACACTTGGCCGAGGTACATTCCTTCAATGATTGTGAAAAGAAGAAGGTGGTCGGGTTCGTTCCTCGGGTACAATTTGGTTAGTTATTGCCTAGATGAACATCCTGTTTGGCTCTACAAGTTGGCCGAATATCTTAAAGCTAAGTCCTTTGTAGACAAGATCAAGATCACGCTCTTTTCGCAATCAGAGATCGTTAATGAAGATCTCAAGGCACGTATTTTCGATCAGCTGTTGAAGAGATCGGAGAATTTACGCAACGAGGATGTGTTAATGGAGTGTCTTTGCAGAGGTCATTGGACACTGGACTCCTCTCGATACGACAGACTTAAATGGAGCATTGTGAATAAATACACCGAAAGCGTTCTCCTATGGCATTTAGCTACTGAAATCTGTTTTCATCAAGAAAATGATCACAATTCAAGCACTAAAAATAAAAGAACTAGCAAGCTTTTATCGGATTACATGTTTTATCTTCTGGTGATGCAGCCCACAATGCTGGCCCCGGTTTTGGGCAACTGGGACGTGGTCTTCCAAGACACTTGTGCAGAGGCCAAGAGGTTTTTTGATAAGTACGAGGTAACCCATCGTGATCGCTCGAAAGCATTCGAGAAGATGATGTCTGTAGACACCAAATCAAGAGCGACCGCTGTTAAAGGATCGAAGAGCAAATCGTTGATGTTTGATGCGGTTATTCTTGCGAAAGAGCTGGCTAGATTGGAGGACCGGTGGGAGGTTATGGACCAAATGTGGGTGGAACTGATGTGTTACGCTGCCGTTAATTGTAGGCCGATAACACATGCGCAGCAACCCGGCAAGGGTGGAGAGCTTTTGACCCTCACTTGGTTGCTTATGTATCATCTTGGGTTTGGATTTCAGTTTGTGTACTCCAAGCATGACTAGTATAATGGTGAAAAAATATTATATATAGATGTATAAGCATATACTTTGTGTATATATGTGTGTGTGTATGGATATAGGTATACATGTCAAGTGAAAGAGGATGCTGAAAAGTTGATGCAGGGGGTTCCTCTGCTGCAGACAGAGTCCTCTGTTTTAGACTTGCTTGTCGTTTAAGGGGGTTAGTTGTCGTTTGTTATCTAGCCTTCATGAGTTGTCTTGGCCGTTGTTTTGGTATATCACTGTTTTAAATCCTTGAATCTTTCATTTCTCTTTTAACTGGCCATTTTTCTTTTGAACCTTTAAGAAAAGGCATTTGGTCACTTTGTTTTCAAAAAACATGCTCTTCCCCATAATTTCATTAGAACTCTTTATAGTCAAAAAGAGGAAAAAACAAAAAAGTACTAAAAGCATTTTAAAGCATGTTTGATTGTTAGGTAATTAAAGTGAACTAATCTTCTTCTTTGAAGATTATTGTGGTCGATATGTCTCATGTGATATGCATATGTGTACTTATTTGTGTATATATCAAAAATTAAAGTGGACTAGTCACTTATAAAAAAAATAATAATAATATTAAATAAATAAATAAAGTGGACTAGTCCCACCATGTTCTCCTCAACTTTATGTCTGCCAGGCATTGAGGCTTTTCCTTTCACTTCCCATCCTAAAGTATCTTCATAAATCAGAAGCACTACGGTTGTGATGGAGTCAGGTGTTAAATTATCGTTAGACTATACCTGTAAACACATATCTTCCCTGGTTCTAATGTCACTATTTTGAAAAATATATACACATACCAGTACATGTATATGTATCTCTCTCTATCTATCTATCTATCTCTCTCTATGGAGCTATCTATTCTCAACAAGGTGAACAAGCTATGGGACGAATGGGACCTCCGGCTTTGTATCATCTTCAGCCTGTTCCTACAAGCCTTCTTAGTGTCGTTTGCGCCCTTTAGACGACAATCAAGAAGCACGTTTCTACTCTTCTCAATCTGGTCGGCGTACCTGTTAGCAGACTGGATAGCCGCCGTTGCCATCGGTCTAATCACTCAAAGCCAGACGGACACTTGCGACGACCCCAATGGCAACGACCAACAAAGTGATATTTTGGGATTTTGGTCTTCCTTTCTTCTCCTCCATCTCGGCGGCCCAGATAGCATCACCTCTTTTGCTCTCGAGGACAACGAGTTCTGGCTCCGGCACTTGTTGGGCCTTGTTCTTCAAGTTTCCGGCGCAGGCATATAGCGTTTACCTCACGCTTCCGAACAACAGGCTTTGGCTTCCCACAATGTTGGTCTTTGTTGCGGGAACAATGAAGTATGGCGAAAGGACATACGCTCTTTATTGTGCAGGCTCCGACCAATTTGGAGCCGCTGATTCATTGCCTGCACCGGAGCCTGGGCCTGACTATGAAGAGGCCTCGGTGGGGTCGGCACAGCCGATGCAAGAGCAAGAAAATTCTGTTAATGAAGGTATGACTATTACCTTTTTGAAAGACAACTCAGATGATATTGATCAAACAAAACTGTTGAAAGTAGCATATGAGCTGTTCCAAAGTTTCAAGGGGCTAATTGTTGGCTTCACTTTGAGCGTAAAAGTCCGAGTCGCGAGCCAAAAGAGTTTTCTTGAAGCTCATTATACAACCGCTTTTAGGGCGATAGAGTACGAGCTAAGCATCATGTATGAGGCTCTTCATACCAAAGTGGCCGTGGCCAATTCCGCTATCGGGTATGTTTTTCGCCTAACGAGCTTCCTTTTCATCGTTGGTGCTTCTCTATTGTTCTTGTTGCTTGAGAAAAACCATTATGATAAGCTTGATAAGTTCGATATCGGACTTACTTACACCTTGCTTATCGGAGCGATTGTACTCGAAACCATGTCCTTCATTCTGCTCATTTCTTCGGATTTGACTCTCGGGTCTCTCAAGAGCAGCAACTTGAACATCATGAGATGTGTTAATATAATTCCCTCGATTGTTTTGAAGAGAAGAAGGTGGTCTGGCTCAGTCTTGCAGTATAACATCATCAGTTATTGCCTCGATGAAAGACCGAATTGGGTCTATACGTTTGCGGAACATGTCCATGGTGGGGGAATTCTAGACAAGATCAAACTAGCCCTTTTCTCGTCGTCGGAGAAGGTCACCGAAGATGTAAAGGAGTTTATTTTCAATGAGCTGAAAACGAATGCTGAGAAAATCGATCTGAATTCGCGAGCGAAGAAGGAATCGGACTTGTACTTAACGTTTGATTTCGAGGAGGATCTCATGGCTTATGAGTTCAGGGGAAAAATATTTGAATACTCTACTAGCAATGAGGAAGAATCCTACATAAAAGAAATTCTTTTGCACCACTTAGCAACCGAAATATATTGTCACGAGGAAAAGGGTGAGTCGAGTAGTGAGAGTTTCGAGTTAAGTAGTGAAAGAAAGTGCAAAAAAATGTTGAAGCTTCTTTCAAACTACACATTCTATCTAACGGTCACGAAGCCTACAATGTTGTCCCCAGGTTTGGGCCGTTGGGAGGAGATCTTCCAGGATACCGTCGATGACGCCAAGGCGTTTTTCGACAAGTACAACGTACGTCATGACCATTCGGAAGCCTGCAGGAAGATGAAGGAGAGATTTCGTAACGGAGCTTCCGAGTACGAATCTGCTCGTGCTGAGACAAGAAGTGCTGGTAGCAACAAACATTCTGTGTTCTCCGAAGCATGTCTCCTCGCGAAGGATCTTCTTTCGATGGAAAGGCGACACTCGGAAAAGCGATTGGGGGATAAATGGATGTTTTATCTTGCGCTAGCTGCCATGAGCTGCGAACCGGCGGAGCACGCACAGCAACTGAGTAAAGGTGGAGAACTTCTAACGTTCATGTGGTTGCTTGCAAACCATTTGGGATTTACAGCTGCTGAGATATACGAGACCCTTCAACAGTGACGAGGCCAGACATTTTTATCAGGGACGAATACTATGTAATGGATAATTAAAGGAGATTATTTGCAGGTTTTCATTTTTAGGGGGCTATTATGAAATTTTCTTCAAAATAGTATGGTATTTTTGGAAGAAAGAAAAATTAAGGGAGCTTAAGCCCCCTAGTCCTTCCCTAGCTATGGCCCTGTTTTTCAATGACACGTATTTTTTCGTATTTCTTCAATGGAAATAGGTTCCATGAAAACTCTGTTTATAGAGTTGAAACTTTTTCTCGATGGAATAATATAATTAAAACTTATATCAACTATATATGTGTATGACATTTGCATTTTCCCGGGCTTCTATATAAAGGGTTTTTTTTTTTTTTTTTTTTTTGGGAAGAGGAAAAGAAATACTAATATTAAAATATTAAGTACAAATTCAAATGACATGCTTAGGAAGCAAAAATGTGTACCAAGTTCTGACTCCGGAAACGTAAATCGGCATATCAAGAAACAAGCACACGAAAGACTCTTTCAATAAAAACTAGTATAATAATTAATGAAAAAGACCAATCAACGAGATCAAGAGACCCATTCTACAGAGGTCACCCGCAACATACGCTGCAAAAATGGAAGGCTTTAGTGATGAAATTATTAGCAAACCACGTTTTGTAGTCACTAAATGGTACTAATTAGACATTAAATTACCAACATCAGACAATGAAGAGACTGCCTTCGTTATTACATGATGAAATCACAAATGCAACAAAAACACATTAAAATAGACAAATGATGGAATTAACATTGCCTTTATTGGATTAAAAAAAAAAACTAAAAACGAGAAAAAGATTGCGAACCACACGAACAATGCTTCTGATAACGAGACAGCCTCTAAATCCGAGAGGGACAGAACGAGGAGCACTGCGAGGAAGGAAAAGAGCCATCAACGAACCTTCGAACCACCAACACAAAGGAGGCACGTTTGTTCGCAACGAACACCCCCAAGGCACACCGCCCGCCAATACACATGGATGTCGAGTTTAAAAAAAAAAAAAAAAAAAAAAAAAAAAACCTTAGGTAGCATACACACTGGAATTATGTTTTTTTTTTTTTTTTTTTTTTTTTTTTTTTTTTCTAAAGACATCTTGGTAAATTTGAATAATAACCACAAAAGAAATTATTTACTATTAACTGAAATTTTAACAACGACAAAATCATTACCAACGTCAGAATTATGAAATTAACCTAAAAACATACTTCCAACCAATCCAATTATAAAATTCTTTAAGAAAAAGAGCTTCAAACTTTGAAGACGTTTTAAGATTTGCTTATATAGAAAGGGTAAGCTATATAATTATACATTTTATTAATTTTAATTATTTCTCATTCTATGCCGTTGAGTTCGAATATCTCTTACGCACTTTGATGAAGAAAAAACGAGGGGAAAAGAAAGAGACGCATTTAAGTGGACAATTTTTTTTTTTCTTGTATTCAATATCTTTTTTTTTTTTTTTTTTTTTTTTTAATTTTATGTTTCGTTTTTAGGCGCTTTGTGTGTGTATGTGTTTTTTTTTTTTTTTTTTTTTTTTTTTACACAAGTGTATTTTTTTTTTTCATTTCGAATTTTGCGAGGAATGAAATTTAAATAAATTTTTTAAACTCAAATAATAGCTTCATGATTTTTAAAACAAAAGAACAAATTGAGAAAGAATTAAAACTGAAATGTATAATTGTATCTATAAAAAGTTTTAAAGAATGCAAATGAGATGATGGGGAGGCTGGTTTATGAATTATGTTGGCGAAGAATTTATAGGTCTTCTTTTTCTTTTTAATATGATTCGTTTTAAGGTACTTCTTTATTTTATTCGGTATGTTGCTTGTGAATAAAGAGAAAAAAGAAAGACATAGATTTTGCATTACTTAAGATTTTACTCTCTCTTTTCTCTTTCTTTCATGAAGAATTCTTCTACAATCTCCTCCTGTTTTATTCAAGGTTCTTTCTTGTCTAACGGGGCATTTTATATTCCTCAATACTGTTCCATCCCCACTTTTTCCCTTTCTGTATTGAAAGCTTCAGAGAACTTTTTTTTTTTTTCTTCTTTTTTTGAAGACTCATTCTGCCATGCATTTGCAAATGACGTGCAAATCAAGCCAAAACGTTCAAAAACTTGAAGGAGTTGTTAGTAAGTAGGTTGTTTTTCATCTTTAAAAATTTAGAGGACACGTCAAAGAAAGTAGTGTTTATAATCAAGTATCTTCATTTAGCACTCTCTCTCTCCATATAATAGAAGAAGTAAATTCCAACATATCTTGACCCACAATATGCTTATTTTATTCTTATTATAAATCACAAAATCTATACTACTATTTGGAAGCACGAATGTGTATTTTCGTCACTTCCTTTTTGCTTGTCCCCATGATGTTCAGGTCATCATCACATGGTTGCCTACGTGACGGTCCAATCAACGCTACAAGACTTTTTGTTTTTTATTTTTTCTTTTGCTTGCTAATTCCACACGTACCACAGGTAAAGTGCGTGCTACACAACTACTAGTTCTTTCCAAAGACAAAATAGCTACAAAAACCAACGTCAAACTTATTTCCACCACCTTAATTACCCGGCCTAATTCATTCTTTCTCACCACTTAGCAATATTTTGTTTAAAAAGCAAAACGAGATATAATTACACATTATACAATGGAACTACCCATCCCAAAGAAGGTGCTGAAGCTATGGGATGAATGGCATCTCCGGGGCTGCATCATCCTAAGCCTATTTCTCCAGGCTTTCCTTGTGTTGTTCGCGTCTTCGCGACGGCGATCAAAGCGCACATTTGTGTTCTTTCTCATCTGGTCGGCTTACTTGCTGGCCGATTGGGTGGCTGCAGTAGCAATTGGTGCGATCATCAAAACCCAAGGCGATATTTGTGATCCGTCCAACGGAAACGATGCCCTCTTCGCATTTTGGGCATCGTTTCTCTTGCTTCACCTCGGTGGTCCTGATAGCATCACTTCTTTCGCGCTCGAGGACAACGAGTTGTGGCTCCGACACCTTCTAGCCCTTGTCCTGCAAGGCGTCGCCGCAGCTTACAGCATGTTTCTGACACTTCCGAGCAACAAGCTTTGGCTTCCCACGATGTTAGTCTTCGTCGTGGGGATCTTCAAGTACGGAGAGAGAACTTTCGCTCTTTACCTTGCGAGCCGGGATCGTATTGCAGACAGTGCTAGTACTTCTTTACCGAATGTTTGGGCACAAGCAGAGAGTACAAGCAGGAGAACGAGTACGAGTAGGCCAGATGGTGCTAGAGCGTCTCCTGGTCATGATATCCAAGAAGCGGAAGCCTCTACGGAGGGACAAGAAATATCAAACAGTATGGAAATTTATCTGTGTGATGAATTAAGCAAATATCTTAAATGTTCAGACGAAATAATACTCGTGGAGCTGGCTTACAAGCTCTTCCAAATATTCAAGGGACTAATCGTCAATCTGGTGCCGTCGAGCGACCTATTTCGAGTGAAGATAAGCCGTCCGTTTCTGAAAGATGAGCACACAGCAGGCGCTTTGCGAGTCATAGAGTACGAGCTGAGCATATTCTACGAGATTCTACACACTAAGGTGGTTGCGGCTCGACGCAGAGTCGGGTTTGTCTTCCGCTTTTTAAGTTTCTTTTTCATCATCAGCGCTTCAGCATTGTTCTTCTCAGCTGAAAAACATAGTGATCAACTCCACAATTTTGATATCGGCCTGACCTATGCCTTGCTGATCGGTGCGGTTGTTCTCGATTTCTTGTCCTTGATTCATCTCATTTCTTCGGATTGGATGCTCGGCGCCTTCAAGGGAACGAGCTGGAAAAAATATGTTCCCTCTGCTATTGTGAAAAGAAGAAGGTGGTCCGAGTCGATCTTTCAGTATAACTTGATCAGTTATTGCCTCGACGAACATCCCAAGTGGGTCTACAATTTTGGCGGATATGTATTTGGCCGGAGAATTTTAGACAAGCTAAAAATGGCTCTGTTCTCTTCATCGGAGATTGTCACCGAAGATCTCAAGCTATTCATCTTTGCACAGCTGAAAGCGAGATCGGAGAATCTACGCAATTCAGTCGACGGGATGATAGCAGGCTGTTATAGAGGTCAGTTGACACTCAAGTCATCACCTAGCTATGATAAACTCAAATGGAGTGTTTCAAAGTTTAAATTCTCCGAATCCCTTCTTCTGTGGCATGTAGCTACTGAATTGATCAATGGTGCGGAAAAGCAAAGTTCCAGTAGTAGTATTAGAACTAATGGCGACGGAAAATTAGTTCGTCCTAACAAAAGAATTTGCAAGGTTATATCGGATTACATGTTTTATCTTATGACGATGCAGCCTTTGATGATGTCCCCGATTTTGGGAAACTGGGAAATCGTGTTCCAGGACACCTGCGCCGAGGCCAAGAGGTTCTTCCATAAGTACCAGATATCGTGCGATGGTGATCACTCGAAAGCCTGTGAAAAAATAATGTCTGTTGAAACGAAGCCAGATAAATTAGCCGCGGAAGTGAAAAGGGATTCGGAGAGCAAATCTTTGTTGTTTGATGCATGCAAGCTTGCCAAAGACCTGAGAGGGTTAGAGGAGGGCCCGTGGACGGTGATGGATCGGATGTGGGCGGAGCTAATGTCTTTCGCCGCCGTCAACTGTGAATCCGTCATGCATGCACAACAACAAGGCAAGGGTGGAGAGCTTTTGTCCTTCACTTGGTTGCTAATGTATCATCTCGGATTTGGATTTCAGCTTAGCTATGACGAGTAGTACTATTCCATAAACCCTAATTTTTGGGCCCTCTATTCTGTTCTTGCGTTTTTTTTTTTTTTTGTTCTTTTCTATTGTGTGTGTTCAATCCTTCAATTTTCATTTCGAATAATGAATCTGGTCTTTTATGTATTAATTGCGCTTCAACTCTCTTTCAATAAATTTGCCTTTATTATTTTTAGGATAAATTCCTCAATTAGTCCCTATACTTTTAATATTGTGCTAACTTTGGTCCCTAAACTTTTTTTTTTTTAACTGGAATGCCCTAAACTTTTAAAATATTGCTACCATAGTCTTTTCCGTTAATTTTTGGATGAAATATATTAGTAACTTAGTCAAAAAGTTGTGCTAACTACGAATTCCGTCCAAAAATTAACAGAAAGGAATATCGCAACAACATTTTTAGGCATTTTATGTGTGTGTGTGTGTTTTTTTTAATTTACACAAGTCTAATTTTTTTTAAATTTTGAATTATGTGAGGAATGAAATTGAAATAAAATTTTTAAACTCAAATAATAACTTCATGATTTTTAAAAACAAAAGAACAAATTGAGAAATAATTAAAACTAAAATGTATAATTGTATATATATAAATTTAAAAAAAAATGCAAATGAGATGATGGTGAGGCTGGTTTATGAATTATGAGAGCGAAGAATTTATAGGTCTTCTTTTTCTTTTTAATATGATTTGTTTTAAGGTGGTTCTTTATTTTATTCGGTATGTTGCTCGCGAATAAAGAGAAAAAAGAAAGACATAGATTTTGCATTACTTAAGATTTTACTCTTTCTCTTTTCTCTTTCTTTCATGAAGAATTCTTCTACAATCTCCTCCTGTTTTATTCAAGGTTCTTTCTTCTCTAACGGGGCATTTTATATTCCTCAATACTATTCCATACCCACTTTTTCCCTTTCTGTATTGAAAGCTTAAGAGAACTTTTTTTTTTTCTTCTTCTTCTTCTTTGAGGCTCATTCTGCCAAGCATTTGCAAATGACGTGCAAATCAAGCCAAAATGTTCAAAAACATGAATGTGCTTTTTCGTCACCCCCTTCTCACTTGTCCCACGGTATTTATTTATTTTTCAGTCAGCGACTACTTTAAATTTGAAGGGAAATGAATGAACAAAAAAAGTGAAAGCGTTAAATCCAAAAAAGAGAAAGAAATAATAGGGAAATGAATTAACATAAAAAGTAAAAGCGTTTAATAATCCAAAGAGAGAGAGAAATAAAAGAAAAGAAGGTTGTGGTTCAAACTTGTAACAAAAGAGAAAGGAATAAAAGAAAAGAAAGTTAAAAGGACAAAATTGTGAATTGTGATATGATTGTCAAAATGTAAAAACAACCTGTTTTCTCCTCTCAGTCATCAAGACGAAATGAATTATTACAATTGGTGTGGTACAAACACAAATACAATAAATTAGGTTATTTACATAGATGCTTAAATTAAAGATATTGATGTAAAAAATATTCATTTTTTTATTTATAAAAATATTTAAAATAGTATGTACAAAGATAACATTACCCTTCAGAAATAATTGATAATTAATAAATAAATGAATTATAAAAAAGGAAACAAAAAAAGGAAGAAAAAACGTTTGAATAAAGATACCTAAATTTAATTTCATGAAATTAGTAAACAAACTGTTATAAAAGGAAAAGATATTATAATGATATAATAATTCTCATAAAGAAAAACATCATAATAATATAGTAATTAAAATAAAATTGGTAAAAAAATGTTATAAAAGGAAAATATATCATAATGATATAGTAATTATCATTAAAAAAAATATCATAATGAGATAGTAATATCATAAAGAAAAATATCATAATGATATAGTAATTATCATTAAAAAATAAGCAATTCTTATCACATTTAAATTTTACAAACTAACTATTAAAACAATACCAATAATAATATAGAAGGATAAATTATCATCATAGCGTTATAATTATCATAAAGAACCTAAATCATACTAAAAAAAATTAGGTTTCTAAGAAACCTAAATAATACTTAAGAAACATGCTTATAAAAAAAAACCTAAATCATACTAACAATCAATTATTATAATAAAGAACTAATCATTAAGATAAATATACAATAATGATGAATAAATAACGAAAAAAATTTGAAACATAATGAGGGAAATGATTTTAAATATATTAAAAGGACAAAATGAGTACTATAAGCGATTATTTCTTTAAAAATGGACATTTATATAATATCATTAAAAAATAGATATTTTTTAAAACGAGTTTTTAATAATAGACTTTTTATGTTTTTTTTATTATTATTATTTTACTATACACGTAAAATATTCCTTCCTCATCTATATGCAAAGAGGAGCAATAAATTCTCCATACGACCATGAACATATTTTAATCAACCACAAATATTTTGCACATAGGTAGTAAATATAAGAGCTATTGGTTATCATGGAGTTAATATTTTTTGAGGCGCATTGGTTGTTTGTGTTAAAGTAAACGGGGAGGATGAAAATCCCCCATGCAAATTTATTAAAAGAATAAAGTAGACTCTTAAAAAAAGAATAAAATAGAAAAACAATAAAGGGATAATCCGGAATCTATTTTAATGGCAAATTAAATAAAACAACAACCCTTAAATAAATCTACTGAAAATTGGTTTTATTTATATATCTTGAAACTTTCACACCCGAAATTTAAAGGTTTTTTTTTTTTTTTAATCCACCACCAATCTCTTTGTAGATTATTGAGTTCTGTTAAGAATAGCGATAGGGATATCAACTTTAATCCTAATTTTTCAGTATAAATTCACGCATCATCTTTTTATTGTTAGAAGTAATTAATTATGATAATATTTTAATCACTCACCAACAAAATAAAAACAATTCATTTGCTATATAATTTAGTACTAAAAAATTAATAATAGAATTAGTGTCACTAATATTTTTATTCTGTTAATTTATCCCAGGTACCTCAAATCACAATTTTCTCATCGAGCAAGTGCTAATGATGCTTAACTAGATTTCTCAAACTTTTTTTCTAACCCCACCATAGTAATTACTTTCTCCTTCAAAAAAAAAAAAAAAAAAAGGTTAGGGATAGTACTGTCATGCCTCAATAATCCCCCAAAGGATAAAGTATGGGTTTGAAATTACCAAAACAGATTGATTCAAATCTTTTGTCTCATTTTTTATGTTTTAAATGGTATCTAATAATAATATTATGTCATGTTATTTTAAAAAGTTTGAATTATTTTATCACTGATTTTTTGTATTTTAAAATCTGACTTTGACTCACTAATATATCAAAATATAATTGAATTGATAAAAGATATCAAAATTAGATGGATGATGCCAGACTCAAAACAGAGTGCACTTTAAAACAGTCAACAAACTTGTTCCCACCGACCATTCAGTACTAATTGAAATTCATTTGAATTAGCAACGAACAAGAACAAAAACAAAACAAAACAAAAAAAACCCAAAAAAAAAAAAACTAATGGAACTCCCTATCCCCAACAAGTTGTCGAAGCTATGGGAAGCACTTGATCTCCGGGCTTGTATCATTCTAAGCCTCTTCCTCCAGGCTTTCTTAGTGTCGTTTGCATCCTTGAGACGACGATCCAAAAGCACATTTCTTCTCTTCTTCATCTGGTCAGCCTACTTGCTCGCCGACTGGGTCGCCGCCGTCGCCATCGGCCTCATCACCCAGAGCCAGACCGATCTCTGCGCTCCGGTCGGATCCATCAACGGAGATCTTTACGCCTTCTGGGCGTCGTTTCTCCTGCTTCACCTCGGCGGCCCCGACAGCATAACCTCCTTTGCTCTCGAGGATAATGAATTCTGGCTGAGGCACTTCTTTGGCCTCGTTTTACAAGTCTTCGGTGCTGCTTACAGCATCTTTCTCACGCTTCCGATTTCGAACAACAGGCTTTGGCTTCCGACGATCTTGATCTTCGTCGTCGGAACCGTCAAGTATGGTGAAAGAACCTACGCTCTTTACCTCGCGAGCTCCGACAGTATTGGAGCTACTTCGTTACAGGCCCCAAACCCGGGGCCGGACTACGAAGAGGCCGTCGCCGCAACGCCGGCGGAGGAGTCAATTCATGCTCCGTCACAATCAGAAGAAGTCAATGACACTTTGTTAAGAGATTTTTCTTCGGACCAAGCCAAACTGCTCCAATTGGCGCGTAAGCTCGTTGAGTGGTTCAAGGGGGTCATGGTTTTGGACATGGCTTTGAGCCCCGAAATCCAGGCGGCGAGCAAGCGGGCTTTCGTCGGAGCCGATCCCGCCGATGCCGTTCGAGCTGTGGACTACGAGCTGAGCATCCTGTACGAGGTTCTCCACACCAAGGTGGCTGTGGCACATTCCAAATTTGGCTACTTAATCCGCATAATTAGTTTAGTCTTCCTCTTTTGTGCTTCAATCCTCTTCTTCATGGCCGCCGGCAAGCGTGGATACGACGTGTTCGACGTTGGACTTTCTTGCGTTTTGCTCATCGCCGCCGTTGTCCTCGACATTACATCAGTTGTGCAGATCCTTTCCTCTGATTATGCTCTCAGTAGTAGTAGTAGTTTCACCAAATATGTCTCATCGTTTGGATACAATTTTGCGAAAAGAAGAAGAAGCCGGTCTGGATCGGTCTTCCAATATGATTTCATCAGTTACTGCCTGGCCGACGAACGACCCAGGTGGGCTTATAATTTGGCTGGCTATGTGAAGGCTAAGGGGATCCTAAACACGATCAAAATCGCGCTTTTGTCACTGCGATCGGAGAAGGTGACCGAAGATGTGAAGCAACAGATTTTCAAACATCTGAAAATCCTATCAGAAACCCAAATTTTGAGCAACATTGCACAAGTGTTCACAGATGAATCCGGCGACAAAACTGAGTTCTTCAAAAGTCTTCTGCGTACTCAAGTTCTCGGCGATGGGACATACCGAGGGCAACGGTTGCTAAAACTATTCCTCGTAACCCACTTAGCAACCGAATTCTATTATTCCGATCACCATCATCATCATCATGATCAACGACAGAGCGATTACAAAACAACGTCGAAGCTAATTTCGAATTACGTCTTTTATCTTCTGATCGTGCAACCTAAGTTGGTTTCGCCGAGTTTGAGCAAGCGGAACGAGAAGGAAATATTCGAGGACGCTGTCGATGAGGTGAAGAGATATCTTCATGAGGCCAAGATATCGCATCGATCTGAGGCCTGCGAGAATATAAAGAGAGTGATAAATTCCGAGAACTTGTACAATAATTTTCTTGGTCAAAGCAGAAACGAATCCGTGTTTTCTAAAGCAGTTGGGTCAGCCCGGAATCTGTTTAGAAATGAGATGTCGGAGGAGCAGTTGATGAATACTTGGCTTATGATTCTGGTCCTAGCTGCGTCGACTTGTAGACCAGCGTTGCATGCGCAGCAGCTGAGTAAAGGCGGACAACTCACCACTTTCGCATGGTCACTAGCGATTAATTTGGGCCTCATTTCAAAATTTCTGCAAGATGTAGGGCTTTGATATGCTTTATATATGTGTGTGTGTGTGTATATGTATGTATGTATTCGAGAGATTGATGTTGTGTTGTAATAATTTACTTAAGAGTGTGAATGTAACTGATCTCTATATATATATATATATATATATATATATATATCGCCAGTATTGGATAAATGTAAGGAGTTTTTTGTTTGTCAAATGGGAGAAGAGAAGTTTTGGTTTTGCCGAAAAGCAAGAATAAAGAGCTACGAGAATAGATTTATTGGTTTTGTGAAAGCAAGTATGAAGAACTATGGACAACTGATTTATGGTCGCACATTTATTTTGTATTGTATTTTAATGTAATTTATGGAATATAATATGCATTTGAATTTAATTTTTTTTACATTGTATTAATATGTAATTCACATTTGGTTTGTTTACCTTTGAACAGTCATTCTGATGGGTAAAATTAGATAGAAGAAGTGAATGGATAAATAGTAAAAAAAAAAAATGTGTGTACTATTCAAATATATTTATATCAAAATGAAATATATGAAGTACCAAAATACACACTACATTTTAGTGAGATATAAATGAAGTGAATGTGCCTTCCAAACAGACTATTAGAATGTGTTTGGTACGAGAGAAAAGTGGAAAGAAAGAGGGGTGAAGAGATTAATAAAAAGATTTTGACATTTATAATTGTTTGGTATGAGAGAAAAGAAGAAGAATGGGATTAGAAGATGGATTCTTAGTGCTTCAAAATACTCCAATTATGATCTCTCCCAAACATGAGAGATTGTTTGAGTGATTTCACATAGAGCTCAAAGAGCATAAATGCCATACTTGGACGCGGGGACTTCTCTCAATTCTTGGCCCAGTGGGATCTGCTGAATTTGTCTTTCTGGGATTTTTGGTAGGGCTTGATATTTATAGGCATTAGAGCCCTTGGGCCTGTGGTCACCGAAAGCCATAAGTGACCCTCCATCAAGCCAGAATCGTTTTTGTTTTGTTTTGTTTTTTTTTTGGGCCAATCATAGCTAGCTTTACTTACTGGTCTTAGGTTCAATCTCTACTCTCCTAATTCAGGATCCAGGCTTCTGTCCTCAAATAAATATGGTTTTTTTTTTTTTTTTTTAATTTAGGGTGAGAGGTTCAAACTTTAGACCTTTTAGTAGAGTCAGATGTGATATTATTGTTAAAATATGTCTATAATCACATATGTTTATGTTTTTTAACTCTTTATTAATGTTTATTTGGATTTTTAGTTCTTTATACTTAATTAAATGACTATTAAAAAAAATTAAAATTGTTATAATTAGGATAAAATTTAGAGATATACTTTTTTTTTTTAAGGACAATCCTGTCAAATCACCTTGTTCAGTTCATAAGTTTACATCAATCAATCTGTCATAAACACCAAAACGGAATCTTTATATGAGGCCTTGTGGCAGGCAGCGTGCAGAGGCTATCTTTCAAGCGTAATTTGTGGCCGCATAGTAATTTGCATATTATTTTTTCCTTGAAATGTGGGTTGAATTTGCTAATTTGTGTTTTTGGAAAATAATGGCAAATTTGTAATTAATTTTAGGCATATAAATACCATCTTAACTTTTTTTGGTTTTTGTTTTTTTTTTTTTTTTTGGTTTTTTAAATGCACATAGGTAGTTTTCCAAAGACTTGGATTTGGGATCTCTCTTGATCCCATCCTTATAAACAGGACTAATACTAATTAAGATAACACTCATTTAACTTTGGGCTCCTTTGGAATACTAATTCCAATTGAAATTTCACTTATTCAACTTAAAAACTCTAAAATCTACATCTCATTTTCTCTTTCTTAAATTTTTATGAATTTCAAATTTCAAAAATCTATAATTTTCTTATTTCAAGTTGAAATTATATGATTCTTGTATTTAAATGTTCATAATGAAAAATTGAATGAAACAAGAGCCTGTATAAATTTTCCAAAACACGTTTCACATATTTATACTATTCTCTTATATCATAGTTCATTTCTAATTTACACTTCAACTGAACTCACATTTTAATTCCAACCTACGAAATTTCAACTCCAACTATTATTCCAAACAGGTCCTTAAATTGCTAAAATATCAATAAAGGAGATGGCATAAAGAGATAGTAACGATGGGACAGTGAATTTACAGGTGATGTTAATCGGATCTAATTTATTGATTAATCTAATCTAATTTAATCCATTTTTATGGATAATTAACCTCTATTGGGTTGGATTGGATCGGATATCAATTCTTGAAAATCAACCTAGGTTAAATCAGTTGCACTTTTTACAATCAAAACATCCAATTTAATCAAATCCAATCCAATCTTTATATATATTATCTGCAAAAAACTATTATTTATAATATTTGTGATTTATATAATTGGTCCAAAATTTATTATTTTTACAATACACGTTCACAATAAAACCTTCAAAGCTCTCATATTATGATATAAACACAAGAAAAAACCCTTATCTCATTTTCTAAATCCTTAACATATTATTTTATACTCTTGTACGTCATAAAATTCTTTCTTGCTTTGTTTACAATTTAGTATTTTAACTAATATGTGATGTATGTGTGTGTGTGTCAAAATGACCTACTAGATTATCTAATGGAGGTAGGCCAAACAAGAAAATAAGAAAAGAAAAAGAAACAAGATACAAAATCAAATAAATATATCCAAATTCAAACCGATGAATCCAATTCAATTCGAACCGACCTTAAATGGATTGGATGTTATACTACTAATCAATTAATTAAATTAGGTAAGATATCAATAAACTGAACTTTGATGAGATCATATATAATATGACTAAAATTGAATGGATTATATCCAATGAACTTCCCCGGATAAATATGCAAATAGCATCCCACATTAAAAATAAAATAAAAAAAATAAAAAAAAGTGACTCAAAATTCACTATCAACCAATGTTTTTCAACTTAATCATGATTTAAATCACAAGTTGTCATGTTTATTACATGCCCACACTAACAACAACAACAGACACCGTAAAGTCTCCTATCCCCACTTGCTCAGCTAATGCTACCCACCTTTGGAGTTTGGACCTCATTTTGGGCCCCACAATCTTGTGCAAAATTTATAGTTAAAGACAGCAACTTGCTTGCAGCCGGCAGACCCACGAGAGCCATATAGCCTACAGTTCTATTCTTTTTTCGGTGCAAAATAATAATAATAATAATTTATTAATAAATAAAATCGTTGGATCTCTAATATTCTTATGAAGTTATAGTTTGGTTTTTTTTTTTTTAATATGACTGAAAGATCCATATCTCTTTAAACCATATAATTTGATGCTTTTTACTAACAAAAGTTTTTTTCTTATTAAAAAAGGGAATCAGGTGGTCCTCATCTCACCCCTCATGCCCTTTAAATTAAGAGCAATCCTAGGTGTATTGAAGGACCAATCCAATATTACAACAATCAAAGCTCGAGTGAGAGGTTTATAGGAGGCATTGGGTTTCGAATCTGGGTGAATAAAAAAAGAGATGTCTAATTAAAACATCATAATCACTAGACCATAACATTCGATCCTTGCTAACAAAAGTTTAAGATTGAACGAGATATATTCCAACTTTTACTAACAAAAGTTGAATCCTTTAATTTATTTCTTAATTACCCTCAAATAGAAAAACAAATGTGTTTAACATAATATTTTTCATTAAATTTTTAATGTGTGTTAACAAAAAAAACCAATTTACATCTTTTTAAAAAATTTACGAATCTTTTAACAATAATTAAAAAAGACCTAAGTTCAAATCATAATTTCATAATTATAAAAAAAATAAATAAATCAAACGAGTAATTTATATTAAAAAAAAAAAAAAAAAAAAAACTCCCATGTTCGCTACTACCTTTTCCACAGAAAGTCCCCACACCGCCAAGTCTAGGCATAAATTTATGTACAGAAAAAACATAGACCACAGATAATAAAGCTAAGGTCGGCTTTCTTTTGTTCTATTGAATTTGAATTTGGACCAAACAAACAGAGCAGTTTGGCCAGTTAAAGCTGACAACAGACAAGGCCAAGACAAGGAGAAGATATATATATATATATATATATATTTATTTATTTATTTATTTATGTACTGGACTCCAAGAAACAAAGAAGTCTGCAGTGAGACCCCTACCTTACACATGTAGGTTGAAAAATGCTCGGAATATAATTGATGGCAGGTATCATGATTAACACTCATATGGATGGAAGGATCGACAAGAGTATCTATCTTTACTGGTTTCTCTTCTTTATCTATCCGAGTTTGATTTATGTGACCTCTTCTTAAGTCTTTTTTTCAATTTCGATTGTTAAAGTATAATTTGATGATGATTGAGAGGAGTAGAAGGGTTGACAATACTATATGTCTTTACTGGTTTCTCCTCTTTGTTCATCCAGATTCGATTTCTGTGACCTCTTCTTAAGTCTTGTTCCAATTTCGGCTATTGAAATATAGTTTGATAATGGTTGGGTACACTTCAGATGACCGACTGAGAAAAACTAGTATAAAAAAACATGTCTATCTGTCATACCTAGGGAAATGAATTATTGTACGTGGAGTTAAAAATCTGAAAATGATGAGACCACCCCCAGATCTTTTTAATTCACCAAAAAAAAATATACATCATAATTAATTAAAAAAAATGTATCTTATTTATATATCCTATGTTAATATCCCGCAGCATAGTACTTACAAATTTTAGTTTATAGTATGAACATTTCACAGTAAGGATTATCAATCATAATCTTATGATTTAAATCAGTTCCGAAATTTTAGTTTAATTTTGCAGCTGTGATTAATGACCTTCTGTGGGACCCAATAGTGGCAGCACCGTATCATAGAATCTCCATTCTTTTAATCTTGCGTGATTTTTGGTTCTTCTCGCCCCTTTTTATTTGTATCTTGTTGAGAATCTTTCCAGATAAATAAGAAGCAAATTAATTTGGCAGGTTTCGCTACTGAAAAGTGCTCCAACGGTACTCCTTGAATCTTGATGGCAATTCTGAGAATATCTCACACACAAAGCTCCAAATTGAAATGCACTAACTTATAATTGGTAAAATAATTGGAAAAAAAAAAAAAAAAAAAAAAAAAAAACTCTTTAATTAGAAGCCAACTTCATCAGTGTGTAAATGGCCCAAAACGTGTTTTGAAGCATCAAAAAGTTGACAAATTTGATAGCAACAAGTGTTACTTCCTTGGAGTGATCCCACTGAACACGTTGAAATCACAAGGCTTAACAAAGTCTAGTTGACTAACTATTTATGCCTCGAACTTTTCGTGTTTCGGTTGTTCAAGAAACGTAGAAACTGAAAAACATACACCCAGCCAAATCGACCGTGGGACACCGACTCTGTTGGACGCATGTTTTGAACGCATTTACCTTCTTTCAAAGCCATTGCGTAGGAATTTTTGTTGGTATTTCTTGCAGATAATAAAGAAAAACTCTTAGCCATTACCCAAAAAAGAAAAACTCTTTGGCATAATTACAAACACCAGTCAACATTTGATGCTTGTTTCCGTCCGGATATAGTTTTTTTAGCTCCATTTTTCACCGCCTTTTTCGCTCTTTGATAGCTCTTACAATGTTGAAATTGCACCTTTAGAAACTCTTGTAAGAGAACAAGAAATCTACCAATACAACTACTTATGTAAGCAAACAAGTAAAGAACAAAATTCCGTTTTCGAATTTCATCTTGTTTCTATCACCTTGCGAAACTTGAATCATTTATCGCTGCCCACGCGGACAACGGTATTGTTCGGATAACAATCCAAGGTCATTTTTGTTGTAAACAAAGCAAAGAATGTAAATGGGCGGGTAAAAATGAGACTAATGTGATGATCTGAATGGAGTTTCATCACTGCTTCCCTTTTTTTTTTTTTCCCCCTTAAATTAACCAACAAAGAGCAGGAAAAATTCAAATCAAAGGAATTCAAGTTAGTTCTTCCGCGAGTTGTAATGGTCAGCTAAGCTTGTTGATCCCGTTGAGACCATCCAAAAATGGATTCATGGCATAGATTTCAAGTCCTCTTGTACGTCCTGGAGCACCGCCCTTCAGCGACGACAAGTCTAGGACAATCCTGCTCATTGAAAATATAAACTCAACTAAGTCGATAATCAAAGCACTAGCACTAGTAAAGCAGTGAATTGAGCCGAAAATCTTACAAGTCCTTTGACCCTTTCTTGAGTTCAGGAGTTCTGCTGCTTATGATGATTTTCTGATCAATTTTCGATATCGAATGATCCACGGGTAAATCGACCCATTTAGGCGCTGAATTAGGATTTCCACGTTTAGTTTCTAGTTTACTCAAGATAACGAAACAAACCATTAAATTAAACTAGCCCTAAATTGACTGCAAATCTTACCTGTTTCAGTGGCAGCATTGGTACTTTCATCAAGCCCCAAGATTTTCTACACCGAAATGAACAAAGATTAACTGGTCAGCGAAGAAAATTATGGAAAACACAAACAAGAATTGACAGAATGCAAAAAGCAGCAGATCGATACCTTCAGACTTTTGTAACACTCTTCGAGATCATCGTTATACAAGATGTGATCAAAGATGCCCAAAGATTTCCCTTGCTCAATCTCTGCCTCAGCATTTCTGAGTCGCTTTAGGACCTGTTCTTCAGTTTCCGTTCCCCTGCAAAAGCACTTAAGTCAGAACGAAGATATGGCGACTTGAGAACAAGAAAGATCCAAAATACGCTTCTCCAACTCACCTAGCACGAAGGCGCTTCTCAAGCTCATCCATCGAAGGTGGACAAATAAAAACAAATATAGCTTCAAGAGAACTAGCCCTAACCGACCTCGCCCCTTGAACATCAATGTCAAGAATACACCTCTACATCGAATAGAGAAAATTCACTCTGTTCAGCATTAGCATACCGATAAAAAAAATCAACGTTCAAAGAACATAAAAGATAGACAAATATTCACCTTTCCATCATCTGCCACCACTTCAACTGCTTCAACACTAGTCCCATAGAGATTCCCATGGACAGACGCAAACTCGAGGAATTTCCCATCTTTGATCGCTTTCTCCATTACACTTTTGTCCGTAAAATGGTAGTGGATCCCATCTTGCTCCATGTTCCTCGGAGCACGGGTTGTGTGGCTCACCGAGAATCCAAACATGGATGGGAATTCCTTCATGAGCATGGATATCAATGTGCCCTTACCTACCCCAGAAGGACCACTAATAACGATCGGCTTCTTAACATTACCCTTAACTCCCTTACTCCAAGCAACAACCTCAGTCCCCAAATCCTTCTTCTGCTGCCTAACATATTGGGTATCCACCTAAAAAAAATCGAGGAGAAAAAATAAAATCAATTTGTCGAAATCAATAAGAAACTAAATTTCCCTTTGTGATCAACTTAAGCCGTCCTCAATCCGACTTTTTTTCTTTTTCTTTTTTTTTTTAAACTAAAAATATTGCTTAAGAGAACGTCCACCACTCTTTACACATTTAAAATGATAAAAACGATAATAATTATAAAGTTTAACCAAGCAAGGCCACACATTGAGAGCAATATTTGTCAAATCTTCAAAGCTCTTTTTTAGTGTTATTGGTTAGTTGGGTCCTTTCTATTTTACATCATAAGTCTCAAGCACTAAAGTATGATTTTGTCCCTTCAAAAATGCTAAAAACTTAGGTGGAAAAAGTTTTTTTCAACTTTTTTTTTTTTTTCTGCCATTAATTTTTAGATGTGCCTTAAATACCAACCTCAAGAAACCAAGCAAAATCATCCGGCGTTGAACCTTTCTTTATGATCAATATCCTGTCTTCATTCAAAAGCACAGCCGAAAAGCCCTTTCCTAGTTTAGGTGTTGTCCCCAATACTGTAGGGTATACCCTGCAAATTCATCAAGAGTTTTCTTCCATAAAACCTTCAAAAATAAAATAAAACCACACCCGACCCGACTCCACAACAAGGTGTCGCGTTCGAATCCCCCACCCTCGAGTTCAAAAAAAAAAAAAAAAAAAAAAACTGAAATTTTTTTTAAAAAATCCATTCAACAAAACTCACCATTCACCACTTGATTGGTCAAATATCTGAACCCCAAATGACAAAGTTGACTCGGTAGAGATTCCACCAATCAAATACTGTCAACAAAAACAAAAAAAAAAAAGTCCATACAATTTTCTGGTTGGACATTTTCTTTTCTTTTTTTTTTTTTCCAATATAAAGCAACGTTGGATTTATCATACTGTTTTGTTGGCCACAACAATGGTGGTGGTGGTCGTCTCACAGCCGTTGGATTTTAGATCAAACCCGTTTGGGAGTGCCTTCTTAAAGTCATCAAGAATAAAAGCCGGTGCTTCTCCCTATAAGTTAACCACCACAAACCCAATACAGATCAGAGCAACCTTTTCCCAAAAAAAAAGGAAAAAAGAAGCCATTTTGATCCATGAAAATGTGATCCCATTATTGAAATGTGTTTTTGTTTCTATGTACTCACCATGGATATGGAGATATCTATATTCCTGAAATCAAAATTGCCTGTAAAATAAAGATTGTGGAGAAAATGGTGAGAATACATTTCTATAAATTATATATATTCCGGATCTTGAAAATTACAAAAAGATGATCAGAAGTGAAGTGTTGCCAAATAGAATGAGAACCAAAATGCAAACTTCCAAGAAGAGAATCCCAAAAAAAAAAACAAAACAAAACATTAATTAAAACCCAGATGCCCATTTAATCAAAAACACACATACACACAAAAAGAAAAACATTAAAGAAATAAATTTATTCAGAACCTCCTGGAAACAAAAACACATTGCAAAAGAAATTGAAGAAGAAAAAAAAAAAAAAAAACTGGAACATAACTTTTTTTTTTTTTTCCTTTTCTTTTTGAAACAAAGAGCCCAGCTCCATATATACGGATCAGAGAACTGATAAAGAAGAAATGACCAAAATAGATATGTAAATATATTAATAATATATATATATATATATAAACGTCTACCTTGAATAAAAGCAGGGGTGCTCTGTTTTGGAGAAGATGTGTTTATGAAAAACAAGCGTAAAGAGACAAAACCCAGTTCTTGATTTTTATTGTTTTTCTGGTTTTTGTTTTTTGGAGCTGGTTTTTATTGAGTTTGAAGATGAATCAGAGAAGGAGAAGGTTGGGAAGGAAAAAACAAAAGGGGATTTGTTTGGAGAGGAAGTTGCGAGCAAAGTCGAGAAAAGTTGTCATATTTAAAGGAGGAGAGGAGGTAGAAAGAGGAAGAGAATTGAAGAGAAAATTGTATCATTCTTTTGTGTTTTTGTTTAGAGAGAGAAAGCGGAGGAGAGAGAAAGAGAAGGAGTGGGGGCGTTCTTTGGTCGCATTCAATTCACGAACCAAGAAGACCGGCTTTCGTTTTTTCGTAAGGTGCCTATGAAGTTTCTTCCCTAACCCCACTCCACCCCCCCAACCTTTATTTATTTATTTATTTTTTTTCCCTTTCTTTTTCACATTTGTTAATTTGATATTTTTAATATTTATTTTTTATTATTTTTTAACTTGAGGTAGAGAATTAAAACTTTTTATCTTTCATTTTAATGAAACTAGTATAGAACTATCATTAGATTTATTATAGCGTTGGTTTTGTATAAAGTTAGAAAATAAAAAAGACAATTGAAAATAGATTTTATTTTTTGTTAAGAAATAAGATATCAAAATAAAATTGTTTTTACATTTTAATTTTCAGTTTTTAAGATTTATATATTCAATAAATATTTTTAAAAATATACCAAACATAATTCCATTTTTTTTAATACTCAAACAAATTTCTCTAGAAATATGATCAAACAAAATTGCAAAAAAAAAAAAATGGCAAAATTTTTTTGTAAAATATTCTCACTTTTATATCATAACTAAAATAAAATCATTCTCAAAATGCATCTAAACGGACTCTTATTTTTCTAATTTTTTTTAATTTACGTCTCTATCTATCGGTTAAAACATGAAATTAGTTTTTCCTTTTGTCAAATGGAAGACCTTTTTTTTTTTTTTTTGGTTTTAAAAGAGAGCCTTTTTCTATCCTTCTAAAAAAAATGTTAGATGCTTGTAAGTAATTACAACCGTGATTTCATATTATAAGATATATAATTTAAATTTTATCATCTTTAAATTTAATTTTAAAGAAGAAAAAGAAAAAAAAAGTTAGGGAAACTAATTTATGTTTCCAATCCAAAAAGAAATTTTTTTATTTCTTTTTTTTTTCACAATTTTCTTTTTAGTTTTCATTTTATTTATATTTACTTCTATGGTTAAAAATAGAAATTAGGTTTTTAATTGGGGAATGGCTAGGGTAAAGGGGGGAAGAACCTGGCTGTTTTTTTTTTTTTTTTTTTTTTTTTTTGGAGTATCCTTGAGGCAACGAAATCAAGTTTGCAATGGACTGGGAGATTGATACGTGTACAGTATGTGCTAGTTTGATGCCACGTATGATGAATTGCTGTTCACCACCAAAAATCACAGAGCTAAAATTTTTTTTTTCTTTTTTCTCCATATTAAGCAATAATAAATATTATGAAGAATTTAATCATAAATATGATTTATATAATTACTTGGCATGCGTTTGGTGCATGAGTTAAAACTGAATTTTTATGTTAAAATTAAGTTGAATTGAATGTGTGTTTGGTAAGACGTTTGAGCTGTCAAAATTAAAATGTGTAAAAACTTAAAATATATTCGAAAAAAAATATATCATTATGAAGTTTATTTCTTTCGTCTCGAAATTTTAGGTAATTTTTAAAAAATTAATTTATTTAGAATTATATATATAAAATTATGGACTTTTAGAATTTGAATTATAAAAACTATGAATAATAAAATTGAGGTTGATTTTAAAAAAAGATAAAAATTAATTGAATTTTTTGAGTTTGGATTATCCAAACTCATGTTAAACTAGCTGGTTCATACGTTTCAACTGTACAAATATAAATATGTACCTACTTAAATTAACTGGTTCGTACATTTCAATTATAAATTTAGAAGAATTATATGATGGAGTACGGTTGATGTACTTCATTAATAGAGTAACAATTACTAACCATCCGATAATTTTTCAATGATTTGAGATCGATCAAACAACAATAAAATATATATATATATATATATATATATATCACACTTGATTATTACAACACATTTCAAAAAAATTTCAAAAAAAAAAAAAAAAATCCGACAACTCTCGGTGGAGAGCATCCCCCACCACATCGCCCTCCCGTGCTCGTCACCGGAGAAAAAGGTCCTCCCTTGGGTCGGATCTGTGCAACCGACGGTGGGCAACTACTTACAAATGGAGAATCAATCCACGATGACTCATCAAAGGGCTTCTCAGGAGGCCGTGATGGGTTGGGAACCACGGTGCAGATGGAGGACGTGAGGACCGGATGTTTTCGTTCTTGGCGGTGCATAGGACGCTAAGAGCGCCGTCGACGGCAGCTGAGAGGAGGTCGGCGTGGGGGTTACGTGGGGCGTCGAAGGTGCGAGGGAAGGCCACGTGGAAGACACCGGAGTAACCCCGGACGGCGGCGGAGATGGCTGCGAAGACGATGAGGTGGCGGCAGCTGGGGGTGTCGGCGTCGGGGAGAGAGAGGAGGTGGGAGGATCGGAGTTGGGAAAGATGGGTGCAGAATGGGAGTTTTTTTTAATTTTTTTTTTAATTTTTTAGTGATTGTCTTCTTTTTTTTTTTTTTTTTTGAATGCTAGTGATTGTCTTCTAATCATATGTACTTGGGCTCATAATATATTTCATATCCACGTAACATCTAAACTGTCAAAATGAAATGTTGGTTATAAATTTTTATTTTATCAAGAGGGTAAAACAACCTTAAATAGAAATTTTTATAAGAAAAACATAATTAAAAAAATTTGAATAATGAATTTAAGGGCTCCTTTAGAGGACTATTGAATACCGAGTTTTAGATATTGGTTTGAAAATATATATTTGATTAAAATATGAATTAAAAATAAATTGTGATATTAAAAATAATGTAAAATTTAAAATGTATTCAGAAAATAATACGTAAAATTAGATATTATTTCGTTCATTTCGTCATTATGAATATTTTGACATAAAAATCATCTCAATTTGAGTTGAAATAAAAAAGTTATCGACTTCTAAAATTTGAATTTTTTGAAAATGAAGGAGAGATAAAGTTGTAGATTTCGGAGTTTTTGAGTTAAGATGACAAAATACCGTAGACATGATTATCTCAAATGAGCCCTAAATCTTTTTTTTTTTTTTTTTCCTTCTTCTTTTGAATTTGGGGACGAAAGGACTGCACCTTTTAGAACCGCTAAGCTATGCAAATTTAAGAAATTCTATAAAATTAAAATAACAATTTTTATATCTCTCTCTCTCTCTTCTTTTATTTTATTTTATTTTATTTATTTATTTTTTTTTTTTGTGAGTTTCCTGACAGGGCCAAGTAGGAGTCCCATGAGAAACAAAAAGGTGTAGAAGGGCGTTGCGTGCGGCAAAAAAGTATTGATCAATTAGAATTGTTGCTATTGTGGCAAACAAATTTAATTGTAGCCAAAAAAATTAAAACTAAAAATTCATTACGATTCTAAGAGATAAGATTCCTAATGTTTTTCCTTTTCTTTTTTTTTTTTTTTGAAAAAAAAAAGGGAAGAAATGTGCTTCAAATCAGAGTAATACAAACATCATCCAACTGTACGGTCTCAAATTTCTCAAAAAAACTATGGTTTTGATTCACATTCGGTTACACAAGAAAACAGTCAAATTAAACATTGAGATTTTAGAGAGAATGATTATTTGTTGAGTTACAAAATTAAACACCCAAATAGATATAACAATAATAGATAACGTTTTAATTAAACTCTATAAACAATTAAAAAAATATGATAGGGAGAAACGAATATCCCAAATTATGAAGACCACATCTATACTTACTCTTTAAAAGCATTAATGTGCTTTTTTGTCACCCTTCTCCCTGATGTCATGTGGCAGTCAGATCATTACCACGTGATTATTTACATGGTGACTCAGTTAATATCACATGATTTATTTTTTTTTTTTGCTTTTAATTTGTTTTGTTTGTCTATTCTCCACATGCGTAATTAGTACTATAAAAGAACAATCTAACGAATTGAAGAAATAGCCTACGAAGAAGAAGAAGAAGACTCTCTCACGTAATAGAGTTGGAGAAGGCATGGAAAAAGAAAATGTTTTCCTATAAAAGGAAAAAAAAAAAAAAAAAAAAAAAAAACTAGTTTCTTAACATTTCAAAAAACGAAAGAAGAAAGTAAGTAAGTCAACAATAATTAGAAGAAGAACAGAGGAGGAGGAGAAAAGTAACACTTATCAAGTTTTTTATAATAACTAGTTGAAGGTATGTGAAATAATATATTGTCTAAATGATATAAGAATTTAAATTGAAAAAACAAGGCAGAAAATGACAAAACAAGAAAAAATATATGAAAAAAAAAAGGAACTTCCTCATGAAACAAAAGTTTATAAATAAATAAATAATAAAAAAAAAAAAAAAAAACTTGAAACTACTTGACGAAACACCGAAAAAAACCTTGGACAAAACTCCTTTTAACCAGATGAAGAAAATCAGACTAAACTCACTTATGAAACTCCGAAAATATTCCCAATAAAAAAAAAAGGACTCTTTCTGGGGGGAAAAAAAACTCCAAAAAAACTCATAAAAAAACCTATTCTTACTTTGCTATTGATGATGATAAAAAAAAAAAAAAAGGATTACTTTTATTGTTGAATAGATATTCATGTCAAAATCAATGGCTCCATATGAAATCATCCTTTTGAAAGAGTGCATTAAAAAGACAAGGGAATTACACCACAAAAGAGTATAAAAGTTTCTAATTTATAAGACTCGACAAAATCGTTAGATTTATATTAAGTGAACTATATTAATTTAAATACTATTTAAAAAAACATACTATAATTAAGTTGCTGGATGTCATAATCAAATTAGTTGGAGGAGGAATAATAAAGGCAAGTATCTTTTTCATATTGCCGTACAACGTTTCATTACGAAGAGTCCCTACATCAAAACTGATTTGGTCGCTCAATTTGAATTTAGGGGCTACGTGTCGTGATTTTTGCCCTGCCTTGGTTAATTGTCGCAAATTTTTAATAGTCACAACACAGCTACAACAACGATTTTTTAGAGCATAACAATACCAAATTGATCATTTAGATTTACATCTTTTTAAGTATCTCTTTGGTAGTAGAAGAGGAGGGGGGGGGGGGGGGGGGACGATTTTAAACTGTTAGATAGTTATCAAGATTTATAAAATATTTTCTTTTAAAACCTCATGTAATTTGATCTATCTTGGGTTTTTCGGACCGATGCAGAAAATCTTTTTCACGTGTATCGTCGAAACGATGTTAAAGCCTTGGAATCAAATGTGACTGATGATACTCGACACACTTTCTGTCAAACAAGTAGTGGAAATATTTGTTAAAGAAATTGGCCTAAATAATCCTTAAATTCTTTCAAATGTGACACTTTGATCCTTGTTTTTTATTTTTTATTTTTGCCGAGATGACCCTAAATTTCTATTTTCTTGGCCGTTTCAATCCTTTCTGTCAAAATCCATTAAATTTGTTACGAATTCTTGCTCAAATGATATTTTATAGTAAAATGATTAACATACCCTCCAATCTCTCTCCTTCTCTCTCGGTTTTGGCTCCCCACACGACTAGGTTGCCCCCCTCTCTCTTGGTTTGCCCCCCCCCCCCCCCCCCCCCCAAAATTGGGTCGACCCCCAGCTCCCGCGACTGGGTTCGACCCATCCCCCACGACTTGGTCCCCCTCCCGCCACCCTTGTGATTGGGTTCGCCCCCTCAAGTGATTGGTTTTGCTCCCCCGTAACTGGGTTCGGTCGCGGCCCCCACCCCCTCCCCCCCCCCCCCCCCCTGCGACTTGGTTCGGTCCCCTGCCTAGCTACTAGGTTCCCTCCCACCACCCCTGCAGTTGGGTTTGCGCCCCCCCTGCAACTAGGTTCCCCTCCTTCTCTCCTTTTCTCGGTTTGGCCCACCAAGACTAGGTTCGCCCCGCCCCGCGACTTGGTTCTGGTCCCCCCCCCCCCCCCGACTGGGTCGGGCCCCTACACCCACAATTGGGTTTGGCCCATCCCCGTGACTGGGTTCAGTTCCCCCCCCCCCCCCCCCACCTAGTCCCACGCCCTCCCTCTCCCTCCCTTTCTCTCTTGGCTTGGCCCCCCGCGACTGTGTTCACCCCTTCCCCCCACGACATGGTTCGGTCCCCCCCTTCCCCCGGCCCGTGACTGGGTTCTTCTCCCACCACCCTTGCAACTAGGTCTGCCCCCCCCCCCCCCAACAATCCCACCCCCTCCCCCTCCCTCTCCCTCTCCCTCCCTTTCTTTCTTTCTCGGTTGGGCCCCTTGCGACTAGGTTCGTCCCTCCCCCTACGACTCGGTTAGGTCCCTCCCCCCCCCCCCCCCCCCGCCCTGCGATTGGGTTAGCCCTCCAGCCCCCGCTGCCCGCGATCTGGTTCCCTAGGTTTCGGCCTCTGGCTTCCGATCTATTTGCCCATGTGATTTGTTTCGCCCCTTCCTCCCCCCAGGCCAACGATCTAGATTTGGCCACCCCTCTGATCTCGCTCTCCCGGACCCCAATCGGAATCCTCCTTGATCTGGGTTTGTCGCCTGAACAGTAAACACAAGAAAGTAAAACCCTAATTTCTAAAAAATTTGGGGGAAAATCCTAGATAATTAATTATTTGACTTTCAAAAAACATGAAGCACGATTCTCACGTGACCAATCCGTTAGTTTTTTGACGGAAATGACTAAAATGGCTAAGAAAATAAAAGTTTAAGACCATCTCAGCTAAAAAAAAAAGATCAAACCATCATATTTAAAATAGTTCAAAGAGTATTTAGGTTAATTACTCTATTTGTTACAATTCCCGTACTTGGAATATTGTAGTACACTTCTTGGTTTATTATGCTTTTTTTTTTTCTTATGTTAGTTCAGTTTGACTAGACAGTTTGCTTAAGTTTATTGGTCCTTTTGTAAGAGCAGACTTGCTTGGTTGATTAGAATAAAATTCCGTTTTTATCTCTAAAAAAAAAAAAACTTGTCCATATAAATATCCTAACATAACAATTTCTTTTTAAAAAAGTCTAATAAAATTTAAGGGGTCCGCATATAATTATCGAATCGAATTATATGTCAATATCCTAAAAAATATGTCTAAACTCTCTACATTTCAAGTTCTTCTTTTTGAACGGGATCTCAAATTTCTACTTGCCTCCCAAAACGCGCAAAAGAATAGGTAAAAAGAAAGTCGGCAGGTTATAAATATTTCAGTTGTCATTATCATGTTGACTACATATCTTTAGACTTTAATGTCTCTCTCTCTCTCTCTCTCTCTAAATTTGCTTTATAATTGTCTCCTTTTTTCTCTTTATTAAACCCGCACCTGTATCCGGACCACAACTATTAGCTAGGGTGTCCCTTGTGGGGACTTGATGCTTGATTTTGCATTTTGTTTCTCTCTCGCTTTTTGTTGTTGTTCAAGTTGTTGAAGTGCCAAATTCAACATGACCGTGTCCACATGGGGGCATGGAGTGATATCACAACCGATCTTACAAACAATGTCCATGTGTTTCAATTTTTTTTAATTTGATGATGGGTATTCGAATTTTACAACTTATGATAAGTCGAATATGAAATTACTGTCTGGTTATGTTTATAATCACTATGTGCTTCGATTTCGAGTTTTTATTTTAATTTATTTTTTGATTGGTGAGCACACACCACCCTATTAAAACTAATCAACACATTTTTTTTTTTTTTTTTTTACGCTTGCTAAAAAAAAATGTTTAAAGGTTCACTAGACAAAGTTTTAATAAACATACAACCAAAGTAAAAAGTTACTAGTACAACCAATTAATATAAACCAATATGATCAAAATACTATAAATATTCTAAAAATTGTAAAGACTTTTTTTTTTTTTTTTAAATTTGTCGGTTTAGTCATTAAACATTGTTAACCAAATTGACCATCAAAATAACCATAAAAAAACCGACCAATAATCTAAAAGCAGTTGATGGCTTGGTTCAGTTTAATTCAAGTGGTCGGTTTAGTGGATTTTTTAGATAAGCCTACTAACAAGAAAATAAATACTTGAAATGTGAAGTCACTATCCATAGGGATATATATATATATATATATATATATCAATTGTCTGTGAAATATACATGTAGAAAGAGAGTAAGAGTAGGAGATTAGTCATAGGATTACACTTTCCCTCGTAGCAAGACTTGGTCTCCTAAAGACTTGGTCGTCTTAATATTTTCAAGCAATTATTAAATTGAGATTTTCTCTTCAAAGTATCTTGGGGGCACTTGGATGTAAAATCTATGAAATTCCGTACTATAATATTATCAGGGCATGGAATTGTATTATAATAATGTATTTGTTAAACGTATTGTAATTGAGCATCTTAAGACTAGCTAGCACCTCCTTTTCCCCCACTAAAGAGGTATATCCAAGGTATATTACCTTCAAAATGGCTTTTTGACCGTGATGGAATTAAGCAAATTATTATTCCAAAAAATAATAATAGTATTAATAAGTAAAGTATTAGGGTGTTTGGAACTTTGGATACCTCTAATTAATTAGGCTTCTTAGCAAACTTTAGGAAGTACCTTTACAATCATAATATTGTAATCAATTTCTTGTTTAATACGAAGGCCGGTTATTATTTTGGTCCCTGATTTTTAAAAATATCTTAGATTTCATTTGAAACATCAATTCCGTTTTTTTTTTTTTTAACTCAACTCCCAAACTACAAGATCTACATCTCACTCACTCTCTCTCTCTTTTCCTTCAAAATCTCAAACTTAAATAGTATATATTTTTTTTATTTCACACTGTAACTAAACACACATTTTAATTTCAACCAATGAAACTCAAACTCCAACATACAAAACTCTAATTCCAACCATAGCTCCAAACGGGTCCTAATCTATCAAAATAAATTATACATTCGTCCAACTATTAAAAATCCCAATAAAAATTAAATAGGGGAGAAGAATAGAAACATGACAAAGGGTAAAAAATAGGACAACTAATAAAAGATATTTTTGTCTTTTTAATTGTATAGTGAAAAGAAAAAAGATAAACATTATAAAATGTTCTAAACTACAGTATTGTTAGTTGAGAATAGATAATTATTTTAAGAGTTGATTCAGTTGAATTTGGATAACCAAACACTCAAAGGGCAAAATAATTTTCTCTCTCTCTCTCTCTAGATCTATACATATATATATATATATATTTATTAACTATTTTTTTCCACAATACTAAATAGGAAGTTTTTCCACCTGGTGTTGGAATTAGCTGAACATGAATTGTATTGACTATATTTGGTTTGTGATAATTTGAAGATATATAAACTGTCTAATCTATAGCCAATGAGACAATGACCTAATTAAAAAAACATGTGCTAGTCTTTTAGAGCAATTATAGGAAATTGAATGGACAACTTGGCTTTCTTAAAAATTGGATTTACTATGCAAAATTCATGCTATTTTAAGTAGATATTTTGTCTTTGATGAATTATTTTAATTAGTTCATGCTCTAATCTAGTATATCTCATCTTAGATTGCCAGCAAAACAATTTAAAAATATATAAAGATTCCCCATTTGGAGTCTCATTAGCCGCCTAGGTCAAACATTATCAATAGGTCTTTCCAATGGACCCCTTTACTTTTTTTTATTTTTTTATTTTTTTATTTTTTATTTGTACAAGTTTTCTCCATTCCACTTCAAAAGAAACAAAAAATAAATAACTAAAAAATTCATGTACATAAATATATTATTATAATAAAGAATTTATGTGCTTGGTATATACTTAAATTTTCTAGAAAGCGTGAGATGAAAGGCATTGATCATGTCAAGCATAATTTTCGCTTTATTCTATTAACGACATCACAATAATTTCTCTAGAAACGTTGGCATTTTCTCCCTTTTTTTCCAACATCGCATTAAGTCCCTTTCATACATATTGATTTGCATGAGAGAATGACATTATTATTTCCATTTCCAAAAGTTTAAAGATGCCTTCTCTTTGATTCCCCAATTGGCAAGTGGCAACTTCGAAATTGGAATGACTAGTGCCGTTTGCTTTTTATTTTTGACGAAGTGGCTCTTCAAATAACTAAGAATATATACATATATACATATAATAAATTAGTTAATTTATCTATGATTTTTAATTGTTGGTCTTCTAATATGATGTTATTTTAATATTAATATAGATGATAAATATCACCGAAAAATATTATATTAGAATTTTACAAATCTCACAAATAAAGCCAAAATACTAAACTTTGGTTTCAATGCACTAATGTCATCGTAAATGACAAATCTAAGACTTCATAATTTTCTTGACATTTATAATGTCATTTTAATTTGTCTCTAGAACCCAATATAAAACACCATTGTGATTGCAAGCATAGTTTAGCGGTAATATCACATCTGATTTTATCAAAAAATGTGTAAAGTTTGAATCTCTTCACCTCCATTTGAAAGAAATATATATGAAACACGATTTTGTCATAAATTTACTTCGTAAAAAAAAAAAAAAAAAGTTTCAAAATATAAACATGACGTGATTGAAGATATAATCTAACAAAAATTCTACATTCCACTCCATCATAAGTTATATATATAGTTCGAATCCAATATCCTCTCATGTTCAAAAAGAGAAAAAGAAAGAAATGTAAACATGGTAGCTTTGTAATTAATTAGTAAAAAGTTAACAAATCAATCCAAAATGTTAAGCACCGACATATATGTCAAAAATAACATAACATAGTGTGATAAAACTTCTACCAAATGTTAAATTTATGATTAGCAGATGAATTTGACACTGAGAGATGCTCAATAACTAGTTGGTTTAATTTAGTATATTTTATTTTATTTTTCAGCTTTTGGTCACAATTAACTTGCTAGGAAGATAAAAGCTCCATTTTTTGTTCTAGTACGTGAAAAGAAGGTTAGAGCTTTCGTTACGCGTAAGAGGGAAAAAAAATATATATCAGTTATGACATATCAAGGTAAAATAGAAAGGGAAAAAAATGATATTTCCTCTAACAATATCTAAATACAAAATCATATAATTTTACTATTTCGAATAAGAAATGAACGCAAAGAATTGAATATCTAATCGATGAAATAGAGAGTTATGTAAAGAGAGTCACTAGTACACCACAACTAGAAGATACCTGATTGTTCTGGTGAACTTTGTTTCATCACACGTGGCAAGTGATCTTGTGGAACAAGAAATGAGTATATACTCATATATATATATATATATATATATATATTGATAGATGGCCAAACTTAATTGGGGAATATGAAAAAGGAGAAATTGATTCACTTTGTTGCATTTTAAAGTAACCCACCCATAAAAGTATCAAAGTGTGATCTTCTAAAAAATTTCCACCAGAAAATTAATTGGAATGAGCTGGAAATTTGGCATTCCATGAATATAACTTTATATGTCAAGCATGTAATTTCGTGTAATGAATGGCTAAAATAAATTCATCAATTTCTTCTATCACAAATGATTCCTACACTTTTTCTAGAAATTAAAAAAAAGTTTAATTATGCTTTGCTATGCCTTAAAGAAAATATGTCTCTTTGTCAAATTGCAAAATTCCCCCATTTAAAAATCTCAAATTGCAGCAATCTTCTGTAACTTGGGAATTACAAGAAGATGAATGCAGACAAGTTGAGTTGGAGATTCTAGAGCATATGTATACAAATTTATTATGGGATGCAAGTGTACATGAAAGCATCATGAAATAATGTGCCCACTTACATAACAAGTCAAGTTATACTGAAACTAGAAGTTTACCTATTGATTTTTATTATCACTATTTATTAGAAAAAGAAAAAGTCAAGTTTAGCCTTTTGAACGCAACTTGTATGTTGAGGGTGAGTGATGAGAGTTCCTTTTTAAAAAAAAAAAAAAAATAGAGTAATTAATTTAATTGATCTCTGAATTCTTTTAAAGGTGATAATTTGATCCCTGTTTTTTTAATTTTGACCGAGAAGACCTTAAACTTTCTAAATGTTGGCAATTTTAGTCATTTCTGTCCAAATCCATTAAGTAATGGAATGAGTCATATGCATTGTATGTGATCAAAATTGAAAGAGTATTTTAATAATTTAATAATAATTAATTTAATAAAAAACCATAAAAAAAAATCATCTCTCTCTCTTCTCCTCCCCCCCTCCTCTCTCTATTTCCTTCCTCCAGCAGCAAAAACCCGAATCCAAAAAACCCATAGAGAACGGACCTTGGCAAAGGGCGGCGAGGGTGTCGTTTTGCTCTTCATCTTCTTCGTCAGGGTGTCGTTTTGGCACTCGACAAGCCTATATATGGGAAGGAGGGGGGCCAGAGAAAGCCTTCGAGTTGAAGGGAAAAGGCTTGGCGAAGATCGAAGGCGGGGACTCGGTGATGAAGAAGACAACACGGGAGGTCCCGGGGGGGGGGGGGGGGGGGACTTGGTTTGAGTCCTCTCTTTCTCCTCCTTTTTTTTTATTTTTTTTTATTTTTTAAGTATAAGGGTATTTTTATCTTTTAATGACTAATTTAACTTATGTGATGGGTCACCTGACATTTTTCGTTAGAAATTTAATGGAATCGGACAGAAATGACTAGATTGTCACCATTTAAAGAGTTTATGATCATTTCGGTCAAAATTTAAAAAATAGAAACCAAATCGTCACATCTTCATAGTTTATAGATCATTTAGGCTAATTACTCAAAAAAATATTGATTCTTGGGTGTCAAATATGTAAATTAAATTAGGCCTAATACATTATAGTATTATTATGAAATTCAATTATTTACTCATATGAGTTTTATTTTTTATTTTTTATTTTTAAGTAATGGTTTGAAATGATTCTTTTTCATATCTAAAAGAGGTGAGCTATTTATGTTCATTTACTGATTCTTGTCACCAAGTTAAATTTGAACTTTTGAAGATAACTTGTTGAGGTGAGTGAGGAGACTTCCTTTTTATATATAAATTGATTCTTGGGCTTCAAATGTGTGAATTAGGCCTAATGCACCGTACTATTATGAAATTCAATTAGTTACTCGTGTTACTTTTTATAATGGTTTCAAACTATTCTTTTCATATGACAAAAAGATGATCTCAACTTACCTAAAAAAAAAATCTCACCTTTCATTTACGGCATTAGAATTAGAAAGTGAATTGGAAAAAAAAAAAAAAAAAAAAACATTTATCGTCTTTTTATTCTCTTAAAATGGTGCTTCCCAAACTCCTTTCATATAAAAGGCATGATCTAAAGCCAACTCTCTCTCTCTTTCTCTTCTAATTCACCCATAAGAAATAATGTGATCATAGGTATGAAATAGTGTTTTCCTAAACTTTTCTAGATAAATAGTATATGCCAACCCTTTAAATGTGAGATTTGTTTATCATGTCCTACGCATGAAATGAAAATTATTGGAAAAAAATGGTTCTTGGGGTTTTGAAGCCCATGTAGACCTGAAAACTTGGGTTGCGCTCATTGGGCATTTGGGCTTTTGTGAATGAAACCAGAAGTCAAGCTATAGCAGGCAGAGAAATTGGTTTTGTCTTAAATCGTCCTTGGGCATTTTGGAGAAAGGGTTATTTATATGAATGTCTAAATTGAATATTATAATTTAAAAAATATTCATTTTTTCTTTTATTTATATAAATGTCTAAGTTGGTATTTAGAAAGGCCACATACTCTTTTCATCAAAAATTGAAAATAAACAAATAAAGAATTGATAAAAAAGAAAAGAAAAAATCTAAAAAAAAAAAAAAAAAAGAAGGTCAAATTAAGAAAATCTTTCATTAAAAAAAAAATCATTTTACTTGATTTATTATAAAGAAAAAAAAGGAACATAACATAAGACAATTGCATGGTGTATGAAAAACAATAACTATGACAAATAATTGGTCATTAAGATAAAGTTCACATCATATGTATATGTATAAATTAAACAAATATTGTTAAGAAATATTAAATATTTTGAAACCTAAAAAAGACATCATAATGATATAATAATTATCATAAAGAAAAAAAATCAAAATGATATAACAATATCATAATGAAAAAAAATACCATGCCTATTTAAAAAGCATCATAATGACATAGTAATTATCATAAAGAAATAAGCAATTACATATCACATTTAAACTTTATAAACTAATTATTAAAACAATATCGATAATAATAGAAAAAATAAATTATCATAAAAAACCTAAATCATACTTTTAAAAAAAAAAAAGATTTGGAAGAAATTTAAAATATATGTTTATTTGAAAACCTAACCCATACCAACATACTACCAAGTAATTACTATAATAAAGAACTAGTAATTAAAATAAAGATACAACAATAATGAATATATATATATATATATGAATCATAATGTTGGAAAATGATGTTGAATATAGTAAAAAGGCAAAATATGTACTATAAGCGGTTGTTTATTTAAAAATAGACATTTTATGCAATATTGTTAAAAAATGGACATATTTTAAAATGAGGTCCTAAAAATAGACCTTTTGTGTAATTATATCTTAGGAAAAGGAATGCCACAAATTCATGTCTTGGATTGATTTTTTCCCCAAAAAAAAAAAAAAAAAAAAAAAAAAAAACTATTGGAACAATATCATAACATATCAATTAAACCCTTAAGTTGAAATTTGGTATCCATGAAAAGTACCAACTGGTATTCAAAATGATACAGGTGAGCGATGGTCAGTGATTGATTACCATATAATATCCATCGCGATGCCAATAGGTAACCACCACTGTCGGTGGTTACCGACCGGCAACCAACAGGATACCAGTTGGTAACAACCTTTGCCTATAAGCAGATGTTACCATTAGTATGGGCCGTAAGGAAAATTGCCCGAGATCTATACATGAGTGTCATACATCCTTGCTTTCGATTGACCTAGGCGACGAGATTAAAAACAAAGGAAGTTGAAAAAGAAACTATATCATGTCTCGTCACTATATTCAAAATATCACTTTTATCCTTAAGATACCTGCCGGTAATTGCCGGCATCTATCGTGATACCTTACAGTCACCGACCAGAAATCACCGGTGATCTCTGATGCTGATCGGCAATTATCGGTGTCGACTGTGATATCGATTTGTAACCACCAATATAAACTGTCGATATCTGCGGTATTCACCGAAAATCACAATTAATCGAGAGCATACGACCATATAGTTGTTGGTTTTCTCAATAGTATACTTTCCACCCAGAAAAAAAAAGAAAAAAAAAAAAAAGGAAAACAAAACAAACAAATACAAAAAACAAAATACAAAATATGTAAAGATCACGACGATATATTAATTAAGCCACAAAATTTTAAGAATCCCATTTAGTTTACGCATACGCAAAAAAATACAGTTTTTCTAGATCAGTACAAGATCTTGCAAAGTAATTAATAATAAAAAGTAGCTTTCATCACGTCCAAAAAGTTTAAGATATGTTCATGTAGCAAATTAATAGTATAGTATCTCGCTAGAGATAATAGTCAATTTTATCAAAATATTAACGGTTTTTGGAAACTACATTTACTGTGTATTGTAATAAAATATAATACAATAAAATACTATATGTGTTTGAGTAATTTTTTTTCTTACAATATATTCAAATATAATGTATGTTTGGATTGGTGGTGAAAAAGAGAGAGTATATAATGAGATTGGTAGATATAGATAGGGGAAAAAAAAAAGAATGATAAATAATGATTAATTATATTAAGTTTACTGTTCAAATATATTTATATTTAAAAAAATATATATGAGGTATTCAAATACATATTATATTACAATCGGATATAATGTTGGATTAAGTATATTTTCAATGGACCATTTGTTCTAACATCCATGAATAGGAATATTTCTATTAAGACGGCTTGAAAAAGTAGAAGATTTGTCCATTTACATATGTATGTATCAAGCATCTTGGAACATGCCTCAAGTGATTCTCCCTTAGCACTAATCATTCTATTCATTAGACATGCTTCTTTTGATTTTTTTTTTTTTTTTTTTTTTTTGATGTTGAGTTATTCGTTGTCATTGTTTTTGGTGCCTTTCTTTGTCTTTTTTCTCTCCTTATAAATATTATATGTCAAACCAAGGGATATTTAAACCGTGTACACTTTCACTAATCTGTATCCAAATTTAAAGGATAATAAATTTGGTAATTTAATAAACATTTATTTAGAGAGAGAATAATGATATGACACCATAGAAAATAGAGAAAGTAGAATAAAAGAAGATATAAAATAACAGAAATCCACTAAAGATTAGAAATAAGAGGATTTAAAAGAAGAATAGAAAGAAACAGAAGACTAACAATTCAATGTTAGAAGAAGAAAACCGAAAATTTAATGGTGAAAATCTAATTCATCCAAGATCCAACGTATTAAAGTATTGAGAGAATGAAAACGGAAGTATATCTTGATCTATAAGAAGGAGATGATTGTGGATTATAGATCTTCTAATTCAATACTATTTTCCTTTAGAGAAGAATCTATGTATTCTTACTGATGATGGGATGTCAGAGAGAACACGAATGAATGTATCGTATGAATTGGAGACCATAACCTTATAATATAATCACAGTAATTATACTTTTCATACTTCTATTTTGACCCATCATAAAATTAGAAATATAAAATTAGGTCTCTACACATAATAAACTAATATCATATTTAATGCCCAATACCCAAGACAATTAACCTTAATCAGATCATTTTAAATGAGCTGAATTTTAATACACATTTAATTATATATGTAGGCCTACATATTTAATTATTTTACAATATTTAATACTTAAAATACTTATTAATCAATTATCAAACTGCATCTAAATAAAAATTGCAATCAGTAAGATATTAATAGAGATCTAAACTAATAAAACGATAAACTTAATTAATAAACATAACTTTTATCCCGTTAGGACTACTTCAGTTGGTAAGATGGGAGGAGTTTGCAATCGAGATAAAATTTATTATCCCCTTAAGCTGTCTCAAATTCTAGCTCATTCATAAAACGTGTCATGTGTCACTGCAAGTAATCTCCGGTTGGTCCTTGTTTGGACACGTAAATTTTTTTTTTTTTTTTTTTTAATTTTGTTTATGAATTGGAGAAGCAATCTTTTCACCGACTGAGAAAACCCAGAGCTGTTTCTAGATTATCAAATGCCCTCTGCTTGAAAATTAATACGATATTTCGAATTTCGTTTCATATTAATTAACAAACAAAATTTCCCCTTGAGTTTTTTTGGTAAATAAATTTCCTCTTGAGTTTGCAACTTGTTTAGCGGGTTGCCGTTCCACTCTTCAAATATCATTGTGCAGTTGGGGTTGATTCTTTGTTTTCTTTCTCCTCCTTCATGGACCTTTTGGTTTATGAGGATGTCGACCGAAAACAGGATATTGGTTTAAGGTTTCTTAAGGCCGTTATATATATATATATATATATATATATATATATATTTTTTTTTTTTTTTTTAATTTTGGTATTTTCAAGGCCTCCAACACAAGGTTTGAAAGGGAGTTCAATCATCTTATGGACACATAGTCAATTTTCAGGGACACAAATTGAGACAGTTCACAGGGACAACAGATCTCATAGGTTTCACATAAATAAATAAATAAATATATATATATATATATATTAATTCTAAATACTCTAAAAAATCCTAAGAGATCGACATAAGTTTAAATCTTATATTAAATATCAAGAATAAAAAACAAAATTTTAATTTCTAATTTTAATTTAATTGGTCATCAATAAATTTGGTAAGTTTATGTGGCGTGGAAGGATAAGATTGAGCCAATTATAATGGTTAATTTCAGTTCATAAGATTCTGTATGGTTCGTTTTCATGTACTTGCATCATAACCACAAAACTTACTAGTCATTAGAATGACTTTCAAATATTGCTAGCAAGTTGCAACCATACCCAAATAGTTGGGATTACTCTAAATCCTTGATAAAATCCACTTTGAGCTTCACCTCGGCCTAATGTTGACAATTCAATAGGTTCTTTTCGAAGAAAATTACAAGAAAAAAAATGCTAAGTCGGTTCAACCTAACATATTAGACACTGACAAAATCATGGTAAAATAGCGACGGGTGGCTAAGCGCTAGGGTTCGTCGGCTACAGGTGTCGCGGTGGGGATTTGGAATGAGGAAGAGATAGAGAGATTGACAAATAAGAGTGTCCGAGTGAGAAAAAACGACTTGAGAAGAAGGGGTAGTTTTTATTATTATTTTTATTTCATTTTTTTTTATGCATATTATATATTTTTAGATATGTATTTGTTATTTTCTTAAAAAAAAAAACCAGACTTGGTCAGTTTTGGTTCCAAACCGAGTATTGAAACTTCGCCAACCACTGATGCGCTTGGGTGGTTTGGTTCACCGTCCGAGGATTCAGTTGTATTGGCGTGTCATCGACATATGATCGATCAATTGTTATCGATCGGTTTTTTTTGACTAAAGGTATCGGTTTAATTTGTTAGGTATTTAAAATATGTAAACTAATAAAACATTGGACATAGTTTTACACATATATGAGAATTTTATAAGCCAAAATAAATTGATTTCGGCTTTTTACATATCAAAAAGTAGAGATCACTAGACACTTGGTCAAATTTAAGAGGAGTAGGTTTTGGTAATGGAAATATAGTTATATAACCCACCAAGTTTTTTAGAGAAGATAATCAAGACGCTGTGAAACTGATATAAGATTGAAAGCTTGATTTATATTTAAAAAAAAAAAAAAAAAAAAAATTTGACATTGAACTCAAAACGCGGTTTTACGTCATTATGCATACAATTATACATGTTTCATATTAAACCCTCGATGTCATGTCACATATATGTATACAGGTGTACATTTATATATATATATATATATATAAATATATCATGAGATTACACAAATGTTAGGGCATCAGAACAAGACCATAGAGAAAGCAGACAAAAAACTTTTTCACCTTGATAAGGTTCTAGCCTAATTAATATGGCTTTGTCATTCAAGATTATCACCTGTTTTTTTCCCCGTTTATGATTAAAATCCTGCTCAAGAAAAACGACATCTTTTATTTTAGGGGATAAACAATTTAACCATCACTTTTATGATTGTGACTGCAAACCCAACATTTTATCAATAAGTCATTCTCACACAAAACCCAGCTTCCAATTAAAAAACACTCTGCATAATTGTACCCCAAAAACTTTTTGTTAATTAGTGGACACTTGGCAGAATCCACTGTCACACTTTTGACACTTCCATTACATCATAACGAAATCCCCCCGATTATAATATCACCCAAGTGTTTGTATTTGATTGGTCACCAAACCTCAGCAAGAAATTAAAAAGAATATCATGGACTCGATTATCAAAATATTAATTAAAGACTAATTGACTAATAATATAGTGACGGAGCCGGTCTATGTTTTAATAAGGACGTTCGTTAAGTGATAAAGTTTTAATCATGTATATGTTTATATAATCATTTTTTTAACGTGAAAATAAAGAGATATTCAAATTATATATCTTATAATAAAATCATATATAAAATTATCTTTAAATTATTATTGTAATCATATATATAATCAGTTTTTGTGACCAAAAAAAAAAGAGAAAAATATAAAAATTTTAAATAAAATAAAATTTTACTGGGATTGACGGTAACCTCCATTCGTTCCGTCCTTATCTATAAATTAATAGGTAAGGATTGATTTGATCTATCTCCGGTATGTCATCTTTAGTTCTTAATTAAAAAGCAAAGATAATAAATAGTAGATCATGAAAAGAAGAATTTGAATTAATTAGATTAATCACGTGAGACGTGGGCATCTTGAATACCTGAGAGAACATCTAACCTGGTCCGTACACGTGGAATTGGTGGCATTGTTATTACGTCATCACTTGCATGGGAGAGGACACTTACGCTGCTTTTAGAGTGGGCCCTATGTCCTGTGCATTGGCGCCACGTGTGATTCACAGCAGGAGTGTGAATGTTACTGTGCGACGCGTGTGCTTGTTAGAGTGTGACTGGTTCATCAATACGCTACCAAACTTTCGGGTGGGCTCCTCACATGTCCTTTGGCCGACATAATTTTCATAATTTAAAGTGATTCTATTTTCTTTTAAGAATTTTTTTATTTTTTTTATTTTTTTTATTTGGCATTTGGACCTCTCATTCTCTTCGTTAATTAAACTTTTGGCCTCGAAGGTTTCGTATATTTATGCGAAGACCCACAATAGAAAGATTTGTTGAATTTGAGGGCCAATTAACTCCTTTTCCCCTAATTTATAAGGTAAAAAGCAAGTATTAGATGTATTCATTCGTTTGTAATCACCCCAATTTCTATAATGTAAATTAATAAAGGTAAATATGGTCAACAAGTGTATCTAATGTACTGCAAAAAAACTTAGGAGTTCTATTTGGTGAGTCTTAACTGTCATTTTCAGTAATATTGTTAGCTTAATGAAGAGAAACACAATCTAATAACACTGAGTTTTCTACGGGAGGGTTTTAATGAGGTTTTTCTTAATCTAATTTTGAGAAAGTAGAATACTTGATTCCTATTTTTTTGTTTTTGTTTTTTTTTTTGTTTTTGTTTTTGTTTTCGATTGTGCTTATTTCTTGAAATGCTTTTTGGCATATTGTCTGATTTGTTTAGTTTATTTATTTATTTATTTTAATCTTGTTTGTCTGTTTATTCTGGACGCCTGGTCCGCCATTTATTTTGTTTTTTTAATCCCTCGTAAGATCTTTTTTCTTTCTAATTTTCAGTGATATTATGTGAGGAGTTTTGTGCAGAATAGGTGTGGTTGGAAAAATGTCAATATGTGAGGAGTTTTGTGCAGAAAAAGTGGTTGAAAAAATGTCAATCCTAGAATGTCCATAGTCATTCTTATGATAGTTTTTCTTTTTCAGCATCATTTATTCATTTATAAAAAAATAAAAAAAATAAAAAAATAAAAAAGAGGAGAGAAACACAATCTACTAATTATGCATCTAACTTTTTAAACATATACATTAATGTTGCAATTTCTATCTCAATCATGTAAAGATCAAGTAAAAAAAATCATTTTTTAGGGTATTGGACCTACTAAAGTTCGCGTGATATATATATATATAGTCAAAACCTAGCTAGCTAGGTAGCTACATTTACTAATTAAGAGTGAAATGCAATAGTTGTTTTATGCCCACAACTCTCTCGAAAGGGACTATACTTGGACAATTATGTTGTTGGGTATTTCTAAAATGCCCGAGACCATAAACAATATGGCTCATAGCCTCATACCTTAGAAGATTAAGATGTCATAATCACACGATTTAGATGTTTCACCATAAAAATTTTTATAACGCGTTGATATACCATGTAACTAAAGTGCCAAGTCATGCATTTGTGTATTATTAGTGGTTAATGATCGGATGATGTAGTCGGGAATTTTTTTTATTCACTTTTAAAAAGACAATTATAGAAAAAAAAAATAATAAATAAATAAATGGGAAATCAGAGAGGCACCAATACAGAATTTTCAATTTATTATAGGGGCACAATCGAAATTTTTCAAAACTAGTTTGCTTTAGAAATTATTCTCCAAATTCCATTGGGGGACACTTCTCACAAAACATATTAGAATATAGACTATCATCGGCTCACTTTTTAACAACTTAAATTTTTGATATGGATTAATAAACTAACATAGTACCAGAGTAAGATGTCATGTGTTTGAACCCTTTGTAATTGCACTCTTTATCGCCTCTAAATCATTATATATGAGGCATCTATTATGTATCAGATTTATTAAATATTTGTATTGGACTTTTAAATTAATGTTTGTCCGTATATTTGTTTATTGACTAGCTTGCACGTGAAGGGGAGTGTGGGAATACAAAACAATTGTTAACTTTTCTCATAATAGTTTAAGCATTTGGGATGAATCCGGTGGAGACATCATTTGAGATATATAAATATAGATTTTTTTCCCTTCTCAGAATAGGTTCAAAATTTGATATTCTTAAATCCAATTGATGTTTTAATCTAGTCAATATACCTATATGATGTAGGTATCGAGAGTGAAACCAAGTTATCTTTTGAATTGGCTTATGTAATATTCTTTTATTTTATTGATGGGTCTCATTATTTTCTGTAATAGAGATAGAAGAGGAAGTGATAAGATTTCCCTCTTAACGAATAGAAAAGAAAAATGTTATTCGTAATTTGGAGTGCAAATGAAGAAAAATACCTTAAAATTTGGGGCATTAAAGAGAAAGACAAAAGTACAAGGGCTTACTTATCATATATTTGAAATTAACAAAAAAAAAAAAAATCTCCCTCTTTATCAGATTATATTCTCAAATCTCTAAGCTCATTTACTTTTTTTCGACTTTGCGTTACGAGACTCACTCAGTCTTGAAAAAGCCCTCTCGTCCTCAACTTCACGAACTTTCTCCTCTTTCACAAACACATGTAAATTATGTGGTGGATATCACTCTTCATTAATCATTCTCCACTGTAGTCAAATACACCAATATTTACACACATATATATACATATATATTATGCCTATATCCTCTTCCCTTTTATTTCCCCTTTCTCATCACAACACCCCAATTTTCTCATCAACCAAACACCAAAAAATCACCAACAACAAAACATCATCATATCACATCATTATTCTCCCATGTTGAATGATCAAACCACTGCTATACCAAGCACCAGCCATGGCGTCCTCCTCCTGCAAAACGACAACCACCACGATCAAGAAAACGACAACGACAACGACAACGACAACGAAGAAGAAGAACAATTCCGAGACATCCACGCTCTAACTCCGCCCCACCCGCCGCCGCCGCCGAACCGCCGCCGCAGGAGAGAGGCCTGGGAGACGAGCAGCCACCGGTCGTCCTCCAATTCCATCGCCAGCGACGTCGCCGTCATCGAGAATTTCACCAGCATGAGCCGGGAGTTCAACGCCCTCGTCCTCGCCGGCTCCGCCATCGGAACAAACGACAACGACGGAAACAATACGACGACGACGACGACATCGATAGCGAACGGTAACGGCGGGAACGGCAACTTGAGGAGGATCGGCGAGGACGACGTCGACGTTGACGCGCCGGAGGTGGAGATGAATCCGTTGGCGATCGTGCCGGATAATTACGGCGTGGAGTCGCCGCGAAGGCGAGCCGCGGCGACGGCATCAGCGCCGTCGTCGTCGACGTCTTCGGCGGTGGACGATGGGGTGGAGACGTCGTTGCAGAGAGTGAAGAAGGAGGAGGTGGAGTCCAAGATTTCGGCATGGCAGAACGCCAAGGTTGCTAAGATTAATAATAGGTTTAAGAGGGAAGACGCCATAATTAGTGGGTGGGAGAGTGAGCAAGTTCAAAAGGCTTCTTCTTGGATGAAGAAAGTCGAGGTACGTCTCGGTGAAATTATAATTAGATTATATTTACCTTTGAATATCAGGTTTGGATTCAAAAATTTCAACTTAATTTTTATCTTTTTTAAAAAAAATAACAAAAATTTTAATTAATTTTTTAAAATTCAACGAATTCTAACCGAAAATATCATTTCAAAACAGTACACTAAACGTACTATATTTCTACTATAACTACTCAGAAGTATAACTCGATGAAGTGTTCCTTTCTTTTTTGTGGGTTATTATTATTATTATTATTTTTTATGGTATAATATGTTTTCATGCAGAGAGTGGTTTTCTTATTAGCTCATGATTGAAGGTTCTAATTAGTAGCTAGAATTAGGAAATGATATTGGTCTTCCAAAGTATTGATTACGTTAATCACTTGTGTTAATTATACTTGTGTTAATAGCAATAGTGCTCATTAACGTAATGATGGTGGCTGCAGAACACGTTGGTCTTCCAAAGTATTATCATTAGTACGTTAATCACTTCACTACTGATCAACTGTTAAATATGCTTATGCTAATACTAATAGCATATAGGCTAATTAGTGTACTAATGATGAGTTAGGTGACTAGTATAATGATAGCTTTGTAGCTCATTGAGGCAAATAGTACTACTCTCAAAATTAGCATCTTTGAAAGACGTACCGTTTTTATAGTGGTATGTAAGGTGTCTTTTTTTTTTTTTTTTGGTGTTAATTACGTCATATTCTCTTTAAATTTATTTGCATATACAATTTTTTTTTTGGATTAATTTATATGTGATATAAATGTTTTGATGTTTCCATTGTAACTTTTTATATGTGAAACTTGATAGCTAGGTAGCTCAAGTGTATTAATTCAATGATTTTCCATTTTAATTTCTTGATAGTGGATGTTTCACTTGTACATATTAATATATTTAGTTAGGTGGTGTAAGCACCAAAGATTTGAAGTTGCAATCTTATTTTAGTGATGTTGTCTTTATAAGTCAACTCCATGGTATTATAACTCAAGAGGAATTTCTAATATTGGAGCTGTTCTTTTTATTATTTATGAGAACAAATTTTCGCTATTAGATTAACTTATTAATGATACAATTTATAAATATCCATATTAAAAGTTTTTCCTTTATTCTTGGGAACAGTTTTTAATTATCAGATTAACTTATTATTAATATGATTTATAAATATTCATATTAAAAATTTGTAACACATGACATAAAACTTTTTCCAATTATATATTAAAATTAATCTAACAACTAAAATAACAAATCCTATTTATGTAAGAGTTCCGACTATAGAAATTTCATACGAAAGACTCCACAACTATGGATACTATGTTCTCTCTGTTTTTTTCTTTTTTTTTTTTTTTTTTTTGTCAAATCCAATTGTGGATATATATACTCGTGACCATGATGTCCCAAATTCTCTACTTACTTTTGTGCAGAGGAAGCTAGAGGAGAAAAGAGCAAGAGCAATGGAAAAGATGGAAAACGATATCGCGAAAGCACGTCGAAAATCCGAGGAAAGAAGAGCATCGGCCGAGGCCAAGAGAGGCACAAAAGTTGCTAGGGTTCTTGAAATATGCAACTTGATGAGAGCTGTTGGAAGAGCTCCAGTCAAACGCTCCTTCTTTTAATTAGTCCTACTCATTAATATTAGTGTTATGTTTTCTATATATATCTTTCTCCATATACTACTTGCCCCCAAAGAAAGAGGAAAAAAAAAAAAAAAAAAACAGTATAGAAAATAAGACTAAAATAGGTACCCCACAACAATGAGAGAGTGCTTTCCCTTTTGAAAAAGGCACCCTATGTATTGAATATGGGGGTAGAGCGGTACCAAAAGAGTGCTCGGATTTGGGTGTTTGGAATTTATTATAAGGGTCTAATTTGGGTCTCTTTTGAGTGTTTTGAAATTTGAATTGTGTGAAGAATATTTAAAAAAAAAAAAAAAAAAGAATTGTTAGGTTTGTGTTGGTTGAACAAAATATTAATGAAACTATTTTTGTATCTTGTACAGTTATATCTAAATTATTCTCGAGTATGAAGAATATTAGTACTTTTGTGCCTAGTATTATAATTGTAATATTTGCAAGACCCCCTTTTTAATTTTGGTGCGTAATGGTTATTATTGGATGGGAAATTTTTATTGCATGTATTTTTGGTTGTTACATATTAGGTAATTCCTAATTAATTCCTTTTCTAGCTAGAGAGAAAATTCATATCTACTTTTTCGAAATCAAATCAAACTCTTTGGCATTATGCTTGTATTGCTCAATCATTAGCACTACTTCATTTTGGGATGTTCAGCTACTAATTGGGACTAGAAGTTGTGAAAAACAAGATATTAACTTCCATTCTGAGGTCTAACTTTAAACCAATCAAAAGTAAAATTTTTTAATTACTAAATTTATTTGTAATTTACTCCTTTTAAACACTAAAAAAAATCTTACATAATTACCAAACTCTTTTGCTGGAAGAGGAGACGGAAGTAAAGTAAAAGGAACCATGCAAAAAAAAGGAGATTTTACCGTGTTGGATGATCTTGTTAGAAAGGTTATTGTTTATATCATACGACTTAAATCAGGCGTACGGTTTTTATGAAGCGAGTGTAACATTATTAAAAATTTATTCGACAATGTCCAACCTCATGCAATATGCACAGTGTGATTTGAATTCTATGATCACAATTAGACTTTAAAAGCCTTGTGATCAGTGAGGACATCACACTATAGAATTTCCTATATTTATGAATTAGTAGCTTATTTTGTGGTTATAAATATAGTTTAGCGGTAATTGCATACCTCCATCATAAACTGTGAATCTATTTCAAATCCTTCTACCACCAACTTCAATCTATTTCAAATCCTTCTACCACCAACTTCAAGGGGAAAAAAAAGAAAGAGTAAAACTTCTAGTCCGGCAGTACTAATCAGAGATCACTAAATATACTGATCATATTTTTATTATTGTTGTTTTATTATTATTTTCTTTACAATAATACATTCTTGATTTTCATTGCAGGAAAAAAAAAAAAAAAAAAACGTTGATAACTTAATAGTAATATTTTATTCCAGAGTTAAATAAAACTTGTGTCACTTCAGTGTTCACAATTGTTCAACTATAAGGATTTTTCAACAAATCATGTAAATTATATATTAATTAGTACACTCCAATAATTAACGAGAAAGAAAAGCCACTAAGAGCGGGGTTGCTAATTTATAGCCAAGAATTGCGATGAACATTTCAATTATGGACCACTTTTTTGTTAAATAATTTCTTCCACCTTCCTCCAAAAAAAAAAAAGACAAAAGTTGCAATAAAACAGTAGTATATGTTCTTAATTTCAGCATATGACAAATGAATTTGGACTGTCAAATATGATGCATACATATATATATATATAGTGTATGTGTATATATATATATATATCAAATGCCTAACCAATAGGAATTAAGAAAAAATGCTAGTTACCGACAGAGATCATGGATTCTTCCCGAGTAGATGTAACAAGCAAAATATCTGCACATTACTAAAGAAAACAATTACAGAAAAGACAGAGATTTTCAAAATATCTCACTTTTAAATTGTTCAATCGTTCTAGGTGTGAAAAAATTCTTTATCAACAACAGACAATCTTTAGTTAATCGTCTTAAATATTCATCAAATTTCATTAAAATAACCATTTTTTTAATCTGAGTAATAATCGGATAATTAAAAATACTATTTTTTTTCCCGTGCCCTACTATGTTTTATAATCCAAATTAAAAGAAAAAGGTGCACGGTTGATTCATCAAGCACAACCATTACTAATTAGTAATCTAAACAAACAAGAATTCCTACTCCACTTCCACCTCCAAAAGTCCTTTGAAATTCTCATTATTACCTACAAAATAATTTTGAGTTCTCAAGCTCTTTTCTTACATTCCTAACCTAATAATAAACAATAAAAGGATAGAAAGTGTAGAACTAAAATAATGCTTCCAAATCTCTTTGATTAAAATATCAGTCTTTTCTAAAGTTTGAATTTCAAAGCGTGTTGTTCTTTTTGTACAAAATTCTCCTGTTTTTCTAACTTATCAAACACAAACAACGATTGAGATTTCTATATATTGCACAAAGGATACAATGGGACACGCCAAATCCACACTATGGGGCCACTAAAATCTTCACTTGATATCATCGTTGCATATTACCTACTTCACTAACTTTTGGTTAGCTAAAATACATAAATTCGGGGATTAATTTTACGAATGTCCCTTGAATTATATACCCTATTTTTATTTACCCCTGAGTTATCAAAATCAGTCATTGTGTCCCCTAAACTATATAAAATCATTCAAAATACCCATTCCATCCACTTCCATTTATAAATTTAACGGAATTATTGACGTGAAATATATTAAAGAATTAATCCAACATATTTTAAAAAATAAACCCATATTAGTTTAAAAAATTATAAAAAACAGATCAATCTTGAAAAAAAAAAAAAAAAAAAAATGGAAGTTCAAATTAAAAAATTAAAAAATGGGAAAAATCTCTCTTTGCTGAAAAACTCCTCGAAGAGGAGCTTCGGGTTTGGCTCAAAACCCTCAGTGGATTGGAGTCAGAATGGCCCATCGGGATTGCGTCGGCCTTCTGAAGGTGACTGTTGAACCTACATGTACGACGTCGTAGCCTTCATTGAAGCCGATGACAAGGAGGGGGGCAACCTTGCCGTCGGCCTTGAAGAAGCTCATCATCCCGAGCTTAGCCGCCACTATGCCGATGCTGTTCTCCATGCTTCATCGCCATGACAGCGAGTGGCTTCGCCGCTGAGTACGACGCCATTTTTTGGCTGTTCTTTACATTGAGAGGGACGAGAAACGAGGAACACAAAGTGCAATTAAGAGTGGGTTTGTTTATTGGAGGATTGAGAAGAGATGGTGAGACATTCAGTTTTTGGTAGTTTTAAGAAGTAGATTTGGGAGAAGAAGAGCATAATAATTTTAGTATAATTTAATTTTAAATGATATTTTTTTAAACTAATACGGGTTTATATTAAATATATTTGATTAAGTCTTAACTATATGCCACATCGGCAATCCTGTTAACTTCATAGATAAAGTGGATGGAATGAGCATTTTGAATAATTTTGTGTAGTTCAAAGGACATAATGACCGATTTTGATAATTCAAAGGACAAAATAAAATAAGGTATATAGTTTAAGAGGTATTCGTAAAATTAATCCTAAATTCAGTGATTTTATACTGGCCAACCAAAAATTTGGTGGTACGTTTTATTTGTTTATTTATTTATTTATTTATTTTGGCTAAGAATGGCTACGTTTTAATTAGATGTGGCCTTGCAAGGGCATGAATCTTTTGCCGTCTATTGGGCATGGGCTATCGAATGAATAAGGGAAAAGTCTCATGACACATATTTAAAGACTATTATATTAATATGATATAAAAAATTAACACTAGATTAATATGATATAAAATTAAACTAAATTTAATTATAATTTGTATCATATTAGTTAAGAATGATAAATTTGTGTCATCTAACATTTGAGAGAACCATCTTGTGACAATTTCAACTAATTTATTGGAATATGAGTAATTTAAATTGATGTTGACAACCCAATTTGAAATGGAACATTCAAATGGTGAAAATGATTCCATTTGACTATGTAATTCAAAATGAGAACCGACTCCCTCTTAAATTTGGGTCGTTTGAATGATTTTGCACATTAAATATTTGAGAATGAATTAATGTTATCTCTCTCTCTTTTATCTATGCTTCAAAATTCTACAACTTTTTTTGTTTCAAATGTGATTTAAATGATTTTTTTTTCTATATGTTCAGATCGAAAAGAGGAACAAAAATCCAACCTATGAACGTTGAGATTTAATAAAATATATATGAACTATTTTCAATACATGTCCAAACAAATATTCACATGCTTTTTTCAAATGTTTAGGTCAAGATTGTGAGCAGTCAAATACCATTTTAAACAAAAGTTAAAATATTTATGTGTAAATATTTCCATCTCAGTCTTGCCCTTAATAGGATTGAAATCAAAATTCGTTGCCGTTGCAAAAATTTTTGCGCTTCACATCAAACAGCACAAGTCAAACATAATTATTTTTTCCTTACATGCCAGGAGTGGGGGTTGGGGTGAGGTGGGCCCCTTCATTTTGGTTGATTTTCAATGAAAATATTTCCATCCCAAATGTCAACATTCAAAAGACTCCACCAAAATGACTCAGGTTCTCTGCACCATGGCCTCAACAGTCCCCTTGCCACTACATCTCTCCAGCTGGCACCATGTCTCCCAATGCTACTACGTCTCTTCTTCTTCGAGGTCTCGCCGCTCTTCTTTTCCCAACGATTGAAGGCTGCCGGCACGATCCAACCAAGCGAGGATGCCTGTTGCTCGTAAACAAATAATAAAGTGATAAATAAAGTATCATTCTCATGAAAATTATCATTATTATCAATTATCAAAATTATATTAATTCTAGTTTTATTTGAATAACTGAAAAGAAATTTTAAATAAAAATAACAAAATAAATAAAAAGACGAAATACTCGAAATATTAAAATCTAAAGTTTCTGATTTCACCTGATTAATCAAATCAAATTCTCTAATCCAATTAATCAACGTCTATTCCTTATATTGCTAGCGAATCTTTCTAAAATAATCATTAATCTTTCTTAAGCATTAATAATTTATCTCACAATAAGTATGTTATCACCTATCGGTCTTAAACTCTAAGCTTATTATAATTCATTAAGAACAGGAAATTCATAATATTACATAAGTTTCATAACTATATCTAAACAATGGCTTATTTTATTATCACTTATCAATCTAAAATCAAATACCAATTCATGCAAAATGGTGATCAGGCATTTATAAGCATTAGGCACAGATTAATTATTTTAACATAAAACTGAAATAGAATATCAATCAATTTAAAATAGAAAATTCAAAAAATCATAATTCGGCTTGATCATATCTCTAAAGGAGAAAATTACTTCATAAATAAAAATTTAATATACAAAATAAAAGTTTAATTATTCTTAAATTATAAATTAAAAAAACAAAAAAAAAAAAGAAGAAGAAGAAGAAATAAGGTAGAAAAACCAAATTTAAAACTGTCACAAGTCTTCAAAACCTTCTCTTAAATTTTCTTTTCCCTCTCCCTTGATGATTCAATACAATCTTTCTTTAATTTTGCAGAAAACTAAACCTAAAACTTAATTTTTTTTTTCTTTTTTTATTTTGGTTTTCAGTTTCTCCCGTAGCAAAGACAATGGGAACGAAGCCCTAGGCTTCTATTTATAAGCCTCCTCAGCCAACTTCAACTTTCTCCCTTTTTTTATTATTATTTTTCTTTTCTCTTCTGCTTCAGCAGGCCTGACGCAAGTCAGCCCTATGCGGGCAGGTGGTGCAAACCGGTTGGGCACATCTGGTATTGGGCCAGATGGTGGGCTGGAGTTGGCTGAAGCTCGCAGGCTCATGCGGAGTTCGTGGAACATGTGACACCAGATCCAGCGCATCTCTGGATTCGCTTACACACCTGGTGGCCGCTCCTGGCAGCGCAAGTGAGACGCACTAGCCGATATGGGCTATGTTGGAGCTGATCAAACGGCCAAGAGCGCGAGTGAAGCTGGGCTACAACTGGGAAAAGTTGTCTCCGAATTTCTTCTTCATTTTAATTGACTTTTTGATCTTATTTTGGCCCCAAATTGTTGATTTTAATCCTATTAACATAATAATCTGTACTCTGGAAAATTAAAATAAAATACTAAGATTATAACAAAAATATAAGCATAAAAATGTTAAAATAATTTTATTTTATAGAGTTATTACAGCTACCTCCGAGATCTAAGGTGTACAAGGATGCCAGTGATGAGATCTACTTCGTGCAAAGATTAGGTGAGGACACTAGTTCGAAGGTCTAAGTGATGAGAGGAAGCCGATGTCGAGATCTAAGTTATGCAAGGATGCTAGTGCCGAGATCTAAGTTGCGCAAGGATATAACTTTCTAGATCTAAACGTGGTTACCAATCGATAGAGGTGGTTTCAATCAATTATCAGCTGGTGGAGAGCAGTTATCGGTAAGCAATTAGTTGGTAACCAATCGTTACTATAATTTAAGGATATTCTTTGATTTTTAAGATAAATAAATATTACATGATGACATGGTATGAAATTCTCAATGGCTTTTTTTTTTTTTTTTTTTTTTTTTTGTGGCGCAAAACTTGATCCAAGGTATCGATTACTTTATGGACAAGTCCATAAACACTGAACGATTACTGAAGCCCAACTCAGTTGGAGGTTCTATTTGGATTTTTATGCTCTAACTCATGGTCCACGAAGATTAATTCGATGCTGCATTTCAATATATGGCGACACGGCACGTAGAGAAAAATCATCGTTGAATCCCAATAACAGTAACTACAAAACACGACAATCCATGTTTCATTGGTTTTCCATTATGGTTTTTGAAAAACTCTATGCTGAATATTTTAAACAAAGAAAAACATTTTAGACACTAAGACTCAGTTTTTGTCTTTTTCTAAAAAATTTTTTTGTTTTTTCTAAAAAGTTTTTTATCTTTTCTGAAAAGTCAATAAAATTTACTATTAAAATTTAAAATTTTCAACTCAAATTTATTCACCAAACGGACCCTAACTTTAATATCAATTTTTGAATATCAAATTTATATGAAATGTAAGTTGTTGTTCTTTATTTGGTAGGTGTTTCGAAGTGTTGTCACATTAATTGATTGTATCTATTAATGAAAACATGACATGTGAGTTGATACTCAAAAAATTAAGGTAAGCTTTATTAAAAAAAAAGAGTTGGGATGTAGAGTTAGTATCCTAGGACTACTTATCGCCACCTTTTCTTTTGGTAACTTCTTTGATAGTTTTTATTTTAGGATTTTCAAAGATTGATGGTTAGATGATGATGAGTGATTTATTTAGTTAAGGTTTTTGTTTTGCGAATTTTAGTTTAACTGGTTATAGAAAAAATGTTATAGATTTTTTTTTTTTAGAATATTATGATTTTGTTTCAAAAGACTAGCGTATGTGGTACTGTTGAATTGGGTATTATGAATTTTAAATTGATTTTGTGCTGTGAATTTGATCTGTGAAATTAGGTTATTAGAAATTACTGATGTTATTTAATGGAATCTGAGAGATTGGAGGCGTAAGGTCCCACCACCCATTTCCACCTATTAAAAGTGTGACGTAAGGATGACAACAGGATGGAGCGGTGGCAAGGATTACTTTCCATTCTCTTTTCCTGCCCTCAAAGCCATCCCTACCCGCCCCATCCGCATCAAAGGAGGTAGCAATTGTCGATAACAAACTTATTATTGTGACTATATGCCACTAAATTCCATATCTTGGATAAAGTTTACGGCTAGTCCAAAAGTTAATGGGTTCTAAGAGGCCTACGGCTCAGCAAAATCCCTAGTTATAGAGTGGTAAAATGCTCACCCATTGGCCATTTAATTAAGGAGGGCAACTATTATTTGACCCATATTGAACTTAAGGTAACTTAAACCCAAAATAAAGACAGTTTAGCGGGGCCATTACCATTAATAAACTAATTGCTGGTCCAGTTATGTAAACGCTCATTTAACAAAGTAAACAGAAGACTAAATCTAAGATTAAGCATCTGTTTGAAACACGGGTTTGGATAAAATTTTTATATTGATATTGGTTGAATTTTTAAAAATTAGTTATAATTTTTATTTATTTTTCAGAAAAAAATAAAAGAGATGAAAAATTTAGATTCACACGTACAATTCAAACACACCATAAAAGTGATCTATCATTCATCGTTTCTTAATAATGAGGTTGAGGTGGCCATTTAAGGTGTTAGGGGGTGTACCTCAAAGACAAGGGAAGTGAACTTTTTGGATGTTCAAGGATGTGTTAAATTTTTGCTTACAACTTACATGAAAGTCAAACGTACCCAAGTTGACTTACTCGTAACCTAGTGACTTTTATTTGGATCACCCTTTTGAAACTGTTTTTAGATACTACTTAAAAAGTTTTTTTAACAATATTTTTTTTTACAAAAATTTATATTTAATTTTCAAATTTATGATCCAAATAAAGGCTAAGATTTCAATGATAGGATCAGATTTGTGATGGTATGGTTGATCGGTAAGTTACGAAACGTGAAATTCATAGACAAAAAACTATCTCTGTTATGCATAATGGTTGATCGGTAAGTCACGAAACGTGAAATTCATAAACGAAAAACTATCTCTGTTATGCATAACTTGTACACTGTTTCAGTTTAGAAGACATTATATTTCCATGGTAGTGCAACATCATTTTTTCTTATGAACAATACTATCTCTGATCCAAATTTATGATCTAAACAAAGGCTTAAATTTCAAAAATGGAATTAGATCTGTGATGGTATGGTCGATCAGTAAGTCACAAAACGTGAAATTCATAGATGAAAAACTGCCTCTGCTATGCATAACTTGTACATTGTTTCAGTTTAGAAGACATTATATTTCCATAGTAGTGCAACATCATTGTTTTTTATGAACAACACTAGGTTATACACGTTAAACACGTTATTCTACCAACAACAGTCTAAACTTAAGAATTTCTAGCTTCCCTAGCTGACAGAAATCATCTCAAGATTACATACTATATCTCATATCCACTCCGAAGGAGTCTCAAAACATGATACATACACTCTCCCATTTGGTTCGCCGGTTGAAGTTGAAATTTTTATGTTGGAGTTGGTTGACTTTTTAAAAATTAGTTAAATTTTTTGTAGACTTTTCAGAAAAAGACAAAAACTGAGTTAGAAATTTTGAATTGGAGATAGAGAATCAAACATAAATAAATGTCAGCATCGCAAGATGTAAGTTGGGCTCGAGTCATGTAAAGTTTTGGGCATCGAAATCAATCTGTTGTCACATCCCACATATTTGAGTTACAAGCCATGTTAAAATAAAATGAGTTAAATAGTGTAAAAACTTGAATGAAAAGAAAAAAATCAATATCCATCTTGTTTCATTCTCTTGAAATTCTTAAAAAACCTCCTTTAGAGTTGCATGTACAAAGTTATGAACTTTTAAAATTTGAGTTTTCAAGTTATAATTAGAAGTAGTCAATAATAAAATAAGTTGACTTTTTAGAAAAAGACAAAAGATGAGGAAGTTTTTTTTTTTTTTAAATTTTGATTGGTGAACCAAACACATACTAAGGGCTCGTTTAAGGGGACATTTGGATATGATGTTTTGAAAGTTGGGTTGAAAATATTTGTTTGGGGAAAAAATTTTGAAAAAGTTTTATGATATAGAAAATAGTGTAAAAATTTGCAATGCCTTTGAGAAAAATTTACAAATGGATCTTGTCTTGTCCGTCTTATCGATACGAGTATTTTGACATAAAAATCATCTCATTTTGATTTGAAATGAGAAAATTATGGACTTTTAAAATTTTTAATTTTTTAAAAATGGAAGAGAGAGAAAGTATGATGTATAATTGGGATTTTGAAATCCATATGGTATTTATAAACCATCCGAACATCTGGCGCCAAATTGGCACTAAATCTTCTAAGCTTGTGTTTGGCGTACAAGTTTGGAATGAAATTTTTAGGTTGAAGTTGGTCAACTTTTTAAAAATTAATTATAATTTTTGTTGACTTCTTAGAAAAAGACAAAAATTAAGCTGAAACTTTTAGGTTTGAACCTAAAAGCCAAATAGAAGCTAAAACAATACACTGATAAAGGCCACGCTGACCATGTTAATAAGAGTTATTATATAGATGAGCGAGTTTTTAATGTGGTCTTCAAGATGGAGATACGCTAGAAGGGAGACAAAGTTTAACAACTATAAGTTTCTCAAATAATCATTTCAATTGTAATCGATTTTGTTGTTCTGCTACCATTAAAACGTAATCTAAATATATATTTTTAATCAGTTTACAAATAAACAAATTAGGAAACTAATTAACAAATATTTTTTTTAAGTGTCTTTATAGATCAATAAAACTTCGACCTAAGTTACTTTAACAATACAATATATTTTCAAGTGTACAATAAGGGAGTGTTTGGTGTATAAGTTGAGTTTGAGTTGAGTTGAGATTTTTAAGTTTGAATAGTAATTTTTGTTGACTTTTTCAGAAAAGATAAAAAACTTTTTCAGAAAAGACAAAAAACATGATGAAAAAAGTACAGTTTAGTTTGAGTTGAGTGTGAGAATCAAACGGGCCCTAAGATTCAACCATACAATAAGATTCATAGAGGATAACATATGATGAATTTTAGACTCTCGTTACTTCCCAAGTATACTAGCAAATGCATATATATATATATATATATATATATATATATATATATTTTACTTGCCAATTGAAAAATAATCAACAATTCATACTAATGTTTCAATTTCATGTTTTGCTCATTTTTTGTTTTGTGAGGGCCAAAATGTCCTTACTGCAAACGTTAGAAAGAATCTTTATATATTCTTAAGTGACTGAGAAGATATGAACTTATTAGAGGATGTGATGAATTTGGACTTATTAATTCCTAATTGTATTGTGGATTGCAAATATAATATTCTTAATTACCAATTGAAAATAATCGACATATTTCATATTTATGTTTCAGTCAATGTTTTACACATCTATTTTTTGTGGGAGGCAAAATTGCCTCGCTATATTATTTCTTAAATTATCTTCTTCGGTCGCTCGACAAGTCACCTTATAGATTGCCGATGGTCATCTACCAAGTGATTGTCCGCATCAGTGACACAATCATGAACGATGTTCACCCCATTTATATATTATATTGATTCTATATATATATATATATATATATATGTATATGCGATCTACATGTATAACCACACTCATTATGTTGTATTGATATTACATAATGATAAAGAAATTCTTTTTTACCCAAAAAAAAAAAAAATCCATCTTAGCATCTTCAACTATGAATATCCCATGCTTTCCCCACGTAGTACAAAGACATTTCCAAGGGAGCTTTCTCCCACAACATCTGTTCAATCTGTTGCACGCACTAATTTTTATCAGCAATGGCGAAGCTAGAAAATATTTTTTAGAAGCACTTGAATAAAAAAGAGATAATTTTTTACTCGATGGTTATATATTTTATTTCTCAATAAGGGAATTACTATAATTTATTTATGCAGTGAGACACAACTAAAGTTGGCTTTGCGTAAGAAATAAAAAATAAATATAAATAAATAAATAAAAAGAAGAAGAAAGGGGGAAAAATTAGTCAATCAAATTTTTGAAATTTGAGTGGGACACTTGCCCTTACTAGTTGTATAAAAGCATATGTATTTCATTAGGCTTCAATGCAAACCATAATTCAAAAAGATGGATGAGCCTTCAAAGGAAAAAAAAAAAAAAAAAAAAAGATGGATGAGCAACTTCCCACCTATATGAATTTTTTATTTTTGCACTTGACTGCTTAAACTTATCGTAGTTATAACGTAGTTCAAAATTGAAAACGCCATTTAAAATGATAATTAAAAGAAGGTTAATTGTCAAAACTAAAAGTTCATAAACAAATTGCAAAAGCATGAAAAATTTAGGGATAAAGTTTCAAAAATGTGATGCAAACTTGGGTATTTTTGTCACCGGTTTAAATGACTTTATCAATTTAGATCAAATTGGAACGGTTTGATAAATTTAAAGAGTAAATTGGGGACAATTAGCCAAAAGCACCAAAATTTTAGGGGTCCTTGCCGTCTAAGTTATTGTATACTTTCTTAGCATCATTCAAGCAACCACCTCTTTACTACGTCGATATCAAAGATGCATTCTACTTAAATCCATTTATTATAGCATAACCGCAAATTTGTTACCAACGAATTCAATCCTCTAGTTAGTTACGAAAACTTGCAAAAATTATCAAGAAAATAATTAGCTGATTGAGTTTTCATCGAAACAAAACATATTGCAAATATTTTAAAACATGAATACTGTATCGCCATTTCTTCCATTAGAGAAGTCCAAGAGTGACTATCATCCAATCCAACCAAGTTTGCAAATTTTAGGCCTTTTTTTTGTTTTTTTTTATCAAGATTATTGTCTTTCAATGGTTTCATTTTTGCTACCAAGTTTCCGCACAAACATAAGAATAATCTCCCTGCCCCACATGGACTAGATCCAATTGAGAACTCGAGAAACTCTCCGGTCATTTCTCTGAAAATTGTCTCGTATTAATAAAAGTTTAGTTTTGACGTGATAGTTGTTAAAGAAAATAGTCAAATTACTAACAAATTTACTTACGAAAAATTTTAGTTAAAATAACTTAATAATAATTACTGACATAAGACTAAAAATGATTTCTAATAATCATAATCAATATAACTCACCACATATTTTGTCAGTCATAATCTCATAATTAGGATCACTGATGATTTGTTTGATATTTAAACTTAATTTTAATTAAATTATATTTTTTTAACTATATTTTTGTCTTTTTATACAAAATAACATAAATTATAATAAATTTTTTAAAAGTTTACTAACTTTAATTTAAAAATTTTAACTCTAACTTGAATACAGTTAGATACAAACATATGTTAATACTATTTATTCATAAATTATGAAAGAAAGTTTCCTTTCAACTCCTAATTTATGTGGAGTAGTATTCTCAAACTCCATGTATTCAAAATTTCATGTGTGCCTCGCATCCCATCCACAAGAACAAGAAGACAAAAAAGAAATAAATAAATAAAAAATTTACCCAAAAAAATAAAAATAAATAAAAAGCAAAAAGGTTACAACGAGATTATAAAGGACCCACCAAAGTGGACCCCACCAGATGACGTGGCCTCAACAGCACCTTGAAGCGAATAAACCAAAGCCAATCCCAACACTAGCCCTTCTGTTTCTTCTCCATTCATTCTTTAGAGACCGCATTTGCCAAATCCTTGTCTCTCTCTCTCTCTCAGAGCGATTCCGAGAGAGCTTAGCGAGCCATGGAAATGGCGGTTTCCTTCACCACCTCCTCGTCTTCCTCCTTCTCCATCTCAAGACCTAGCTCCAGAACCTTCTCTTCTTCTCCTCTTCCACTCTCTAACCAGCTCTCCGGTCTCCGACTATCTCAACTTCCATTTTCCGCCGCCAAAAACGCCCTCCAATTCCGTCGGCGAAGCCCTAGCCGACGAATTCCGATCAGATGTTCCGTCACGGAGGCTACTGAAACCGCCTCTGGTAAGATTTCACAACTTCTGCAATTCGTTTGTGTTCCATGTTGAGTTGAATTGGTTTGGAAATGTGTGTTTTTTGATTCCGAGAGCTGTTTTTGTTTCAGAGAAGAAGAACCAGTTGATGAGGAGAAGAGATATAAGGAATATAGCGATTGTGGCTCATGTTGATCATGGAAAGACTACTTTAGTCGATTCTATGTTGAAGCAAGCCAAGGTACTCCTTCTTCGTAATTTTCTCTCACTATTTTTCTTTTTAATCTTTAGGAAGAACAGAGAACACTTTATGTGAACTATATACGGAATATTTTCCAAAATGACAATCTCAAAAACTGAAATTAGCAAAATAACTTTATTTCATTTTAACAAAAGAGTGACCATTTAAAAACCCGGTCGTTCCTAGACGTTTCCGAAGTCATTTCTCTAATTAAAATTTTTGAAAGGCTATTTAGTAAAAAAAAAAAATATAAAGCTTTTATTTGGTATTCCAAGTTCCAACTAGAACTCAAATATTTCATTTTAATTTTTATCTTTATCTGAAAAGCCAATAAAAATTATAACTAATTTTTAAAAATTCAACCAATTCTAATTTAAAAATTTCATCTCCAACTGACGAAACAAAAGAAGGCAAAGTGTTTGAGTCATTTTACTAAATGACACTATATATACCCATAGTCTCATATCCGGCATCTTTATAATATAATATTTGTAACTTTTTTCTACGTTAGTGTGCCAATCAATTGATTTTAATATATTATTTTTCAGTGACGGCCATTATTTGGATTTTTAGTTTGAAACTGTATTAGGTTACAAAATTCTAAATAAAAAGTTGTTGGTAAATCAACTAGTTACAAAATTTTAAATAAAAAGGTTACAACTACTACTGGACCTGTTTGGCTACCGGACTTAAGATATTTCCTGCATATGTTCGTGTGTGCGGGGTTTGTTTCCTTTCTTCGCAAAGGACCAGTCGTACGTAACACGTAGATATAGGAATATAACATGACAATTATTTGTATAACAATGAGCTAATCCTTACAAAATCATAGTTATATAGAATAAATGTCATGTTGGGTCTTCTCATTAACATGTAGGACTGGTCCCTCGCGAAGGGCTGGAATGCATATATAACTGTATATATACAAAGCCTTGAAACATAATACATTAACAATATGGCTCCAAGTTCTCTCTTTAGACCATTAAAAACTCGAGAGGAAGAGGATTTGCAGTTTTTAAAAAATAGCCTAGCAGGTGTTTGATGAAAGTGATCCACAGCTAGTTATAATGATGATGAATATTGTCATGTTTCTTATTGGCTTTTTTGCAGGTGTTTCGAGATAACCAATTTGTACGGGAAAGGATAATGGACTCAAATGATTTAGAGAGGGAAAGGGGTATTACCATTCTGAGCAAAAATACTTCTATCACTTATAAGGATACAAAAATTAATATAATCGATACTCCTGGGCACTCCGACTTTGGTGGTGAAGTTGAACGTATTCTCAATATGGTGGAAGGGATTCTTCTAGTGGTACTCCTTTGAACCTTGTATTGCTTTGAATTAAAAGTATCGTTACCTTCTGATTTGTATGAACTTAAAAATCGAATGTGAAGATCTTGTAGGCTATTCGTTTGGAAAATATCTGAATATGTCGGTTCATGTGATTATATATTGTTCAAGAAGAAAAGCTTTTGCTTCGTGTAGGTAGATTCTGTTGAGGGTCCAATGCCACAAACAAGATTTGTTTTGAAGAAAGCTCTAGAATTTGGCCATGCTGTCGTTGTCGTCGTCAATAAGATTGATAGACCGTCAGCTCGTCCAGATTATGTCATTAATTCTACCTTTGAACTTTTTATCGAACTTAATGCGACAGACAAACAGGTAGATTCCTCTTCTTGTTGTTCTTATTCTTCTCTATAATGTTCTACGGACTCGAGAATGCTCATGTAAAGGTTTGAATAAGTTTCAAGATCTATTTTTGGAAAAACCAGGAAAGAAATTCTAAGCAGTCTTGTGCCTAATAAATCCAACAGATCAGAATGGTCTTTCTTATGAGTATGGCCTGTCAAAGGAGTAGTAAACTTCGTTTAATTACCAGAGATCGCAAGGATATTATGCATAAATTCAATTTGAAATCTGTATGAGAGGGTGAAAGTTAAAAAGAAAGTTCTTGCCATAGTTTATGACTTTTTTCAAGTAGTCTGATAATATGCATATTCCCTCGTTGTGCAGTGCGATTTTCAAGCAATTTATGCAAGTGGTATCAAGGGAAAGGCAGGTTTATCTCCTGATGATTTGGCAGAAGATCTCGGGCCACTTTTTGAGGCTATTATCAGATGCATACCAGGACCACGTATTGAAAAAGATGGTGACCTGCAAATGCTTGTTAGTGGTTGTCCTTTTATTTTTATTTCATTTCTGTATGGTTGTGCTTTTTATCAGCCTTTCTCAATACCTAGTTCATAGTGATCCTTTCCTATCTGAGTGGACATAGAGCTTTAAATACTTGAAGAACTACTTTTAACTAAATTGTCAGAGACTTGGAATAAGTTCACAACAACAAGGTAGGGGCTTTACTTAGAAAGAATTGTATCAGCGAGCTAGGAATCATTATCGATATGAGAAAAGATAGAATGAAAAGAATTAAATTTCCTTCTTTTTTTTTTTTTTTGGGACATGGATTAGAAAATGATTATTGGAAGATGAAGAATAAGACAACAATACCTGAGTCCTTTTCTGTGGTTTGATGTTTATGTGTATTTATTTATTAGTAGTAAAGCATGTACCTGAAATCTTAGCAAGTCTTGACTAGTAGATTTACTTGGCTTAATTTGTTTGTGTGATGTTTGATGTTTTGGTTCAAAATAATGGAAACTACTGGTATCATCACGTACAAGTTAACGTACATTTTAAAGGTAAAGTACGTCTGATGTAAATATTTACTATTATAAATAAACTAAAGTCTAAACATGTATAGGGACCAAAAAAAAAATTCTTTATACTATTCTATGATGTTTTTTATACCTTCTACATGTAGTTGAGAAGTTCCTTGTCAATATATGCATGTAGATTTTGTTCTGAATCCTAATAAGTTCTGCTGTACTATTTTTGTTCTCGTGCTCTAGGTTACAAATATTGAGTATGATGAACATAAGGGACGAATTGCTATTGGACGTGTACATGCTGGGACGTTGCGGAAAGGCATGAATATTAGAGTGAGTTTTCCCTAAACCTGGAATGTTTGCACAGCATTGCAGGATTTCTTTCTTTTCCTTTAATATTTTCCCATTTTCTTCCTTGATTACTTGAATATCAAATTGTAGCAAACGTCATCTTTGAGAGCTTTTGTTGAACTTTCAAATGAAGAGGAAATCCTTTTCCGTTTTTCTTTTATGTATTTTCTCTTAGTTTTGTCTTAAATGAAAAATGATACTCGAGGCTCTGACTTCTGGGTTCAAGGTGTATTCAATAGACAAAGCTAGTAGTAACTTGAAAAAAGTATTTTCCAAACTTATGTATTTTTAAAATTTTGCGTTAAAATATATGGAAAACCTAGTTTTTTCCCCCACAAACCCATAGAACACGTGCACGGGACCAAAGCAAATTTTTTTTTATTTTTTAAATTAATAAAAACAATGCTTATTATTTGAATTTTCTAGGTATGCACCTCAGAAGATTCTTGTAGGTTTGCAAGAGTGAGTGAGCTTTTCGTGTATGAGAAGTTCAGTAGGGCTCCAGCAGATACTGTGGAAGCTGGTGACATCTGTGCTGTTTGCGGAATTGATGATATTCAGGTGATAATTTGCTTCGGGAGTAGATACTACTTTTATGCCGTATCAGTTAAACTTCTAACATATGTTTTGTTATTTGAAATTGTTGCAAGATCTCATTAGCATGGTTTTAATTGATTTTCAGATTGGTGAGACAATAGCTGATAAAGCGTCTGGCAAACCGTTACCTGCCATTAAGGTGGAAGAACCGACAGTGAAGATGGCGTTCTCCATAAACACTTCTCCATTTGTTGGTCGTGAGGTATTTTTTGTACAACAATTATTTGCTGGTGCCTGGTCTTACCAAAATTGTGGCACATTTTTCCAATTGGTCTATAATGTGTCACTGTCCCTCAATGATAAGTATACTATGATGTAATATGATATATGCCAGCATATTTAGTTATGAAACCTTACCTTGGTTCATCTGGGACTGATGACCAAAATTTCGTGGCTAATTTTCAGGGAAAGTATGTTACTAGTAGGAACTTACGAGATCGGCTTGACCGTGAGCTTGAGCGTAATTTGGCTATGAGAGTTGAAGATGGTGAAACTGCAGATACTTTCATTGTTAGTGGGCGTGGTACCTTACATATTACCATTCTGATAGAAAACATGTAAGTATAGGTTGTGCTCTTGCTTTTTCCATTGCATTTACATGGACATTCTAAAGTTCATGCTTTTCAGGCGAAGGGAAGGTTATGAATTCATGGTAGGACCTCCCAAAGTCATCAACAAAAAAGTGAATGACCAGTTGCTGGAACCATATGAGGTAATGACATCGGGTTGATACATCCCGCTACCAAGTTGTGAACATATAAATACAAGAATAAATACCTATGAATGGTCGACAAAGACATCGGCATGCTTTGACCTGGAAAAGATGCATAAGTGGGAAAAGCGCCAATAACATAAAAAGACGAAATGGTTTGAATTTGTGATCCTTTTTAACGAAACTTTCTGAGGCTTATGATGCTCATTTTTATAGAATCTAAAGGAATCACAGGTTAAGCATACAGTATGCGTACTAATATTATTTTGAAGATTTTCACTCATTTTCTTTCATGAAAATTAGTTCTTAGTAGAAAACGTAGTGATGTGCCACTTTGGAATCAATGTTATTGTATTATGTGATTGCTTGCAGATTGCCACAGTGGAGGTCCCCGAAGAACACATGGGATCAGTTGTTGAGCTTCTTGGCAAAAGACGAGGTCAAATGTTTGATATGCAAGGGGTTGGGTGAGTATAATATTTTCCTTGATAAAGTTACATTCGAGTATTCAACTTCGAACCATATCGTTATAATTACTAGCTAATACGAGTGCAAAAAGGAAGGATACAATTCTAGCCATCAGGCACACTTTATCACTCATCTCTTCTTTTCATCCATATACTAGGTTATCAGTAGCTGAATCGGCTCCTTATTTGGCATAGCTTGTAAGCTGATAATCTGTATTCTGTGTGCTAGGTCGGAAGGCACCACCCTGCTTAAATACAAGATTCCAACCCGTGGTCTTCTCGGTCTTCGTAATGCAATTCTAACGGCTTCTCGAGGCACTGCAATCCTCAATACAATATTTGATAGCTATGAGCCTTGGGCTGGTGAAATCAGTACTCGGGATCAGGGCTCCTTGGTAAGTTCTTATACATCTTTTTCCTAAGAGAAAAAAACTTGAGGTGGTATCTTGACCTTAAGATGTTGAATAATGTGGTTTGTGAACTTACTTCAAACTTATAACACTTTTGACGTCTTTAGTTTTCGTATCTCTCATCTTCTTCGCAGCATCTACTGATTCAGATTAACGCAATTTTTTTTTTTTGGTTGTCTATTAGTGTGATGCATGAGCTTCAAGCAAGTTATCAATATAAACTGAAGTACGAAATCATGTGAGAACTGTTTTTCAGGTTGCTTTTGAAGATGGAACGAGCACGTCTTACGCTCTATCTAGCTCACAAGAGAGAGGGCAGATGTTTATTGGTCCCGGAGTGGATATTTACAAAGGTCAGATTGTTGGGATCCATCAACGGCCTGGTGACTTGTCCCTTAACGTCTGCAAGAAAAAGGCCGCGACAAATATACGTTCAAACAAAGAACAAACAGGTAGCTTTAAATTTCATTACCTACATTGCTTGAATGGCCTTTACAGCCTCGACAGTCTTAATCCTAGATTAACCATTAAAATAAAAAATTTCGTATTTCGAAAAGTAATCCATTTGCAGCCCATTTTCTTGAATCAACTGCCTCTAATTTTCCATATTCTCCGCCTTTTGTAGTCATTCTCAATACCCCGTTGGACTACAGTCTGGACGACTGCATCGAGTACATCCAAGAGGATGAACTGGTCGAAGTGACACCATTGAGCATTCGCATGTGCAAAAACCCCAAGATAGCAAAGAAAACAAGGTAGACGAATACGTAGATGATATACCATGTCGATTTTCGCAAGCATCGCTGCGGAACTTATAGCTACCTCATCGAATTCGCATACGTATAGCAGATAGATTCAACACACATTCTCTCTGCATAGTTGTTCCCTTTTATGCATCCAAATTATAAAGGCATCAAAAGGGTAAGTAGGACCTTTACAATCTTGGTGATATACAAAGATCCGGCATAAAAAATTGTACTACTACAAACCAAAAAAAAAAGTCATTTTTTATGAGGTGACTTAGATCGCCTATATTGAGTTGTAATGCAAATTTTTTGACTTATGTTTCTATTGAAACTAATTAAACTTCAAATTGGGTTTTTCTTTCTTAATTTGCCCAAAGACCAAAATGCCCTCACCTATTTCCTACTGCCTGACTAGTTAAATGAGAAAGGCTGGTGGACTTGTGCCTGCAAAAACGAAGGGAAAACTAGTCATGCTCTAGGCATGTTATCTAGACGAGCTTGTGGGCCCATTTTCAAGATCTTTTTTTTTTTTTTGGGAAAATTAAATATTTTTATGAAAATAATTGAAATAAACGACAAGATTTTAGAGATAAGTAACTAGCAAATTTTAGTAGATGCATATAAAATTTAATAGGTAAATAATATATTTTCAATAAACAAATTAATCCTTTTTATTGTTATTATTACAAATATTTTTAAAACATGTTATTTACTTTAATTATTTATGTAAAAAATGTTACTTATTAAATCCTCTTTTTATTTCTTTTTTTTTTTTTTTTTTTAAGTAGAGGACCATTATCAAGATTGATGTCAACAAAATGATTTTTTTTTTTTTTTTGGCTTAAAAGATTCATTTGAGTTCTTAGAACTAGTCATGGATGGAACTTTCTAACTACAACTAATTTGGGTAGACTTTTTCTTCTCCCACGTTTGTCTCCCTTTCGTGTTGACATTCTAGTATGTTGAAGTTGAAAATTCAAATATTATTTGATTTGGTATTAAGAGACTTTAAAAAGACAATTGACTTAAAGGGCGTCTTGCGAAAGATTCAAGAAATTATATTGATGGTAGGACTCAACCCTCTAATCTTCTGCCAAGTGGACGGTCAAGATCAATGGCGGATATGACAAGAAAATTGTAATTTAGGCAAAACATGGCACCAATCATATGCATGATTTGGCAATTCAATAAGAAAACTACCTAAGCCTATTTGTCAAAATTTTTCATTCACTGGTAATTACTTCCCCCACTACTGCCACCACCAACCACTACCTCTATCTCATTTTTCTTCCTTTTGCTGCTTTTTTGATTTGATTTGTTGACGATTTCTGTAATTAGTACGCATGACCGTAAAGGTCAAAACTACATGGTATGTATCTTGTTTTTATGAATTTAGAGCAATGAGTAGAGAGAGAAGGTAAGAGCAAGTTTGAGGAGAGAGGATGGGAGGGAGTGCGGCGAGGACTTTATGTTCCGTTTGAAGCACATCTCATCCTATATTATATCTTATGCTCCGTTTGCCTCACCATCTCAACTCAAACTAAACAACTCAAATCTCATCATGTTTTTTTGTCTTTTCTGAAAAAGTTTTTTGTCATTTCTGAAAAAGTCAACAAAATTTACTATGCAAACTTAAAAATCTCAACTCAACTCAAACTGAACCTGCGATCCAAACGAACCCTTAATATAATATAATATAGATTTAGATACCTCATGTATTATATTTAAATATAAACATAATTGATTTATTAAAAATATATATACATTTAAACAGTAAATTCAGTTAATCAATATTTATTATTCTTTTTTTAATTTATATTTATTAATCGTATCAAATATTCTGTCTTTTTCTATCTATTTTTACAAAACTATCACATACTCTCTCACACAACCCAAACACACATTTTTTTTTTAATACAATGTATGAAGAAAAATATCAAAATACATATTATATTCTATTATATTACATCTGAATATAATATAACATGAATTATGTTTTCAAATGAACCATTAAGGTTGTAAATAAGAAGATTTTCGACAAATTAAACTCTCAAAAGCTGAATATGATGTGACGGTACTAGATATAAAAGTCTAAATATGATGCTATATTTTGACATTATTTTTTTTAGTGGTACTATTTTTTAAATTAACCTTTTATGCTATCCCAAGGTTTTGAGTGTAGAAGATTCCAGAAACCTCTTCCCTCAAGTGGGTCATCCAAGAACAATGCTATCTTTAGTCATCCATGTAGAAAGCCAGCTTGCTCTCATTTATACCATAGTCATCCATCTAGAAAGCCAACATGCTCTCGTTTGAACTGTAGAGTCTACGACAGTTTTCCAAACTATAGTCATCCAGAGATGACAATATTTCCTGTGGAATGGCTCTGCAGGACTTCTATATGAAAAGAACGGGAATGGGAGGACAATATTCGAGAATGAAAGTGGGGATAAATACGAAGTCTTTTCTCATAATTGTAAACGGAGCAGTGACTGAAAAATACCCTTTACCCAGTCTCCATCCGTTATTATATCGCATAATATATATATATATATATATATATATGCACATGCACGTTACATTTTTAAATTTAATTATATATTCTAATAAAAAAAAAAGTAATTATTAATTACTAAGCTTGATTGTCTTATACTTGTTAGTGCGTGTTATTTATTGTTTTAGTTTTCAGACTTTGTTACTGTCTAGTAAGATATTTTTGTAACTTCATTACTAATATACGGTTTGCATTTGTTTAGAATTTGATTTATTTTATACAATCTTTGATTTTAGTCTAAATTTGTAGTGAATTTCTACTTTTTTTGTCCTAAATTGTGTAATTTTTTAATGTACATTTAAATTAAATGATAATAGGTGGTTACAAGAAGAGTCTCTCTCAATGAAAAATCTCCATCCCACCCCGGCCCACTCTTAGGTGGGAATGGAGGCGTGGATGCAGATGATTTTGAAGATTGGGGATGGAAAAGCAATCCTCAACCCTGCTCCAATCCATTATCATTCCTAGTTATCGTTTTAGGAGGGGGGTAAAAAAAATTACACCGCTTATTTAGGATGTATCTTTCAATTATTAATATTGTCGGCTTCTCCATTTTAAGATAACTAATGTAATTTACTTTAAAATTTACCCTGAAGTAATATTCCAAAACGTAATGGTCATTACAATGTCAATGGCCACTCAAATTTACCGCTTATTAAGGAATGATTATGGGTAATAACGCCATTACGGGGGTTTTTTTTTTTTGGACTTATGTGCAAATATCACCATTTGTCGATATTTCTTTTTTAGTGGATGCATAATGGACAAACATGTAATCAACCCATGAAAACTTATCCCCAAAAAAAAAAACAAAAACAAAAAAAAACCCCATGGAAAAGAAAGTTCAAACTTTCTGATCCTAAACCGGCCTTAACCAAACAACACAATAATGAATCTTTATTGCCAGTAGGGGTTTATTTATTTATTTTTTTGCTTAAAAAAAATATGGTGATGGTCTCATCATTTTCCTTTTTTTAAGTTCACACAGGCGGGAACACTCCCTTAAATTGACATGGTATTTTTTTCTTGGATATATAGTCTGTTGTCCCTAAACTCGTCTCATTTTTCCAACTTGTCCTTTATATTTTTAATTTTGATGATTTACCTCTAAAATTTATAAATAATTACACTATACTATATTTTTATTAACTTTACATTCTATTCAAGATTTAAATTTAGAAGATTTGTATTATGTTTGAATTTTTTTTTAACAAAAAAATGGGATTTTACCTTTTCATATAAGGCATACATGGGCTTTCGGTTACCAATTTAATAGAAAGCAAGTCAAACAATGCAATATTTTGAACGTTGAGAGGGTAATATTGTCAAAGTTAAAAGTTTGAGGAGCAAGTTATCGAAATATACAAGTTTGAAGGGTGATAGTGCTAAATAAAAGAATTCTTGGAATATATATATATGATTGTGTTTGGTATGAGTGAATAATGGGAGGAAAGAAAACATAAGAGGGATTTTATAATGGAAATTAATAATTTGGATGTTTGGTAGGATATATATTTGGATGGAAAAGAAAAATGGGTGGAAGAATTAGAAGGTAGATCCCACTAGAACTTATCTTCCTAAATGCGTATGGATTTTGTGAGGGAAAAGTTTGACACCAACATGAAAGTAAAATTACACAATTATCATTTTTGTCTATCAAAATTTCAACAAAAATATGATTGATAGTAATAGGGTAAAACAATGATTGTTCTAATAGTAATTTCTCTTTCCACCTTCTTATGCCAAATAACTAAAGAGAAAAATCAAAATTTTTTCTTTTCTTACAATTTTCTTTTCATTGTAGTTTTTCTTACCCTCCTATTTTCTTTCCCTCTTACCAAATGGAATGTGAGGTATAGAAAATAATTCACATGCTAGCTGTTCTTTCTTATCACCATTTATTTGAAAAAAAAAAAAAAGTATAGAAAATGATGTAAATATTGTATTACATGTCCACCATATATAGCATGGATAGAATGATGTGGAACTTGAATTTAAGAAGGTACTGGTGTAATAATCTTGTATTGTATAAAAAATGAAAAAAGTAAAAATAAAATAAAATCTTATAAGATAATTCCTAAAGGACTTCTAGAATAATGCCCTGGAAAACTAGGATCAGTTAATGAACCAAGTCAATGGACATAATATGAGGACATTTCCATTTATTAATTGCTATTGATTTGAGTAAGAAAGTAACTCGTGGCTTGGAATTAAGAAATGTAGGGTAAGCAATTTTCTACCACTTGGTCTCATCATTGAAGACTCTGAATATAAATACAATTACATCACAATTCCCCAATATATATATATATATATATATATAATTACATCACAAGATCTCTAGAATCAGTCCTTTTCTCTGTTATGAAAAACCAAATAAAATAATGTTAACTATACCTAGTGGTAGAATTTTAATTACACTAAAGTCAAACACTATTGGTCATGGATATAAGTGTTTAAACACGTCATAGTGTTTAATGCATTATACATCACAAAATTCACCATATTTTCAAAATAATAATAATAATAATAATTAAAAAAAAGTGTAATAATAACACATGCAATTCCATAAATGACCATATACTACTAATGCATTTGATGTACTGGTTTATAATGAAATTTTTAGATTGAAGTTGACTAATTTTTAAAAAATTAGTTATAAATTCTGTTCATTTTTTCAAAAAAGGACAAAAACTAAAATGGAATTTGTTAGTCCAAACCAGCCAAACATACCTTCCAATTATATGGATTCAAATCCGTACCCCTTCTCGACCCTCCCTCCCAACCATTAGACCAAAGCTGGTACTTAATTTGCATGTGCCTTTTTCGTTTTCGTTTTTTCGTTTGTTCCCTTTTTATTCTTGTTTTTAGTTTCCATTACAGAGAGATTTTTGTCTATTATAATTGCAAACATAATCTAATAATAATTTCATACTTGACCCGATATCAAAATGTATCGTTGGAATTTCTCTATTCTTGAATTAAAAAAAAAAAAATAAAGATCTATGTTAATGAAAGTTCAGGAGAGACCATATACAAAAATGGGCCGTGACTTGACTTGTCTTTTCCCTTTTCACCATTGTCATTACTTCTATCTTACTGTGTCTTGCAACTTTTCTTGTTGAACCCATGCTTGTTGCTTTACAACCAACAAGAATTCAACCACTTGTACTTTTTTTTTTTTTTTTTCTTTTCACTTTATGCCAAATTTTGCACTTGAACTTATGCCTTATAGTACTTTCTCATTCTTTCTAGAAATAATGTAGCGGCGAAAGAAAAAAACAAAAAACCATATTTGCGGCAATGTTCTAAAAATGAGCTAGAATTTCCTCAAAGGAGAGATCAAAGACTTAGTAAAGCTATAGTCACGTAATTGCAGACATAATTTAACAATAATTTCATATTAATTTTATTATGAGAAGTAGAGTATGAATTTTTCTATCCCAAATTTAACTAAAACGTACGTTCGTTATTATTCAATTATTTTGAGAACATTTTCTTTTTGAAATGCGATCTTTGAAGAATTTTACTATAGGATTTGTTTTGATATTAAAAATTATCCGTTTTGTGTACTTTTATGTTTTAACATGATTTTGATTTTATCGAACGTAAAGTTTATAAATATATAATTCTCATGTAGATATCTAACCATATAACCTATGCAGTATTTGTTTAAGGTAAAAAAAAAAAAAAATTTAAAGGGAGATAATTGAAAAGTGGAAATGAAAGATTCAAGAACCAGGGGAGAAAAGACAAAGCATTAACCTCAATTTTGGTACTTCAACGGGCTAACTCAGTTATGCTTTTAGAATTGTGTGCATTTTCAAACCTCATATTATGTTAGAATTTTATTACCTTTTTCATATATATGTATATATATTAAGATATATATATATAGAGTATAATGATGTTAAACACTATATACTAATATTTAAAATGTGAGTTTTACAACATAAAACTCACAAATAAAATTTACTTTTTATTAATTATAATATTTAACATCGTTGATACTTCAAAATATTTATATATATATATATATATATTTACAACTATTTCTTAAGAATTCACTGATCGATACAGTTGAAGCATGCACAACTGAAGTCATGTTACGTAGCTATATATAGAAGAAGGCACCGTCCAAAAAAAGAAAAAGAAAAAGAAAGAAAAAAGGGTCATTCTTTTTTCTTAACGAGGGCAAACCTCATTCTCGTGAATGTCACTTTTAATTAAAGATGTTCCATGTTCACATGCAGCTATGACAAGTCCATTCTTCTTAAATACATGAAGACTTCGTCGTCATCATATCCTACATATATATTAATATGTATATATGTGATATTAATACGTAAGGCTACATCAACCATTAACCAGAAATATTAATATGTATTCACACAAAACAAAATATTAACATGTGACCGATGATGATATGATGATAAAAATATCTTATTTTAATATTTTTATTTTTATCAGTTTATATGTTCAAATTGTACATACATAAAAATCTAACTTAATTGATGAAAAGATTTTATATTGTCTCGGTTAATAGATATTGAAGATATGAAGTCATGATTTTTATCATCTCATCGATGATCCTAATTGAACCTAAGATGGATGTTGGATCGAGAGGTCATAAGACACCTTTTATTTTTCTTTCTACCAAAAAAAACATGTTAATCTATTGAACAAAGCATGTTCAACCATACAACTACGACCAATATATATAAACATATATATACATGTATATGTATATTTTTATATATTAAATTCAATTCTTTAACTTTCAAAAGTCGGGACCAAGAACTGGTGAGACTAGACTCTTTGAGTTCCAATTAATCTATATCCCTACACTAATTGCATTCCAATCCAAACCTAATTTTCCCAAACTACAACCTAGGCCTAATTAATATATATAGGCCAATTAACAAAAGCAGCATATACATATATATATATATATATATAGATATATATAGCACATATATCCTTAATAACTCAGTTGAAAGAAACTAATAAATATTTCAAGACTAATTGGAAATGCTCGGACATGAAATTTTTGCCAGGACGAGAAATGGCTACCAAGAACTTTTTTCAACATCTACGTCATCAAAGACAAGGCAATCTATAAGCACCAAGTACACCGCATGGAACACGCGTTTGCTTGGGCTGGTGGGTTACTAGTGAAACTATTTTATTATTTCATAATAATTTAACTTAAATTCAAATTTAAATTTTTTATACTATTCAAATATTATTTTTAATAAAAACTATTCAAACGCACTTTTCATTTGAACAAACAATTCAAATTCTACATTTCAATGTAAATATTCAGTTTTAATAAACATTTCAATTTAATATATTTTCCAAACAAGCTAGTAGATTTCCAAGTAATCTGAGTAGTGAGTCCTACTTGAAAAAATAGAAGGTTTTATTAGTGGCATAACATATTAATGATGTACGTAGTTGTGGTGAAATTAAGTAAAACGCAACAATAAAATGCAAATAAAAATAAATAAATCGTGTAACTTGTTTATTCATACATAATGTCAAGAACATAGCATTAAAAATTCGTTAATTTAGCGAAAATTAAAAAGAGAAATTGCAAATAAAAACTTAATTTTATAATCAATATTAGTAATATTCGTTACAAATTAACCAAACCAAAAAAAAAAAAACAAAGAAAAGAAAAGAAAACAAACAAATAAAAACTTGAAACTAAGCATGCGTTTAGTGCACGTATTTGAATTGAGTTTGTTGGGTTGAAGTTGAGTTGAATTGTTATGTATTTGGTGCACGGGTTTGAATGGCTAGAGTTATAAAGTGTAAAAACTTAAAATGTGTTTGGAAAAAATATTAATATAGATGTTTCATTCATCTCGAAATTCTATATAATTTAAAAACAATTTATCCCACTTAAATTTATATTTGAAAAGTTATGAACTTTTAAAATGTTGTAAAATTATAATAGTAAACTGTGAATAATTAAAACTGTAAAAAAATTATTGCATTTGAATATAGCTGGTGCCCCAAATGCAAGCTAAGTTAACACGACTAAATCTATACTATTCTTTAAAAATGTTATTGCTCTTTCTATCTCTTTTCCCTACTTGTCACATCATTATCGTCTGGTGATCATGTCATTATCACGTAGATTTTTTTATTTTTTATTTTATTTTTATTTTTATTTTGTCTGTCTATTACACGTATACAAAACGTGTACTACATGCAATTAGTTATAAAACTACGAACTTGAAGGTCTCAAATTAGGCCAAAGGAGGCCTGGGGTCAGAAACGAGTCTATTTGTTTCTCATTTTTCTTGGAAAAGTGTATGTTTCCACTTAGATGTGACACTGTCGTTAAACTTTCAAGAACAGTAAAATAGCCTCTCTTCTCTTCTCTTCTCTTCTTCTTTTTTTTTTTTTTTTTGGGTAAAGGAACAGCCTTACTAATTTAACCTTATACAGTGGCGACAGCGCACCATGGAACACTAGAGGTCTTTCTACACGACACCATAAATTGAACAATGTGTTTTTAAATATAGGTAATGTCATTGAATAATCAAACGATGTGTAAATTTCACTTGACTGATGAAAGTTTCATGCATTTGAATATAATATTTACAAAATAAATTTCATTAATATACTACAGAGAGTTATAGATTTAACAAAATAATGATTCAATGGCAGAGGCATTTGAGGACGAGTGAGGGTCATTGATTTTTTAGCTTTTTAAAAATAAGAATTAAGAAAGTTATGACTTTTCTATTTTTGCCTCCATTGAGATTTGATTTTTACATGTATACTCACATTTTTTGGTGAAGGAAAAATGATCTGGAGGTGATCATATCATTTTCAGATATTCAACTCAATAGGTAGGAATCCCTTTCTCTAGGTATGGCAGGGAGACAATTTCTTTATATTAGTTTCTTTCAGTTGATTATCCGGAGTCTACCTTGTCATCATCAAATCATGTTTCAACAATCGAAATTAGAGTAACGCTTAAGAGGAGGCAACAAGAGCCGAACCTGGGTGAACAAAAGGGAAAAGTTAACAAATGCACTCACCATTACCAACTCATCTATCTCTGTGAGTGTACATGTATACTCACATTGGACTTTTTAATTTTTTACTTTATTTATATATTTTCAACTATATATATATATATATTCCCACTAACATAGAAGGTTGATTATGCTCCTATTTGGATTCAATATCTATTAAAAACATTAATATATATATATATATATATTTTTTTTTGGTTACACAAGGCTTTTTTTTTTTTTTTTGTGTAAATAAAAAAAGAGGATCTAGGATTGGCCCCATAATTTCTAGGTTTTCAGCCCCATAGATAGGAACCCATTTTCCTAGGTATGGCAGGAAAACAGGTTCTTTGTATTAGTTTCTCTCAATTAGCCATTCGGGGTCTACACCTGACATCACCAAACAATGCTTCAACAGCCGAAGCTGGAGCGAGGCCTAAGAAGAGGCAACAAGAGTCGAACCCGGATGGACGAAGGGGAGAAGCTAACAAAGTCACCTACCATTGTCAACCCATCCAACCATGTGGGTGTTTACGCAAGGCTTTCTTTGTAGAATGGAAAATGAGAGATATATGGAGATAATTAGAGGTATTATTGGAGAAAGAATAATCACATAATTTGTTTTTATAAACAGAAATATAAGCATTAAAATAAAATAGTAATCTCACACATGATACTAATTTGATAGATAAGACTGATTTGATAGATAAGAAATCTGGAGTTCAAATCTCAATGCTTGTTACTATTTTTAAATTATGGTTTAATATTTTTTTTTTAATTATTTGTAGAGGTCGACATTTAATATACATAACTAATATATGTATTTATTTATCCACGTCACACCTTAATCAATAATATAGATATATGTATTTATTTATCCTATCATTTCTTTTCCATCTTATATATTATTAATCCATTTCCTCCATTCCCTTTCCTACCAAAACAATGTAATACTTTTACCATGTTAATTACTACAAAGTAGATTTTTTATTTTTTATTTTTTTTGGAAGAATTCTACAATTAGATATGAGGATTGTGGTAAGACTTTTTATTTAACCTCTACGTTGTTAATGCTGTGAATTGTTCGAGATGCATCACTTTCTACCACATGGACTTTATGCCCACCATCCGCCACGAACTGAAGAACTTCTCTGATTGCTAAGCACTCAACCAGTAGAGAAGAAAAGATCCCAAATTTTCTCTGTCACGTCTCTCAGAACAAAACCATATTCATTCCGAATTACAGCTCTCAATCACACAAATCCAAATTGCGACAATTGAAGCATCCACATTTAACTTCAGAGAACCTGATTCTGAAGCACACCACTTCTCGGCTCTTGTCTGAGAACATATAGACTAACAAACATCCTTTTATTATTTTATTTTAGCATGCATTTGGATTACATGTTCACACTTAAGTTTTTCGTCGCAGTTTTTGTTTTTTGTTTTTTTTTTCCCCCCTAAAAAGTCAACAAAAATTATAATTAATTTTTAAAAAGTCAGTTAATTTCAATTTAAAATTTTATCTCAAATTCATGTTTCAAACGGAACCTGAATATGATTTGAATCAGATTTAACGTTTAGAATGGTACGTTTTTCTAAGCTTGTATTTGGTTCGTCGGTTGGAGATGAAATTTTTAAGTTGGAGTTGGTTGACTTTTCAAAACTAATTACAATTTTTGTTAACTTTTCAAAAAAAGATAAAAACCGATATAAAAAGTACAGTTTAGTTGGAGTTAAACTTAAACCCCAAACAAAGCCTTAAGCATTTAGTGTTAAGGTTTGGATTGTAGAATTTGGGTTTGAATTGATTATGTGTTTATCGAGGTGTTTGGATTGCTAGAGTTAAAAACTGTAAAAACTTAAAATGTATTCGAAAAAATATATCAATATAGAGCTTGTTTCGTTCGTCTCAAAATTCTATATAATTTATAAAAAAAAATCATCTTATTCAAATTTATTTATATAAAATTATGAACTTTAAAGTTTAAATTATAAAACTGTATGAATAATAAAACTGAAAAAATAAATTAAACTGTAATTTTAAAATTTAGATTGCGGCTAAAATATCCCTAAGATTATCCCATTAAGCAAAATTTGTATTTATTTATTTGTTTTTGTTCTTTTGACTTTACGTAACAGGTTGAGACTAGGGTCTCAGTATTTCAAACATTGCGTTCCAAGTCAAAATCGTCAAGTTTGACTGACCAGCTCAAAGCTGGCCAGTACTTTTTCGTAAATTTGATTCTCCACCTCATGAAATGACCAGATTACCCTTCCTCACACTTCTCGAAAGGAAACAGAAAATGACTTTTACATTTATATTTCCCAATTAAAAAAAGGAAAGAAAAGAAAAAGAACAAAGAAAAACTCACTGAAGTTCCAAATTATCTCCCAGTCAAACCTCTCGAAGCAAAATAGAAAAACCATTTGCATTGTTCAAGTAAAGCTCAAGGGTAAAAATGTCATTTAACACTGTGGGCCCTCCCTTATATTTTATTAAATTCAACGAATGCCGGCCAAATCAACTAACGAGAAATGTGACCAAAAGGACGAAGTTACCCTTTGAAAATGAATTAAAAGTTCGTGTGATGCAAGGTCATTCATGGAATTAAATATTTCAACTTGCAATTTACTGCAAGCTCAACTAGTTTTCGGTTGTCTTAGTACAAAAGAAAAGTTTTTAGTTGGGCTTCTAGAAGGCCTAGTGTTGCCAACTTTGGCCAATCAGGTGACGCCACGTAGGTAATTTCTGGCACGAGGAGGTCACTTTTGGCAAATGAATATACGACCTGTCGGCATACTGTGTTTGACTATGATGCTCGGGAGGTATGATTACGATAATACCCCAAGGTATCTTGGTATTTACTTGGTTATTTTAAGTTGTTAATTTCTTTACAACAAATGACTTGCTGTCTTAAAATTAGATTAGTGACATGTGAACCAATCATTTATTTCTAAATAATAATGTGTTTTGGTAAATGATTCAAATATGTTAAATAAATCTTTTAGTTTAAATACATATTTCTTTAAATTGTTGTGAGATAAAACATTATAGTAAAAATAATTTAAACATTATAGTAAAATATTATAATTTTGACAATGGGCTAGTTTGGGGTTGCTGTGATTTTGATATAATTTCTACTTATATTTCTAGTAAAAAGAGAAATAGAAGTTAAAAACAAAAGTTATAAAATTCTAACTTCTTGAATAATTATTAAAATATATTGGTTTTTGTGTAAATGACTTTTGAACATTTTTATCCGACACATTATTTACAACATAATTTGTGTAAATGACGTTTTTGGGTTTTCAAAAGCATTAACAAACTAATCCTAGATAGGGGTAAAATAAAAAGTTTCTTGCCAACAAATAGAAATACTATTCAAAATTCTGTTAAAGAAAAAGAAAAAGAAAAAAGAAGTAAATAATTTATTATTTTTAAGAATTCAGCTTAGTTTAGTTCAATTATTGGAGTTGAAAATTCCAACTTGTTTTTTATTTTATTTTGTTTTTGAGAAAGTTAACTCAGTTTCACTATTTATAACTATAATTATAATTTAAAAACTCAAAATTTAAAAGTATATAACTTTGCATACATAAGTCAAAATGAAATCATTTTTTCTAATTATATAAAATTTCAAGACCAATAAAACAAGATCCATATCAATGTTTTTTGAATACAATTACAAATTTTTTTTTTTTTATACTTTTAACTTCAATCAGCTAAATGCACAATTCCAAAAATCAATTCAACTACAATAAAATAACTTCAAATTTTCAACTCAAGTGGACCAACCAATAGCGCATGCTCAGTGTGGCGGAGTCTCATTGTGACGAAAGTAAACACATGTTCTCATATAATTCTTTATAATTATTTTATCCCTAAAATGTTTTTAAATATTAGTCAGGGACTCATTTTACAATAATATATATTCGTTATTAATAAAAATTTGTCATTCTGATATTTTTTATAAGAAAAACTATATTTATATCACAATTAGTAATAAAAAATGATAAATTATTATATTGGTACTTAAATTCTTAAGTTTACACAATTTTGATCTGATCTTTTTTTCGTAGTCGAAATACCCTTAAAACTATTAAAATGTTGCTATATATAATAGTTATTTACATTAATTTTTAAATAAAATTTGTCAGTAGTTTGATGAAAAAAATTATGCTAACTAACGGATTCTGTAAAAAAATTAAATAGAAAGTACTATTATAATAACGCTTTTAATAATTTAGGATCATTTTAGTTAAAAAAAAAATCATACTTGCACAAACTAATAATTTAAGGACCACACTAACAACTTATTATAAAAATATTGCTATATCACCAATTAAATTATAGTTCATCTCTTAATTCTTTTTGTAACGTCCTTACTATGAAGAATTTTCTGGACTTCAATATGGAACATAACTCGGTTAATAATTATATCCATATTGATAACTTTTATTTAAAGTTTTTATAAGGGATTATTTTTACTTTAGTTAAGCCGTCTCCAATTGGATGGCAAAATGCCAATTTGGTTCAAAGGTTGGGCTTCAATCAAGCCTCATTCCCCCACTCTATTTTAGAGTGGGGAATAATGCAGAGCTGTCATGTAGCGTTGGCGTTGGCCTACGCTAAAATTTTTCTTTTATTTTTATTATTTTTTTTTGCTGCATTTTTTTTTTTGTTTTAAAATTAAGAAAATGTATCATAAATAATTTTATGAATCCTATTTTTACCCCAAATATATGTTTTTTTTAATTAAAATATAATGTGTTTCTCTTATTTGAGTTAATGAAATATAATTTTGAATTAATACAATGTTTAGTAAGCAACATATTTTAGTTAATTAAGTATAATTTATTAAGTTATTATTAATCTAACCAAGTGTTAAATTATTAAAAAAATGTTTAAGGACTAATACTTTAAGAACATATATAAGAAAATAATTGATAAAATATATTAAATGTTTGGAATTAAAAAAGAAATGTGTGGAGAATATTCTTTTTAATTTTTTTAAGAATAACTTTTGAAGTTGATAGGTTAAGAAGTAACCGTAAAATAGAGTTAAAATTGTTTTATTTTAGTGTTAAAATAATTGTAAAATAAAGTAGTATGTCGTAGATGGCTTTTGGAAAAAGATCAAAGGTGTAAGGGCATTATTAATTGCGAAACTAAAAGATTATAAATGCACTACGTAAAAACCAAATTTGACAGAATTTCCTTAAAAAGAACAAATAAGGAATTATTATTTTTTTTTGGAAAAAAAATAAGGGGTAATTTGGGAAAGAGGAAACTTCTGAATTTTGTTTTGGGTATTTTGGGAAACAACAAAAGAGCCATCTGCCCGTGATTCTTGTCTGGACGTCTCTCCTGCACATTAAAAAATTTCTAGAGAGAGAAACTCATTAACCAAAAAAACAACACAACAAAATTAAAGAGCAGGAGGTTGGGAGAGAGACAGAGAGAAAGAGAGAGGGAAGTCTCTGCGAAAGGAGGTTGAACGTTCTCTCTCCTGTTTCTCTCTCTAGAGTCTCTCTCTCTTAATTAATCTTTTTTGTGATAAATATCCAAAAATCTCTTTGGTGGTGGATTTCACACGCCAAGGCAATTCCCATTTTCATCCTCTTCTTCTTCTTCTCTTCTTTCCTTTCATTTAATACATATATACGCATATATATATATACATATATATATATATATATTCACTTCTCTCCTAATCATTTCACACCCTTCTTCTTCTTCTCTACCACTTTCTCTAGAATTCTTCATTTTCTCACGAAATCCATCATTTGGGTCGCCAAAAGATCCGATTTTGACCTCGGATTCTGACCGATTCCGGTCTCTGTTCGTGTTCTCCGACCTCAATTTCCGGCGTTAGGGCTTGGGTTCCATGGGGAATTGTTGCGTGAGCGGAGCTCCGAGCGAGAAAAGTCATCATAAGGGTAGGAAGAAGAAGAACAAGCAGAACCCTTTCGCCCTAGATTACAGCGCAAGCCACCATGGGAACGGCGGGACCATGTTCTCCGTGCTGAAGGACCCGACCGGCCGCGAAATCGAGCTCCAGTACGAGCTCGGGCCGCGAGCTCGGGAGAGGGGAGTTCGGGATCACGTATCTCTGTACGGACAGGGCCACCGGGGAGACTTTTGCTTGCAAGTCGATCTCGAAGAAGAAGCTGAGGACCGCCATAGATATTGATGACGTCAGGAGGGAGGTCGAGATCATGAGGCACATGCCGAGGCACCCGAACATAGTCACCTTGAAGGATACCTATGAGGACGACAATGCCGTTCATCTGGTTATGGAGCTCTGTGAAGGTGGGGAGTTGTTTGACCGGATTGTCGCCAGGGGTCATTACACGGAGAGAGCTGCCGCGGCTGTTACCAAGACTATTGTCGAAGTTGTTCAGGTAAATGTTTGGCAATTTTGAATCTGATTTTGATATGTATATATATATATATATGTTGATATATATATATATATATATATTGGTATTTGATCTGTGTGTGAATTTTGGAACTTTGGAGTTTGATTTCGTGATTTGGGTACTGTGATTGTGGTGTTTAGTGGAAACTTTCTGTTTTTATTTTTTATTTTTTTTATTTGTCTAGATTCGTTACTTGAAATTAAAATGCTTTTTTGCAAGCACAGAAGAATTTTGTGAGCTAGATTTTGGTGGTCAAATTGCAGTTTTTGTTTGGATGTTTGGATTCTGCGAATTGATACTTGTACCCTTTTCTTTTCTGTGTGGATTCCACTTTTATTAGAATTTTGTGCTTTAAAATCCACGTTTTGTGTTTGGTTAGAATCTGCACCAAATTTATCGCCAAATTCTGGAAATTAAATAGTTATTGATCATATTTTTTGCCTCCGTTTTTAGCAAAATTTAGTTTTTGCACCTGTTCTCATTGACCTTTTTTGTTTTGCAGGTTTGCCACAAGCATGGTGTGATGCACCGGGATCTAAAACCCGAAAACTTTCTGTTTGGAAACATGAAGGAAACGGCACCGCTGAAGGCGATTGATTTTGGGTTGTCTGTCTTTTTCAAACCTGGTAATTTTTTGTCGACGCTGTAGTGGCTTGCGTTATTTCAGTATCACTATCATTATGTTGCTTTCTTCCTGGTGTTTTAGCTGAGTCTGGCATTGATGCAGGCGAAAGATTCACTGAAATTGTTGGAAGTCCGTATTACATGGCTCCTGAGGTGCTAAAGCGGAATTACGGCCAAGAAGTAGATGTTTGGAGTGCTGGAGTAATTCTATACATCTTGCTTTGCGGTGTTCCACCTTTTTGGGCAGGTTGGTTTTCTATATCTTTTTGTCTGAGCATTTACTCTTGTAAGAGTTGAAACCGCTACAGGAAATAAATATTCTCAGATTCGTAATGCACATTTGTTGCTATACATTTGAAGGGAATAGTGAACTTCTTACATTTCAAGTTTAGAAAATTTGAAGAGGGTTAGTTAGAAATATAAATCGTATAGGAAATGTTAACTCTGCTCTTGGCCAAGTCCTAATTCAAAACATGTTTTCTTATGGTGCAGAAACTGAACAGGGAGTCGCGCAAGCAATCATACGCTCCGTTTTGGATTTTAAGAGGGATCCTTGGCCTAAAGTTTCTGAGACTGCAAAAGACCTTGTGAGAAAGATGCTTGACCCTGATCCTAGGCGCAGACTCACGGCTCAGGAAGTACTAGGTAACATTCTGTTTAATGGTTGGAAAACCTTTTTCATGAGTGGAATTTTTCAGAAACTTCTTGACGTCAAAAATAGAAAGTTAGATAAAGACTTCATCCTCTTTCTGAAATGTAGATCATCCTTGGTTGCAAAATGCAAAGAGAGCTCCTAATGTTTCTTTAGGTGAAACTGTTAGAGCAAGGCTCAAGCAATTCTCGTTCATGAACAAGCTCAAGAAAAGAGCACTGAGGGTAATGTTCAGACCAATCTCTTTTGCTTTGATTTTTTCGTTGAGAAAATCTTATCAGGCCTTTTGGTGTCTGCTTTGGATTTTTTTTGTATTTGATATGCCTGTGAATGATTTTCTTTTCCCTTTTTCTTTGAAATTTCAAATTAACAGGTAATAGCTGAGCACTTATCTGTGGAAGAAGTTGCTGGCATTAAGGAAGGATTTGTTCTTATGGATACTAGCAAGAGAGGAAAGATTAATATGGACGAGCTAAAGGCTGGATTGCATAAGCTTGGCCATCAGATTCCCGATGCAGATGTTCAAATTTTGATGGAAGCTGTAAGTATTAATCGCATTTTATAGCCATGAACTTGTTAATATTGATAGAAGCACAACACGGGACATTCATACACTCACTCAGTCACACTTATTCAGATATAGTTCATTGCCTTTTATGGTACTTTAAAGATCCGAATACAAGCACAATATGAGGCATATAAAGTGATATCCTCTCTTTTGGGTCAAAACTGGTTTTCCTGGATGGTTATGTGTGAATTTTGCGAACATGAACATTGTTGTGCGTTAATGAAAGTTTTCGTAACATTTGGAATCTGGATGCTATTACTGCGCTTACCATCTCTGCCAGAACGCTTAATTTTCTGATAATAAACTCAACACGTTCTGCACGTGGGACTAACTAGAATTTGACTTGCAGGGTGACGTGGATAAGGATGGATATCTAGACTATGGAGAATTTGTAGCCATTTCTGTTCACCTAAGGAAGATGGGCAATGACGAAGAGCACCTTCACAAAGCCTTTGAATTCTTCGACAGAAACCAAACCGGATATATCGAAGTTGAAGAGCTAAGACATGCCTTGGCCGATGAAGTTGAAGACAACAATGAAGAAGTCATCAACGCCATCATGCAAGATGTGGACACCGACAAGGTTTGTAATGTCTTGATATCTGTGATTTGCTATTCTAAGATATTTTTGTTTTTGTACCCGGTTTTTACGCAAAGTAGCCAACTGTTCTTGATCTCTCTGAGTTCATACTCGTTCCCTTCCATAAACTTGCAGGATGGACGAATAAGTTATGAAGAGTTCGACGCAATGATGAAGGCTGGCACAGATTGGAGGAAGGCATCAAGGCAGTACTCGCGAGAGCGGTTCAACAGTCTCAGTTTGAGACTGATGAAGGATGGATCATTGCCGTTTGACAACGAGATTAGATAGAACTCAAAAGACCGGTAGAAAATCACTCCGGGGGAAGTTGCATACTAAAAAAAAAAAAAAAAGAATCTTCAATTTTTTTCTTCTTTTTTGGGTAATTGTTTCCGTAATTATTCTTCTTTTCACACTTCTAGTTCCTCCATGATGATTTTCTAAATCCATTTTGAAAGATTATTTTCCTTTTTTCGTTCTTGGAGGGTGGGGGATTTGAGTAGGATTTGTTGCACAGTGTGTCGGTATCGTGTTCCGAGTTGTTGTATGTTTCATTTGTTTGTTTTAAGAGTAGTTGGGAAAAGGAGTGAGTTCAACAGGAAGTTAATTGTGACTGTAAATATGTTACCAAGAAAAATTGGTATATTTTTATCCGAATCATCGTCTTTGTATTCGTTAAGTGAATTATCGGTAGATATAATATCGTTTTCATGTGAATCTTGGTTGAGATGTCAAAGCTGGCAAAATCCAACTCTTTGTTGTCTTTCATGTCTTTCTCATGCAGCAAATAAAGGAAGTTGCTCTTACGGTGCCTCGATTGTCGGTAGTTAAAATTCTGAGCTAGCGCAGAATTACCCTAAACAGGAAGGAAATGTATCATTGAGTCAGTTCTTTTCCGTTCCATTCATGAATAATCTTCGGGATTTCTTTTATAAACGATGAGATAAGGACAGGATGGCATTAATGAGCCCCTTTAGGAAATTAGTTGCATTCGCCTGCAGGCCTAGCTACACATTCTAAACTAGTCTTCTATTGGTGTGTAGCACAAATTTAGGGGTGATAAATCATGTTGGTTGGGCGCTTTTGGATCGTGTTCGCGTGGGATTAAGGTCTAGAATTTGCAAAATTTGTATTAATCCGAACATGACCTGCGTCACGAACAGGTTGGAAATTCGAACCCTAACACCATTTGCCCCTTGGTTACCCCTAACACGACATGCCGTGATTTCACAATCCGTTTAGGGGAGCATCCTCTTGATGACCTCTAAATTTTTGAATCCGAAATGAAAGAACCCATTACTCAAAGAGAACTTGAACTCCAATCAATTTTTAAGAATTTTTCTTTTAACACAAGTTTTATTAAAAGTTAGCAATATTTAGTAATAATCCCTTCATCTTAGATAAATCCTAGCCATCAGAAGTTAAAAGCCCATACCTTTCCCTAAACATTACAACATTATGTCTACTAGACATCACGAGAAATTCACAATGAAGTTCTACTAACAACATGGACTTCGTAACACTGTAAATTCATAAGGAGTTTTTCAAAGAATGCCCTAAAAATATTACATCTCTAAATATTATTTTATCTATAATGGTTTCATGATTTTTGTCATCTTCCAATATCAAATAAAAAGTGGTCAATAAGAAAACCAAATCCAAAACCATTAATTAAATGTAGCAAGAATCCTAAACATATGTGCACTAAAGAGGCAATTCTTACAATTTCCTCGGTCCATGAATTATGATTCAAACTTAAATATTTTATTCTAATGGGTTGTAGGATCAAAATGGGGTTGATATAGAAGTATAAAAAGGCCACTCAATTTGTTAAGCAGGTTGGGCCTTGATTCAGACAACTCATAGCAGGCAAATTGTCCCTAAATTCATAGAGTAATGAAAATGCCAGTAACGTAACATGTAGATGATGTTAAATATTATTGATGTCGTTTAATATTATTCTAGAGCAATTCTACATGCATCCACTAAATTCATGAATATCTCCACTAAATTATAATATATATTTATTATAATTATATGTTATAATACAATTACATTAAAAACTAATAAAAATGCACCTTCAACATACCACCACATTCACCATAAATCAAAATAATTTATTTTGAAAGAAATAAAAAATGAAAACCCCACATTATCTACAAAAAGAACAGGTTTTTTTTTTTTTTTTTTTTTTATCAAAGGAATTAATTTAAAAAAAAAAAACCAATCTTTTGGTTAACCACCCTAATTTCAACTTTATGAGTCTACACTGTACCCCATCAAGTTACTTCTCAAAAATCAAAAGAACGAACGTCTCTGAAGAGTAAATGAAAACGAAAGTTTTTTTTTTTTTAATAATTTTTTTTGCTCAAATTTATTTCTAAAATTTTTGTTTCTCCATTTTTACGTTTTTTTTTTTTGTCCTCTTTTTGTTAGTATTTTTATGATCATTATCGGTGACTTTTTTAGTACTTTTTTATTTTTTATTTTTTAGTAATTAGCTATCTTATTTCTTGTTAATGAGATATTTTTTAATCCAAAAATATTAATAACAGAATATGATGGTCAGTATGTTGTAATATATATATATAGCCTAGGCTTTTTTTTTTTTTTTTTTTTTTTTGAGAAACTTTCTTTTAATGAGAAACATTTTTACTCATTAGATTCTTTTTTATTTTATAAATCAAAATCAAAGTTAAAACTGAAGTTGTGGATAAGAGGATTAAATTACGTATTATTAAAATAGTATTTATAAAAGCATTGATTTTAAAAGAAAAATATTAGGAACGCCAACTCTAATTCAAACTTTTTAATACTAACCTATATGGTATATGAGTTGTCATTTTTTTTTATTGGTAAGTGTTTAAAGTATTGTCATATAAATTGATTACATTTTACTAATAAAAATATGACACGTAAGTTGGTACTCAAAAAGTTGAGAATATAATTGGTGTCCAATAAAGTGGTATCGACCCCCTAGGATATGACCTAGCTTTGTAATAGAAAGATAAATGGTCGTAGTGCGTCCACCACCAATCCCGCTCTTTCGGACCTTGTTAGGAGCGTAGCTGTACTCGTTAGTAAAAATTATTAGTTAAGTGAAACATTAATCTATTGAGAGTGTAGTGATGTAAATATGAGCCATCCAACCCGACTAATGGGATTGAAAAGGAAATATAGAACAAGGCAAATTGACCATTCGATGAAGGAAATGGTAGCCCAGCCGGGCCAATCCGTATATTTACTGGGAAATTTAATGGTTTTCTTAGTATAATATAATAATAGAGAAAATTACCTAAATAATAACTTTTTTTTTAATCTATTGACCAGTATGATACAAATTCTCCATTCTGAACCAGTATGACACAAATTTTAGTTAAATTTAGTTTAATTTTATGTTGTATTGATCTAGTGTTAGTTTTTTATATTATATTGATGCAATGATATCTAAATTTATATCATTTACATGCTTTCCCAATTTCTTTAAAATTTTCAAATAACGTACAAAAAAAAATGCTCATGAGAGCTGGGCCGTTTGCCCATGGGCCTAAATCCTCTAGGCCCAAACATTAGGATTGGGCCAATCCGGTCTGGAGGTGTTTGACCAGCCCACATGTCAAAGAAAAATTACAGCAAATATGCTATTTTTTAAAAATGTTTAAAGTAAATAACATATTTGAAAATGTTTGAGATAAATAATAATGTTAAATTGTTTAGCTATAAAAATTTTTTTAAGACAATTTTTGTTCGAATTATACTTTGTAAGTACAATAGTTATCGTAAATATAATATTCATCGTAAAAATTTTGTTTATAATAATATTTTTAAGATAATTTCATCGCGAATATATTTCGTAAATTAACTTTTATCATATATATGCTATTTATCATCACCCAAAAAGTTTTTTCTATTTATTATTTTTTTCAGTAGAGGTTTTTAGTTTTATTTCCCTCCTCCTCCCCATGCAAAAATGGCGGGTCACAAGCTATTCCGTCTAACCCAACACATGTTTTCAATTTGAGGAGTAAAAGGGACATCAACTTCCAACTTTTTGAAGATGTTCCTAACATTTTTCTTACAGTTTTAATTGAGCGTAAATATGACCACTAAAATTCAAATGAGAAAAATAGTTAAATAGCACTTTTTGGCAAATATTAATGGTTAATAGCATATCTTAAAAATATTCATGATAAATAACCTATTTATATTACATAATTTATTTGCTAAGCATATTTATAATAAAATTACCTTTTAATATTTGCGTAAATAAATTATTATTGCAAATACTCTATTTATCAAAATATTTAGCAATATATTATTTATCTTAAATATTTTTTTAAAAAAATAGCATATTGGCTATAATTTCTGAATTCATATCCACCCTAATTTGTAAAAAAGAGGAGCAATTATTTCCAAGCTCAAAATAAAAACATTAGGGGTTGTTCATTTTTGTCGAGAATGAGGATGACAAGTGTTGTAATTTGTTACCATTTTATTTTTATTTTTGCTGGTTTTTCAGATGAAAGAGTACATAAACCTGATTGCCATATAATAGTTTTCAGTCTCTCGTATGGATGATGGATCTGTGTGAAGTTAAATAAAGTGACACAAAAGATTCCTAGGCAAAAGGCAAATTTGACGCTTCAAATTGTTTCTTATAAGACCCTAATCTATCTTAGGCTCCGTTTAGGGACGTTTTTCCAAAAGATTTTTTCAAACATATTTCTATCTTTTTCCTCCAATTTTATTATTTATTTTTCTAAATATTAAAAAAAAAAACTCAAATTTTAAAAGTCCATAACTTTATCATTTTAAGTCGAAATAAGATGATTTTTTTTTCTTCAAATTGCATAAAATTTCGAGAGTAACGAAATAAGACCCATATTGCTAATTGTTTTCTAAATACATTTTAAGCTTTTACACTTTTTCACTCTAAATAGTTTATTTTCACTAAACGCACATTTCTTAAATTCAAATCATCTCTAACCTCCAAAATACCGTATCCAAATATGTCCCCAAATGGGGCCTTAGTCTTAGTCAGCTACTTAAGCAAGCTATTCCATGACCAAAAAAGTTTATAGCAAATTCACCAAAATAATAATAATAATAATAATAAGTTTATAACAAAGTTCATACCCAAAAAAAAAAAAAAAGTAAAAAGGAAAGTGGCAAAATGAAATATTCTTCTTACGCCTAAGAGGAAAAAAAGGGATGGGGGGAAAAAGGAAAAAGGAGAAGAACAACTATATAAGTCAAGAAATTACCCTTGAAAAATAGAATTTGCAAGAAAAGAATTTTTGTTTTGTATTATGTATAAAATTTATTTTTTTAGTGACAATAATTTTTAATGTATGGTTTTTTTAGTAATTCGAACATTTAATGTTGTGTGTTGTAATTTTTTAACATGAATACTTATATATTAGGCTGTTTAAATATTAATGGAATGATTAATGAGTAATTTTTCTTCATAATATAGAACAAGAAATCCTACAACCGAAGCTTAAAAAAAGGAAAAAGAAAAAAAAATGTTTGTTTAACCATAGCTTGATGATGTATGATGAATTAGGCTCTTGTACGAGAGGTCACATTGTCATTTGTTTTTTTCCTCTATATCAATTTATCCAAAAAAAAAAAAAAAACATTAGTTAATTTTTAGGCTCAATGACGTTTTCGACAGTTAATAAGATCTAAAAGTTACAATTTTTATTATCTCCTTTATCATATTCACAAATTAAGATAAGGAATATGAAGAAGCCAGTTTGATTATTTTTACAATTAATAATGTTAGTGAAAACCTCATATTAGAACTATTTGTTTCTTATTCAAATTCTTTTTAACCCAATTTGCTTCTTATGTATCGCAACAGTAAGTCTAAAATTGTGTGTTGAAACTAATTAAAATATCATGATTGCAGATATAATCTAACGATTCTTTATAAAATATATAATTTAAATTCTGTCCCTTCCAAATTCAAAAATGAAAAAACTAATTAGAAGTTAAACAAGAAACGAGGTATTGACAATTATGAAAGAATTAATGAAGAGAAAATCAAGCAAATTCCTAAATTATGTTCTGAAATCTTTGCTTTAACAATCCAAGTACATGCAGTTGAAGTATCTATATACACTAATCTAACAAAATAAAGTAATAAAATCAAGATCAAAATAAGAATAAATATTGGTCATAATATATGAATTTTTTTTTTTAAAATAGAGAAACATCTCAATTCTGAGGGCAATTATTTGAAACTAGGTCAAATTCTGAAAATGCCACATTGATAATGACCCTTAATTATTTATATATATATATATATATATATATTGGTCTCCACATCCAAATTACCAATTGGGCATTTCTCCACGTATATAGCCCTAGTACAATTGGCATTTTCCACTCTGTCTTCTTGCTATATAAGTCCGTGTATATATATATATTTGAGGTGAACATCAAGCACTCTTACATTATTTTTAAAAAAGTCAAATTTATCTCTTTGGAAAGAGTAGTGCCGTATGAATCTTTAACTTGTCTTGATTTGGTTTCAAAACGTGGCCCTAGCACATCCCATGTGTATAAATATGTGTTGTTTTCCAAGGCTCACTATTGTCATTACCCACACAATTATAGGGTCCGATATACTCCCAAACTTGTCATCTTTTATCAATTTATTCCCTAAAATTGTTACAATGTTACTCTTTATGGATTAAGTTTCGTTAAGTTAGTCACGAAATGCCTACATTCTATGATAAAACGGAAAACTCCGATAAAAAATTTTCGATTTAATACAAATCCCAATATAAATCTTTCAACCAAGGGATCAACTATCAAAATTAAAAATTTGATGGATAAATTATCAAATGATAATAGATTTAGGGAGTATCAATGCGAAATACTGCACAATTGTATTCTTTTTTTTTTTTTAACAGTAAAAATCCGAAAAATGGGTCACCGAACCTATCATATTATATTTGGACATTACTCTTAAATGCTAATAAGAATGTTACTGAAATACATGAAATATAGTTCTAGGTACGTTAAATTAAAAATTGAGCTGATAAAAATAAATTGATGAATAAATAATATAACAGTATTCAAATATGAAATTATGTAATTAGTTATTACGTTACATTTCAGTTTTATGATTGAATTTTAAATTCAGATTTATGTTATATATATGCTTACTTAGAATATTTAGAAGTCTATATATACTTCATCAATCATAATTTATTGAGAAAATTAAATGAATAGCTATGTTTTGAATGCATTCTTATAATTTTATTCACTCTAATATCAAAATTAATAATTTTAATATTATAAAATAGCAAAATTGTCAACTTGAATTTTAGACCACATATCGACAACAATAATTCTAGATCGCTAGCCCATCATTTTCAGAGATATGCATTCAATAATTTATAGTGCTATCATTTGAAGGGTTTTTTTGGCACGTTCCCATCATTATTTACTTGCAAAACATTTACACATACCAACAATAATTCGATTTTGATTTATAGTTTGATCGATCTGTTTTTGGTCAATCCTTTGCCGTTCTAGATCACTCCTTTTTATCTAGGGATACACACATACACATATATATATATATATGTGTGTGTAAGCAATAAATGTACGCATATATATGTATATGTAGGCGTAGAAAATGTATACAAAATTACAAATGGAGCTAATTTAGAGGTAGGGATAATTAGCCCAGATCTGAACTTTTAAGATTAAAAAAAAATGTAAATTGTTAGGTTTGTCCTTAAATTTTTATCTTTAAGCAATTTTAGTTCCTGAATTTTTTTTTATAATTAAAATACCCTTAAATTTTTAAAATATTATTATAATAGTCATTTACGTTAAATTTTAAAAAGAATCTATTAGTTAATATTATTTATTTTATCAAATTACTAACAAATTCTTTTTAAAAATTTTAATAAAAATGATTGTTGGGAGAGAGGGAGAGAGAAGTCTCTGCGAAAGGAGGCTGCACGTTCTCTCTAGATTCTCTCTCTTAATTATTCTTTTTTTGTGATGACATCCAAAATTCTCTGGCACGTTCTCTCTCCTGTTTCTGTCTCTAGATTCTCTTTCTCTCCCTCCTGTTTCTGTCTCTAGATTCTCTCTCTCTTAATTATTCTTTTTTTATTTTTTTTTGTGATAATATCCAAAATTCTCTTGCACATTATCTCTCCTGTTTCTGTCTCTATATTCTCTCTCTTTTAATTATTCTTTTTTTGGGATAATATCCAAAATTCTCTTGCACGTTCTCTCTCCTGTTTTTGTCTCTAGATTCTCTTTCTCTCCCTCCTGTTTCTGTCTCTAGATTCTCTCTCTCTTAATTATTCTTTTTTTGTGATATTATTCAAAATTTTCTTGCACGTTCTCTCTCCTGTTTCTGTCTTTAGATTCTCTCTCTTAATTTTTTTTTTTTGTGATAAATATCCAAAATTCTGTTCTCTCTCCTGTTTCTGTCTCCAGATTCTCTTTCTCTTAATTATTCTTTTTTGTGATAATTCCAAAATTCTCTTTGGTGGCGGATTTCGCACGCCAGGGCAATTCCCATTTGCATCCTCTTCTTCTTCTTCTTCTCTTCTTTCCTTTCATTTAATACATATATACGCATATATATATATACATATATATATATATATTCACTTCTCTCCTCCTAATTATTTTACACCCTTCTTCTTCTTCTCTCCCACTTTCTCTGGAATTCTTCATTTTCTCACGAAATCCATCATTTGGGTCGCCAAAAGATCTGATTTTGAGCTCGGATTCTGACCGATTCCGGTCTCTGTTCGTGTTCTCCGACCTCAATTTCGGGCGTTAGGGCTTGGGTTCCATGGGGAATCGTTGGGTGAGCGGAGCTCCGAGCGAAAAAAATCATCATAAGGGTAGGAAGAAGAAGAACAAGCAGAACCCTTTCGCCCTACATTACAGCGCGAGCCACCATGGGAACGGCGGGACCATGTTCTCCGTGCTGAAGGACCCGACCGGCCGCAAAATCGAGCTCCAGTACGAGCTCGGCCGCGAGCTCAGGAGAGGGGAGTTCGGGATCACGTATCTCTGTACGGACAAGGCCACCGGGGAGAATTTTGCCTGCAAGTCGATCTCGAAGAAGAAGCTGAGGACCGCCATAGATATTGATGACGTCAGGACGGAGGTCAAGATCATGAGGCACTTGCCAAGGCACCCGAACATAGTCACCTTGAAGCATACCTATGAGGACGACAATGCCGTTCATCTGGTTATGGAGCTCTGTGAAGGTGGGGAGTTGTTAGACCGGATTGTCGCCAGGGGTCATTACACGGAGAGAGCTGCCGCGGCTGTTACCAAGACTATTGTCGAAGTTGTTCGGGTAAATGTTTGGCAATTTTGATTCTGATTTTAATATATATATATATATATATATTTGTTGATATATATATATATATATATATATTGGTATTTGATCTGTGTGTGAATTTTGGAACTTTGGAGTTTGATTTCGTGATTTGGGTATCGTGATTGTGGTGTTTAGTGGAAACTTTCTGTTTTTATTTTTTTATTTGTTTAGATTCGTTACTTGAAATTAAAATGCTTTTTTGCAAGCACAGAAGAATTTTGTGAGCTAGATTCTGGTGGTCAAATTGCAGTTTTTGTTTGTGATGTTTGGATTTTGCAAATTGATACTTGTACCCTTTTCTTTCCTGTGTGGATTCCACTTTTATTAGAATTTTGTACTTTACAATCCACGTTTTCTGTTTGGTTAGAATCTGCACCAAATTTATTGTCAAATTCTGGAAATTAAATAGTTATTGATCATATTTTTTGCCTGCGTTTTTAGCAAAATTTAGTTTTGCACCTGTTCTTATTGACCTTTTTTGTTTTGCAGGTTTGCCACAAGCATGGTGTGATGCACCGGGATCTAAAACCTGAGAACTTTCTGTTCGGAAACATGAAGGAAACGGCACCGCTGAAGGCGATTGATTTTGGGTTGTCTGTCTTTTTCAAACCTGGTAATTTTTTGTCGACGCTGTAGTAGCTTGCGTTATTTCAGTATCACTATCATTACGTTGCTTTCTTCCTGGTGTTTTAGCTGAGTCTGGCATTTATGCAGGCGAAAGATTCACTGAAATTGTTGGAAGTCCGTGTTACATAGCTCCTGAGGTGCTAAAGCGGAATTATGGCCCAGAAGTAGATGTTTGGAGTGCTGGAGTAATTCTGTACATGTTGCTTTGCGGTGTTCCACCTTTTACAGGAGGTTGGTTTTCTATATCTTTTTGTCTGAACATTTACTCTAGTAAGAGTTGAAACCGCTACAGGAGATAAATATTCTCAGATTCATAATGCACATTTGTTGCTATACATTTGAAGGGAATAGTGAACTTCTTACCTTTCAAGTTTAGCAAATTTGAAGAGGGTTAGTTAGAAATGTAAACCGTATAGGAAATGTTAACTCTGCTCTTGGCTGGGTTCTAATTCAAAACATGTTTTCTTATGGTGCAGAAACTGAAGAGGAAGTTGCACAAGCAATTATACGCTCCGTTTTGGATTTTAAGAGGGATCCTTGGCCTAAAGTTTCTGAGACTGCAAAAGACCTCGTGAGAAAGATGCTTGACCCTGATCCTAGGCGCAGACTCACGGCTCAGGAAGTGCTAGGTAACATTCTGTTTAATGGTTGGAAAACCTTTTTCATGAGTGGAATTTTTCAGAATTCTTGATGTCAAAAACAGAAAGTTGGATAAAAAATTCATCCTCTTTCTGAAATGTAGATCATCCTTGGTTGCAAAATGCAAAGAGAGCTCCAAATGTTGCTTTAGGTGAAACTGTTAGAGCAAGGCTCAAGCAATTCTCGGTCATGAACAAGCTCAAGAAAAGAGCACTGAGGGTAATGTTCAGACCAATCTCTTTTGCTTTGATTTTTTCGTTGAGAAAATCTTATCAGGCCTTTTGGTGTCTGTTTTGGATGTTTTTTGTATTTGATATGCCTGTGAATGATTTTCTTTTCCCTTTTTTTTTTAAATTTCAAATTAACAGGTAATAGCTGAGCACTTATCTGTGGAAGAAGTTGCTGGCATTAAGGAAGGATTTGTTCTTATGGATACTAGCAAGAGAGGAAAGATTAACATGGACGAGCTAAAGGCTGGATTGCATAAGCTTGGCCATCAGATTCCCGATGCAGATGTTCAAATTTTGATGGAAGCTGTAAGTATTAACCGCATTTTATAGCCATGAACTTGTTAATATTGATAGAAGCACAACACGGGACATTCATACACTCACTCACTCACGCTCATTCAGATATAGTTCATCGCCTTTTATGGTACTTTAAAGATCCGAATACAAGCACAATATGAGGCATATAAAGTGACATCCTCTCTTTTGGGGCAAAACTGGTTTTCCTGGATGGTTATGTGTGAATTTTGCGAACATGAACAGTGTTGTGCGTCAATGAAAGTTTTCGTGACATTTGTAATCTGGATACTATTACTGCGCTTACCATCTCTGCCAGAACGCTTAATTTTCTGATAATAAACTCAACACGTTCTGCACGTGGGACTAACTAGAATTTGACTTGCAGGGTGACGTGGATAAGGATGGATATCTAGACTATGGAGAATTTGTAGCCATTTCTGTTCACCTAAGGAAGATGGGCAATGATGAAGAGCACCTTCACAAAGCCTTTGAATTCTTCGACAGAAACCAAACCGGATATATCGAAGTTGAAGAGCTAAGACATGCCTTGGCCGATGACGTTCAAGACAACAATGAAGAAGTCATCAACGCCATCATGCAAGGTGTGGACACCAACAAGGTTTGTAATGTCTTGATATCTGTGATTTGCTATTCTTAAGATATTTTTGTTTTTGTACCCGGTTTTACGCAAAGTAGCCAACTGTTCTTGATCTCTTTGAGTTCATACTCGTTCCCTTCCATTAACTTGCAGGATGGACGAATAAGTTACAAAGAGTTCGCCGCAATGATGGAGGCTGGCACAGATTGGAGGAAGGCATCAAGGCAGTACTCGCGAGAGCGGTTCAACAGTCTCAGTTTGAGACTGATGAAGGATGGATCATTGCCGTTTGACAACGAGATTAGATAGAACTCAAAAGATCGGTAGAAAATCACTCTGGGGGAAGTTGCATACTAAAGAAAAAGAATCTTCAATTTTTTTCTTTTTTCTTTTTGGGTAATTGTTTCCGCAATTATTCTTCTTTTCACACTTCTAGTTCCTCCCATGATGATTTTCTAATCCATTTTGAGAGATTATTTTCCTTTTTTCGTTCTTGGAGGGTGGGGGATTTGAGTAGGATTTGTTGCACAGTGTGTCGGTATCGTGTTCCGAGTTGTTGTATGTTTCGTTTGTTTGTTTTAAGAGTAGTTGGGGAAAGGAGTGAGTTCAACAGGAAGTTAATTGTGACTGTAAATATGTTACCCAGAAAAAGTGGTATATTTTTATCCGAATCATCGTCTTTGTAGTCGTGAAGTGAATTATCGGTAGATATAATATCCGTTTTCATGTGAATATTGGTTGACATGTCAAAGCTGGCAAGATCCAACTCTTTGTTGTCTTTCATGTCTTTCTCATGCAGCAAATAAAGGAAGTTGCTTTTATGGTGCATCGATTATCGGTAGTTAAAATTCTGAGCTAGCGCAATATTACCCTAGACAGGAAGGAAATGTATCATTGAGTCAGTTCTTTTCCGTTCCATTCATGAGTAATCTTTGGAATTTCGGGATTTCTTTTATAAATGATGAGATAAGGACTGGATGGCATTAATGAGCCCCTTTAGGAAATTAGTTGTATTGGCCTTCAGGCCTAAGCTACACATTCTAAACTAGTCTCCTATCGGTGTGTAGCACAAATTTAGGGGTCATAAAATCATGTTGGCCGGGCGTGTTTGGATCGTGTTCGTGTGGGATTAAGGTCTAGAATTTGCAAGATTTCTATTAATCCGAACATGGCCTCCGTCACGAACGGGTTGGAAATCCAAACCCTAACATCATTTGCCCCTCGGTAACCCCTAACACGACATGCCATGATTCCACAATCCGTTTAGGGGGGCATTCTCTTGGTGACCTCTAATTTTTTGAATCCGAAATGAAAGAACCCATTACTCGAAGAGAACTTGAATTCCGATCAAGCTTTAAGAATTTTTCTTTCAACACAAATTTTATTAAAAGTTAGCAATATTCAGTAATAATCCCTTCATCTTGATCAATCCTAGCCATCAGAAGTTAAAAGCCCATACCTTGCCCCAAACATTACAACATTATGTCTACTAGACATCACGAGAAATTCACAATGAAGTTCTACTAACAACATGGAGTAAGTAACACTGTCAATTCATAAGGGGTTTTTCGAGGAATGCCCTAAAAATAATACATTTTTGAAATATTATTTTATCTATAATGGTTTCAGGAATTTTTTTTTCCTTATTCCAATATCAAATAAAAAGTAGTCAATAAGAAAACAAAATCCAAAACCATTAATTAAATGTAGCAAGAATCCTAAACATATATACACTAAAGAGGCAATTCTTACAATTTCCTCGGTCCATGAATTATGATTCAAACTTAAATATTTTATTCTAATGGGTTGTAGGATCAAAATGGGGTTGATATAGAAGTATAAAAAGGCCGCTCAATTTGTTAAGCAGGTTTGGGCCTTGATTCAGACAATTCATAGCAGGCAAATTGTCCCCAAATTCATAGAGTAATGAAAATGCTAGTAACATGTAGATGATGTTAAATATTATTGATGTCGTTTAATATTATTCTAGAGCAATTCTACATGTATCCACTAAATTCATGAATATCTCCACTAAATTATAATATATATTTATTATAATTATATGTTATAATACAATTACATTAAAAACTAATAAAAATGCACCTTCAACATACCACCACATTCACCATAAATCAAAATAATTTATTTTGAAGGAAATAAAAAATGAAAACCCCACAATCTACAAAAAGAACTGGTTTTTTTTTTTTTCATCAAAGGAATTAATTAAAAAAAAAAACCAATCTTTTGGTTAACCACCCTAATTTCAACTTTATGAGTCTACACTGTACCCCATCAAGTTACTTCTCAAAAATCAAAAGAACCAAAAGAACGAATGTCTCTGAAGAGTAAATGAAAACGAAAGTTTTTTTTTTTTTTTTATATTTTTTTTTTGCTCAACTTTATTTCTAAAATTTTTGTTTTTTTACTTTTTTTTTTGTCCTCTTTTTGTTAGTATTTTTATGATCATTGTTGGTGACTTTTTTATTACTTCTATTTTTTTTTTTTTTAGTAATTAGCTATCTTATTTCTTGTTAATGAGATTTTTTTAATGCAAAAATATTAATAACAGAATATGATGGTGAGTATGTTGTTATATATATATATATATATATATATAGCCTAGGTTTTTTTTTTTTTTTTTGGAGAAACTTTATTTTAATGAGAAACATTTTTACTCATTAGATTCTTTTTTATTTTATAAATCAAAATCAAAATTAAAACTGGAGTTGTGGATAAGAGGATTAAATTACGTATTATTAAAATAGTATTTATAAAAGCATAGATTTTAAAAGAAAAATATTAGGAACGTCAACTCTAATCCTAATCTTTTAATATTAACCTATATGGTATATGAATTGTTATTTTTTTTATTAGTAAGTATTTAAAGTATTGCCACATAAATTGATTGCATTTACCAATAAAAATATGACATGTAAATTGATACTCAAAAAATTGAGAATATATTTAGTGTCCAATAAAGTGATACCGACCACTTAGGATATGACCTAACTTTTATAATAGAAAGATAAATGGTCGCATTGCGTCCACGGCCAATCCCACTCTTTCGGGCCTTGTCAGGAGCCTAGCAGTACTCATTAGTAAAAATTATTAATTAAGTGAAATATTAATTTATTAAGAGTGTAGTGCTGTAAAGATGAGCCGTCCAACCCGACTAATGTGATCGAAAAGGAAATATAGAACAAGGCAAATTGACCATTCGATGAAGGAAAAAGGTAGCCCAGCCGGGCCAATCCGTATATTTACTAGGAAATTTAATGGTTTTCTTAATATAATATAATAATAGAGAAAATTACCTAAATAATAACTTTTTTTATCTATTGACCAATATAACATAAATTATTTATTTTTAACCAACATGACACAAATTTTAGTTAACTTTAGTTTAATTTTATGTTATATTGATCTAATATTAATTTTTTGTGCCATATTACTGCAACGATATCTAAATTTATGTAATTTACATGCTTTCCCATTTTCTTTAAAATTTTCAAATAACGTACATAAAAAATGCCCATGTAAGTTGGGCCGTTGGCCCATGGGCCAAAATTTTCAGCCCCACTAGGCCCAAACGTTGGAGTTGGGCCAATCCGGTCTGGGGTGTATGACCAGCCCACATGTCAAAGATAAATTACAGCAAATATGCTATTTTTTAAAATTGTTTAAAGTAAAAAACATATTTGAAAATGTTTGAGACAAATTATAATGTTAAATTGTTTAGCAATAAAAAAAAAATTTAAGACAATTTTGTTCGAAATATACTTTGTAATTACAATAGTTATCATAAATATAATATTCATCGTAAATGTTTTGTTTACAATAATGTTTTTAAGATAATTTTATCGTGAATATACTTCGTAAATTAACTTTTATCATATATATATACTATTATCATCACCTAAAAAGTTTTTGCTATTTATTAAATTTTTTTTAGTAGAGATTTTTAGTTTTATTTCCCTCCTCCTCCCCATGCCAAAATAGCGGGTCACAAGCTATTCCGTCTAACCAAACACATATTTTCAATTTGAGGAGTATAAGGGACATCAACTTCCAATTTTTTTGAAGATGTTCCTAACATTTTTCTTACAGTTTTAATTGAGCGTAAATATGACCACTAAAATTCAAATGAGAAAAAGAGGTAAATAGCACTTTTTGGCAAATATTAATGATTAATAGTATGTCTTAAAAATATTCATGATAAATAACCTATTTATAATAAATAATTTATTTGCTAAGAACATTTGTAATAAAATTAATTATTATTGCAAATACTCTATTTATCAAAATATTTTAAAATTTATTATTTATCTTAAATATTTTCAAAAAAATAGCAAATTGGCTATAATTTCTGAATTCATATCCACCCTTATTTGTAAAAAAGAGGAGCAATTATTTCCAAGCTCAAAATAAAAACATTAGGGGCTGTTCATTTTTGTCCAAAATGAGGATGACAAGTGTTGTAATTTGTTACCATTTTATTTTTATTTTTGCTGGTTTTTCAGATGAAAGAGCACATAAACCTGATTGCCATATAATAGTTTTCAGTCTCTCGTATGGGTGATGGATCTGTGTGAAGTTAAATAAAGTGACACAAAAGATTCCTAGGCAAAAGGCAAATTTGACGCTTCAAATTGTTTCTTATTGGACCGTAATCTATCTTAGGCTCCCTTTAGGGACGTTTTTCCAAAAGTTTTTTTCAAACATATTTTTGTCTTTTTCCTTCAATTTTACTATTTATTTTTCTAAATATTTTAAAAAAATTCAAATTTTAAAAGTCAATAACTTTATTATTTTAAGACGAAATGAGATGATTTTTTTTCTCAAATTGCATAGAATTTCGAGATGAGCGAAATAAGACCCATATTGCTAATTGTTTTTTGTACACATTTTAAAATTTTATACTTTTTCACTCCAAACAGTTTATTTTCACTAAACGCACATTTCTTACACTCAAACTATCTCTAATCTCCAAAATACCGTCTCTAAATGTGTCCCCAAATGGGGCTTAGTCTTAGTCAGCTACTTAAGCAAGCTATTCCATGACCAAATAAGTTTATTATTCATACCAAAAAAAAAAAAAAAAAAAAGGAAAGATGGCAAAATGAAATATTCTTCTTACGCCTAAGAAGAAAAAAAAAAAAAAAAGGGCGGGGGAAAAAAGGAAAAAAAAGAACAACTCTTTAAGTCAAGAAATTACCCTTGAAAAACAGAATTTGCAAGAAAAGAATTTTTGTTTTGTATTATGGATAAAATTTATTATTTTAGAGACACTAATTTTTAATGTACGGTCTATTTTAATAATTCAAGCATTTAATGTTGTGTATTGTAATTTTTAACATGAATACTTATATATTAGGCTGTTAAAATATTAATGGAATGATTAATGAGTAATTTTTCTTCATATTATAGAGCAAGAATCCTACAACCGAAGCTTAAAAAAAGGAAAAAGAAAAAAAAAATGTTTGTTTAACCATAGCTTGATGGTGTCTGATGAATTAGGCTCTTGTACGAGAGGTCACATTGTCATTTGTTTTTTCGTCTATATCTATTTATCCAAAAAAAAAAAAAAGAAAAAAAAGAAACATTAGTTAATTTTAGGCTCAATGACGTTTTCGACAGTTAAGATCTAAAAGTTATAATTTTTATTATCTCCTTTCTCATATTCACAAATTAAGATAAGGAATATGTAGAAGCCAGTTTGATTATTTTTACAATAAATAATGTTGGTGAAAACCTCATATTTGAACTATTTGTTTCTTATTCAAATTCTTTTTAACCCAATTTGCTTCTTATATATCGCAACAGTAAGTCTAAAATTGTGTATTGAAACTAATTAAAATATCATGATTGCAGATATAATATAAGGATTCTGTATAAAGTATATAATTTAAATTTTTTCCCTTCCAAATTCAAAAATGAAAAAACTAATTAGAACTTAAACAAGAAACAAAGTATTGACAATTAAGAAAGGATTAATGAAGAGAAAATCAAGCAAATTCCTAATTTATGTTCTGAAATCTTTGCTTTAACAATCCAAGTACATGTAGTTGAAGTATGTATACACACTAATCTAACAAAATAAAGTAATAAAATCAAGATCAAAATAAGAATAAATAATGGTCATAATATATGAAGATTTTTTTTTTTAATAGAGAAACGTATCAATTCTGAGTGCAATTATTTGAAACTAGGTCAAATTCTGAAAATGCCACATTGATAATGACCCTTTAATTATTAATATATATTGGTCTCCACATCCAAATTACCAATTTGGGCATTTCTCCTCGTATATAGCCCTAGTACAATTGGCATTTTCCCCTCTGTCTTCTTGCTATATAAGTCCGTGTGTATATATATATATATATATATATATATTTGAGGTGAAAATCAAGCACTCTTACAGTATTTTTAAAAAAGTCAAATTCAATTATCTCTTTGGAAAGAGTAGTGCCGTATGAATCTTTAACTTGTCTTGATCTGGTTTCAAAATGTGGCCCTAGCACATCCCATGTGTATATGTATGTGTTGTTTTCCAGGCTCACTATTGTCATCACCCACACAATTATACGGTCCGATATACTCACAAACTTGTCATCTTCTGCCAATTTATTCCCTAAAATTGTCACAATGTTACTCTTTATCGATTAAGTTTTCATTACGTTAGTCATGAAATGTCCACATTCTATGATAAAACGGAAAACTCCGATAAATTTTTTTGAATTTAATACAAATCCCAATATAAATCTTTCAACTAAGAAATCAACTATCAAAATTAAAAATTTGATGGATAAATTATCAAATGGTGATAGATTTAGGGGGTATCAATGCGAAATATCGCACAATTATATTCCTCTTTTTTTTTTTAAACAGTAAAAATCCAAAAAATAGGTCACCGAACCTATCATATTATATTTGGACGTTATTCTTAAATGCTAATAAGAATGTTACTGAAATATATGAAATATAGTTCTAGGCACGTTAAATTGAAAATTGAGATGATAAAAATAAGTTGATGAATAAATAATATTACAGTATTCAAATATAAAATTATGTAATTAATTATTAAGTTATATTTCAGTTTTATGATTGAATTTTAAATTCAGATTTATGTTATCTATATGCTTACTGAGAATATATAGAAGTATATATGTACTTCATGAATCATAATTTATTGAGAAAATTAAGTAGATTATCAACTTGAATTTTAGACCACATATCGAAAACAATAATTCTAGATCGCCAGCCCATCATTTTCAGTGATATGCATTCAATAATTTATAGTGCTGTCATTTGAACAGTTTTTTGGCACGTCCCCATCATTATTTACTTACTTGCAAAACATTTACACATACCAACAATCATTTGATTTTGATATATAGTTTGATCGATCTGTTTTTGGTCAATCCTTTACCGTTCTAGATCACTCCTTTTCATCTAGGGACGCACACACACATATATATATATATATATATATGTGTCAGCAATAAATGTACGCATATATATATATATGTGGGGGGTAGAAAGTGTATACAAAATTACAAATGGAGCTAATTTACAGGTAGGGATAATTAGCCAAGATCTGAACTTTTAAGTTAAAAAAAAAAAAAAAAAAAAGGGTAAATTGCTAGGTTGGTCTCTAAACTTTTAACTTTAAGTAACTTTTGTCCCTGAACTTTTTTTTTTTGGTAGTTGGAATGCCCCTAAATTTTTAAAATATTACTACAATAGTCCTTCACGTTAAGTTTTGGATGGAATCTGTTAGTTAACATTACTTTTTGACCAAATTACTAACAAATTCCATTTAAAAATTAACAAAAATGACTGTTGTAACAACATTTTAATAATTTAGGTGCATTCCTTTTTGTATCTGAAATGTTCATAACCTATTATAAACGTTGCTATAGTAGTATTTTTCGTTAATTTTTTATGAAATCCGAAGTTAGCACCATTTTTTGACCAAATTACTAACAGATTTCGTTCAAAAATTAATAGAAAAAACTATTGTAGCAAGATTTTAAAAGTTTAGGGGTATTCCAGCTAAAAAAAAGTTCAAGGACTAAAATTGTACAATACTAAGAGTCTAGGGACTGAATAAACAATTTACCTAAAAAAAGTGTTTGATTGCTTGATTTTGACTCTTTGGTTGGCCCTTTATTTGCAATTTTTACAATTCTCTCGACTATTCCCACTCTCTCCTCTCTCTAGAAGAAGTCCAAAATAAGGGAGACAATTAGCATTCAGCGCAATCACAGATTCACGTGAGGTACAAATTAAAGTAAGAAATGGGCCTAACTGGATACGTGTACAACATTCCAAATGTGGTAGATATTCCATGTTTAGTTCGTTCATTTGTTCTTTCCTTCCATGCCTAACGCATGTAGTTCAAATTTATATATATATATATATATTAAAAGCACGAATATTGATTTTCATCTATATTTTAATGCTTATCTCGTGATGCTTCTAACACTCATCATTTGGCCTTTTTTTCGTTCTACTTGTCTATTTCACAAGCATAAAACATATGCTCTCCAACAAATTTACATCATAATTATATTAACCTAGCTAAAATATCCAAATAATTTACAAATTGATAAAAATCTGATTACGGTTTAAAAAAAAAAAAAAAAAAAAAAATTCCCCTTCGTAAACCAATACAAAATTCTCCTTCTTTTTTCCAAGAAAAAGTGAAAAGAATACAGTAGTACTATGTCATTTTTTGCTAAAGGTATTCATAATACTGCCCCCTAAAAATCTTAGATTAATTAGAATAACTAGCCTCAAAATTTAATAAGCTTGGAACACACAGTAGTATTTAGTTGTCATCCTAAAATAGTATGATGGGGTGGGGGGCGCAAAAAGGGTTAGAAAACCACACATATATACATATATTTTCACGTAATATATAGTGTATATTTGTATGTGTTCTCAATAGAAAACTACTTATAACTGTTTAAGATTTTAAAGCGCAACATATAAACCACCAAAAGTTTTTCACTTGGCAGAAAAAAAAAATAAATATCAATCTATCGAACGCCAAATGTGCGACTTAGAAAAAAAAACAGAAAAAACAAGAAGAGAAAAGAAAAGAAAAGAAAAGAATATAATATATACGTATATAGATAGAAAAAGAGAGAAGAGGGGGGAAGGCGGTGAGGGGAGGTGGGGTGGTCGGCCATGGTTTTATATTGAAAGGACTGATATTTACCAAATATCAGTAAAATATTTACCATTGACTTTTTTTTTAAATTTTTTTTATTTTTATAAATTAAATGATCCGATAGTAACACCCTCATCGTCTAATTTTTAATCCTATAGACAGAATTCACTTCATTAAGAATAATAGAAAAGATATAAGCTTCTAACCCAATCTCTTACGACCGTTAATTCAATCCTTATTATATTTAGCATCGACTTTAATTCAGTATTAGTTGATCTTTCAACAACGTTAGTCAAAACACATCATTTTTGTACCTTATAAAATCATTACTTTGAAGTGCTGATTTGGCCACTAGATATCAGTATTTTGATTTGGCGCTTGTTGTATCACTTCTCACAAGTAATTCGTCGTTGTTTACCCCCAAATAAGAAAAAGAAAAAAAAAGTAAATTTTTTGTTTAATCTTAATTATGAGATCATTTAACACTACTACACTTGTCGAATATTCGGAATTTAAATGGTAAACTTCTACATAACAAAGTACAAAAATTTTAGTATCCCAAAATATAATTTACGCCTGCAGCTTTCTAGGCCTTGATTTGGGCAAATGCATATCAAAAATTTCAAGAGAAAAGTTACAAATATACTAATGCTCAGGAAAAGGGGGGAAAAAAATGAAATTAGCCCGTTTTAGGTATCTAAAATATAACAAAATAGGTGTTTTTACTAGCGATTTAAATTTTGAATAATATAAACACCCGTTTTTTAAAATTCGAAAGCAAATTAGTACAAAGATATTAAAGTTTGGGGACAAGATATTTTTTTTCTTGATTGTAACGATTGGAGAACTTAATCATGTGTATAGATATAAATGTTTATCAAAATTTGTACTACATGACAAACCAAATTGTGAGAAAAGGATTCCCCAAAACCAAATCTCCTGAAATGTCATCTTCAAGATATTCAAAATTTAAACCTACCACCTTACCGAGAAAAGGCCCTATCCTAGCTTGATGGAAGAAACTTCTAGGCATCACAATCATTCAAAGGCTTTATCTTCATATAAATATCTATCATATTGCATTATTAGGTGAGAAAAAAATGACAAGCTTCTCAGATCTGTCCATGCACTAAAATATTGCATTGAAGCATTAATTATACATATTAATTAAATGTGTTACGATAAGTTCTTTTCGGAAAGAAAATAAAATATATAAAAAAGGGTGAGTTTTGGCTTCTATTTCAACCTTCAACTAATTAGACATGATTAGTAATACAAAATACATCACTCATCTTTTATTAATGAGTTGTGCTCGACATCACAAGTATCCATTTACATCATTCTTAAGTAATGAACGTTGGCTTTAGAATGACGTGAAAAGTGTTTTGTGCTTAAGTGGACACATTTAATTTTGGAAAGATTAATATTATGGTTAATTTCGATTGTTATTCTCCTTTAAAATGTTACTTCGTTAAGCTTTCGGGAAATAATTATGTTATTTTCTGAATCTAATTTATAAAACTAAAGTGTTCTACCGATTAAAAATGGTGTCTTATAATACTATTATGAGTATCTTACCACAAAATGTTTCAAAAAATTCTACGTAATTTTAAGAAGTTAAAAAAAAATATAAAAAAAAAATCTTTCTAAAACCGTATGTGACGATCTAATATCAATATGTTTAAAAAAATTCTTGGGACAACTATATATATATATATATATATATATATAATACATACATTTAGATACATGATCATGGAAGCTATGGTGAAATGGGCACGGGTGTCAACACCTAAGTCCATGGATGAGCTCAAAAAATTAAAAAATAAAAATAAAAATAAAAATAATCCAAGAACACCTATTACTGATCGTGGCATGCATGAATCATGTCTAGATATTGTGTGCATGTGTTTGGTAGCTTCGCTAAAAACATTGAGATAATATTTTTCACATTTGTGTCCCTAGTAGGTAAAAAGCTGGTTCCATCACTAATCTCGAAGTTGGAGTCAGAATTTAACTTTTATGTCTTCTTATTTGTATTCTTCTTTTCTATCTCTCTAATAATATCATGATAATCATTTGTGAGATTTTAATTACAATAAATTTCAATAAAAATAGTTCCAAAAACTTCGATTCAAGCAGGCCAATCTAACGGCCTCTTAGTACAATTATTTATGTTAAGCTCTATGTTAACACGAAATTGACACATGATTATGCACATTAAATTTCAAAGAAAATCCTTCAAGTACTAACTCTTTTTCAAACTTTTAAATACTAACTCTCATGGTGATGAGTTGTAATCGTTTCAACGATAGACGTTTTTAATTGATGTGGTTATCATAGCATTAAAAGAGTGACAAGTTGACAACTCAGATGCCATATAAGGTGGTATTCAAGAGTTAGAATTAGAATTAGTGTCTTAGTATTTTTCTTAGCTTGCAATTGGTGTGCGGGTTAGAAATACAATTTTTAGGTTGAAATTGGTTGATTTTTTAAAAACTAGTTATACTTTTGGTCGACTTTTCAACAAAAAAAAATACAACAAAACTAATATGAAAAACTTAGGTTTGGACCTGAGAGCCAAACAAAAGCTTAATTTTAATAACAGGGACAAAGACAATTGAAAATCAAAAGTTTAAGGACTTCTTTATTGAAATTAAGGGTTTGTTTAGTTTGCTAACTTAACTCCAACTAAACTGTACTTTTTCATTTTAGTTTTTATCTTTTTTGAAAAAGTCAAAAAATTCTAATTAATTTTTGAAAAGTCAATCAACTCTAATTTAAAAATTTTACTTCCAACCAGCGAACAAAATGTATGCTAAAAGTTCAGTAAACAAACCAACAAGATAATACATAATTCAGACTAAATTAAGCCTCTGTTTGGTAAGTTAATTAAAGATGAAATTTTTAAGTTGGAATTTGTTGATTTTTTAAAAAATAATTATAAATTTTATTGACTTTTCAGAAAAAGATAAAAATTAAGATGAAAAAGTACAGTTTAGTTGGAGTTAAACTTAAAAAGCAAACAAAGACTAATAATTTTTTTTATTTTTTATATTTGTGAAAGGGGGGTCGAATTTACTTTACACGCGTCATTGACCGACTGGTAAAATCATTATTAATTTAGGTATATAGTTTCTAAAAAGTAAAACAGATGAAAACAATACTCACCATGTGGTTGGCAGCAGCGGAGCAGAGGTGATCATGTGAAAGTCGTTAATGCCTGTTATCTTTATCTTAAATGGCTGTTTGTGTCAGAGCTGACTAGGGTGAAACTCACTTGGACACTATCGAATGTCGGCTTTCAAATTCCCTTTTATTTATTTATTTATTTTTAAAATTTATTTATGGGAAGTTCACCAAATGTCGGCTTTCATTTACGTTGGTCCCGATTAGGCAACTGATCACCTGGATTCTCACATGCATGAAATGTCAAAAATTTCCTCAACCTTTCTCTCTAATTAATTTCCTTCCCAATCAAAAAAAAAATATATATTTTTAAAAGTAATTCTATTGTGAATAACTAGAGTTGTGAATGACTGAGCGCTAGTTCCTAAAAACAGCATTGTTAAAGTGTCTGATCTAAAATTTAACTTTTGAATATAATATCAACCCACGTTATAATGAATTGATATATTATGAAAGATATTGTTAGATTATCAATTTGTTTCACATTATTAAGTTATTGAACTATTATGATATTTATATATAAATTAGACTCATCTGTCTGAATTAATTTTGTCGATGCTATGTAATTAAGTCGATAGGATCATTATAATTGGTGTCCTAACTAGTAGTATTCTTTTAAAAGTAATTCTTAAAACCAAATTCACCCTTTGGATAGCTATTTATTTGGCCATAACATGGTTTGTTGAGGAAAAAAAACCCCTCCAAGCACGTCAGAAAAATAAACTTAGACGGAATTCAACATAAACGTAGAGAAGACAAAGACATATATAGTTCAATAAAATTGTCTATGTCTAGAGGAAAGAGAAAAATAAATGCACTATAACAACTTCAAAATTACAGACTCAACAAACTCTCACAACCTAAAACTTCTTATACTCTTTTATTTATTTCTCTTCTCACTTTTTTCTCAATGCAAACAGTCTTTTTCTCACTCCTCTAGCCACCTATAACTCTAAACAAAAGAAAATTACCTTTTAGACTCTCAATGAATCATAACATTTACCCTAACCTAAACGCATAAAACAAAACATAACCCAAAAAAATAATTTGAATGTGACCTAGGTTCTTAATCACATAGATACCAACATTGAACGCACTCTTTTAAAAAAAAAAAAAAAAAAAAAAAAAAAACTATCTACCAATTTTTGTACAGGTGTGCCTTGGTACATAGGATACTAATTCTCCCGAGGACATGTTTTATTATGCAACCAAACGGAGATTCCCTAATCTTAAAAAATCTTTCAATTTTTATGGAATTAATTTTGTTGACCCCCAAAAATTCTACAATATTACTCTTGAAAGTAATCAAAGTAGTGTCTAAACGGTCTATACGTCAGACAAGCGTAGACAATTGTACCAACTTTGACAGCTTATATAAAGAAAACGACACTACATATTGACAACAATAAAATAATAATAATAATAATAATAATAATAATAATAAACCATTCTATGATTGGGAACACACTAATTATTGTGCTTAAAACCTATATTATTTATGTTGTTTCTTTCAAGTGTTATACGCTTCAATTATAATATATAAATAAATATATATGTACACACACACACACACACACATATACGTTTGAGAAAAATGTTGAAAAGACATTGAATTATCGATGTACACGTAATGACTAACGACATGATTTATTTGGACACATTTAGATATTTAATTAGCGGATGATTCAAATGATTTAATTGTTTACTAAAAAGTCGGTCTAACTTTGATAAACCAAGACGACAAACTTTCTCCTAAAAGATTAACTTGTCTAGTTGTACACTAATATACAGTGGTATAACTTAATTGATTTATTAATTATAAAAATATGTATGATTGGTAAATTGATGTGGAAGTGGTTGGATACGTACTTAGAATAGTTAATGTTATACAACTCACGACAATTATTATAGTTAGCATTTGCATGTAGTAGCTAGCTAGTTGGTTTGTCTCACATTTTGTAACGCATACGACATAGTCCACGATTAGTTATCTTTATAGTACCACACATTAGTTGTCAAAAAATTTATAAATCTCTTCATAAAAAAATATCCTTAATTTAATCAAGCTCTTAGTTATTTTATATTTCAAAATCACATCAAAATATATAAAAGAAAAATGTTACGAAATTAAGAACGAATAGGCAACAAGAAATTCGGAAAAACAAGAACATATAGATTTACATGGAAAACCGTATGCGGGGAAAAACCACGGGCAAAGGAGAAGAAAATGAACTAAATCAAATATCAGCACAAGAAAAGCGGCTATAGCAAAAAGAGCTCAATAATGAAACCCTAAAATTACATCATATATATACCAAAACTCTAAAACGTGAACTGGGTGAAAAACCGGATTGGGTCCGTACCACGGGAGAATAAAATTTATGTTGATCTAATAATTTGAAATATACCCTCATGAATAGGATATATAACTTAACACAAAATTCTCTCTCTCTCTCTCTCTCTTCTTCTTTTTTTTTTTTTTTTTTTAAGAGAGAATTGTATCAATTAAACAAAGTTTATAAGCACCAATATGAATGACTCCATGATGTATGAGATATAACTCTCGACTAAGATCGGATTCATTAGTAAAATTTGATAAAATTCAAAAAGAAAGACGTATGTCGAAACAGGATCACAAAAAGTTCATCAACTTTAATAATCGAGCACACATAAAGTTTGTTTTAACGGTCTAAATCCTCCTTTCCATTAAGATTAGGAACCAGTAATATAATCTATGACACTGAGGTGATAACAAATTGAGAAGTTGCCAATAGTGTACAAATTGCTTTTGAGTTGTTAATGCCATACTCTTATCAATTAGCTCTCATCATAATAACGAGTGAATTTTTCATGTATATCAGGACATCTCGTTACAGCCAGATCCAACGTGTTCTGGGCCCCACATGTCGTGAGAAAATATAAACGACATTAAAAAACGACAACGTCCCAAGAAACGACATCTTTATTTAAAAAAAAGTAACCGCCACTTAAGGCTATAATCCCGGCTGCAGGTGGGGGCCGCGAAAGCCGTGGCCAACATGGCAAAGAGAAGCACGCAAACGAGATTTTTGCAAGAAATGACGTGGATATCACACGTGTTGAATTTATAATGGGCTGATATCTGACATCCGATCTAGCACCCAAACAAGACTTGCAGGGATATCTGACACGTGTTAAAATTACAACGGGCCAGTGATCCAATATTTCGCACATCTGATCTGAGCTCCCCAAAACAAAAGTTACACGGATTTCCTGTCTCAACTTGACTATGCAATCGTGGGGAAACAATAATAAAAAATGAAATTAAAATTTAATCAAAAGCTTGAATTTTAATAATGATTTCGTGAGAAAACGAGGAGATATTAATTGTCATCTGAGAATGTCGCAGGAAAAAAAATACAAATAATTAAAATAATAGTTACTTTATACGAGTAGAAAAGTGATCCGTTTGCCCTTCATGGGTGGGTAATCCGAATAATACTAATCGGGTGGGTTAATCCATTTTTTTTTTTTATTTTTTTTATTTTGCTCGAAGTAATCCGTTCTTTTATAACGTAGCATTGAAGTTTCACTCCATGGCAAAAGACACAAAAACATACAAACAAACATGGAGAGAGATTTTAACTAAAATTCTCAAATTCAAAATTTAAGAGTGTTTTCATTTCTTTTTTAATAAAGTGAAGTCTTTATAAGTATTATAGAGTAAATAATTAAAATAAATTAAGTAAATAAGCAAAAATTAATCTTTTTTTCTTTTTAATTAGGAGTGAGTTTGAATTTTATATTTTATAGATGAGTCAGATATAAAATAACTATTAGAGGTAAATTATTAACTGCGGAGTTTCTATCTTGCGCATACATCCTACTGGATAGTTTACTTGCTTGATTACATGAAGAAAGTATAACACATATTTAAATGACTTTTTAATTAAACCAATATGATATTTATAATTAAATACATTTTTAATTAGCGTGTCACCAAACACAAAGATTAATATATAATATTATTGGATCAATATGATAAACACAGAGATCCAGATAATAATAAGTTTCATCATTTGGGTTTTAGTTTGATTCACAATCTCACTAAAAAAAAATTGATAATTCTGTCACTGAAAATGATAGTTTGAGTTCATGAACTTGTTCATATGCCACGCAAGAATGCACCTCATTCTTTAATTTTATGATACATCACCCTCTATTACAATAATAATAATAATAATAATAATAATATTATTATTATTATTATTATTATTTTGTCGAGAAAAAAAGATAACTAATTTTTTATAATTAAGGCCAGCTTTATATGCAGTTTACACTAGATCACTCTACTGTGTGAGAGAAAGAAATCATGCTGATTTGTCAGGATTAGAAAGAGGAGAAACTAGTAATCTATTTTGCATTTTTTTTTAATTAGTGAAATTTGCTTTCAGTTTGTAATGACTACATTTGAACACATTTATTATGAGACTAATAGGAATCTGATCAAGAGATGTCAATTTTATTCTGCAGGTTATATTGTTTTGTGGTGTACGATTATTAATATGACATTTAAAATAATAATAAAAAAAAATTTGTTGGATGGAAATGAATGAGACGAATGGATGGTTTTAATAAAAAGCAATTAATAGTTTTAGGAACTAAAAGTTAAGCATCTACTTTATTATATACGGAAGAACATAACACATTGACATGTCTCCTCACGAATAAGTACTTTCTTCTAATTATCACTCTTGTGAAGTTTGCTTTTCTAATAATTATCAAAATAGAATAATGAAAAATAAAAAATAAAAAAAAAATAAAAAAGAAGAGTCCATTCATTGAGAGCCACACATTAGATAAATGAAAGATTCATGATGAATGATGCTTCTCCTCTTGCTTATCAGAATATTATATATTTTTAATTATTTTCCTAATACACTACAAATCGTTCTTTGGCTTATCACGAGGGAATCAAAGTTCATGCTTGGGAAGTTCCTAAAAAAAAAAAAGTTCATGGATGGGAATATAAATTAGGGGTCGTTCGGCATCTATATTTCAGTTGGAATTTTCAATTTTTTTTTTTAAAAAAAATCCTTTTCTACAAAAATAAACTAATTTTAGGATTTACAATTCCATTTTTTTTTCATTTTGGAAAAACTCAAACTTTCAAAGCTCATAATCTTTTTATTTCAAGTTGAAATAAAATTGTTAAAAAAAAAAAAAAAACATTACACACAAATAAGATTTATATTATTATTTTGTTTTCAAAAACAATTCAAATTTTGACGGCATTCAACAATCATATTCATTTTTAACCAAATATACGTTTTTAAAATTTAATTTGTTTCCAATTAAAATATTTTCAAAAGTGTTTTGACTCCCCTGTTGATATTACACCACCTAATTGAATTTTACTTTTTATTTCACGAAAAGGAAAGATAAAGATAAAGATAAATATATATATAAAAAAAAATGTCGATTCCATTCATGATTAAGGGTATCAAATCATCACTTAGTCGATTATTAAAATTCAGAGACCCTTTCCTGTTTTTGACACCTATTGATCATATACCAATACGTGGCAAATGGATTCCAATCTCATAGTAAAGTACATAATTGATTCTTATAAAAGTTTTGACTTCGTTGACATTTAAATTTAATTTAATTTAATTATATTTTTTCATATCAATTTTTATCTTTTTTAAAAAAATTAATAAAAATTATAACTAATTTTGAAGAGTCAGTCAATTTCAATTTAAAATTTTCATCTTAAATCAAACGGAAGCTTAAGCTTTTTATGAAGATTTATGTTATATTAATAAACTACAAACATAACACATGTTGATAAGTTGACTTCGTTTTCCTAATTAATTAACATTGCCATTTCCTAATTACGCTTCTATTACTTTGTTTCAGTGTTTAAACATTTATAATGCTTGGTGACTTGGTGTTGTCAGATTGATCAATAAAACGAAATTTTTTTTTTTTTTACACTCAAAAAGTATTTATTATAGAAGGTAAAATTTATAAACAATTTATTTAAAGACATATAATCGAAGCAGAATTTATCTGATATAAGATCAGGATCTGAAATTGATCCAACAAGTGGCAAATAAATGAATAGCAGAAAAACAAATAATGTCCAGAAATTTTGGAGTTTGTTTCAGTGTGAGAGCAACGTACTCTTTGGGGCTCGGATTTTCACTATGTACGATTAAATCAAGTAGAAAGAGGGCTTGAGAAAGCTTTTGAGAGAGAAGAAATTTGTAAAATCGGAGGGCCTAAGAGAGCTTTTGGGAAAGCCGAGGGCTTGAGGGCAAATTGGTAAATAGATGTAAAAACGGCGTTATCCCTTTATTTGAGGAAACTAATGCAATCAAAATTACGGATGTAAAATTTTCAAAATACTCTTAAGAAATCAATCTTTACGCTGATTAAGCATCAATCAGGATGATAATTAAACCTTGTAATTTTTCAACAATCATATTATTAGAATATAAATTGATTAATAAGCTTGAAAAGAACTTCTTCCTTTGTTTCAAACTGCATGTTTAGTTGGTAGGTCCGAACTAAAATTTTAGTTTGAATTATGTCTATCTGAAGTCATATTTTTGGGGGGGAAAAAAATCCTAATTGTATTCGGATTGAAAATTTTGGTTGAAATCTCTATTCCAAATGTTGTAAGGAAATAAATACACGAAATTAAATTACTCAAAAGTTAAATTCCAGAATTCCATTAAAGAGTTTACTAATTTTTCAAGAAATCAAGTTACATAAGAAATTAAAATATTCTTATTTTACTAGAAATTGGAAAGATTGAGAATTATAGTTCAATAATACTCTTAGATGAAAGAAATAATTATATTAAAATAAGTATATGCATATTTGGTAGAGAAGTTTGTTAGTCCTATTTTTAGGAGAAAAAACAATTTCTCATTTAGTAGGTCGAAAGTGAGTTAGGGACAAGTTCTCACTTATGAATATTAATTCCTTAATTCAGAAGGGTAAAAAAGCTAATAAACACCAGAATTTAAAATCATTAATTTAATTCGTTGTTTTCAAATTAAATTTTGATTAGTAAACATGTCGTTAATTTGACGATTTGAGTCATATTATAGTTATTTTTTTTAATTTGAAAAAAAAAAACAAAAAAAAAAACAAAACTTCAAATGACATGGATTCCAACAAGTGAATAGAGTAATAGATACATGCAAGTCACATACGGCCAACATGAACATGTATAAAGCCACGTACAGCTAAATTTGACGTGTTACAAACTCACCCACCCATTCAAACTCAATCCTGCTGTTTCATACACAACCAAGTTCAAACGTCTTTCTTAGAGAGGACAATTAAAAAAGAAAAAGAAAAAGAAAAGAAAAGAAAAGAAAAGAAAAGAAAGAAAGAAAAAGGAAGACGTTACCGTTAATCCCGCGTTTCTTAGCGAGAGGGGAGGAGGCAAAGTCAAGGCAGTCAAACTGGGCTCCGGTAAGAAAACAAATGGCCGTAAACAGCCTTTTAACGACCCTCAGGGGTTCAAAAAAATATTATATAAAAAATACTAAGGATACCAACTCTAATTTTAAATTTTAATTATCAACGTATGTGGTATATAGTTATCGTCCTTTTATTTATAAGTATTAAAAATATTATTTTATCAATTAATTACATCTATCAATGAAAATATAACACGTAAGTTGTTACTCAAAAAGTTATGATTAAAGTTGGTGTTTATAACATTACTCTATTAACGATATGCATCATCAGTAAAACATATGCATTATCAAAGTAAAAATTTTTGAGTCGTGGGATCTTAACTTATATCATTTTCTTATATCATTTTCACAGAGTTTCATCAATTTTCATCGAGAATTGTATCTTTGATATTATATGATTGTTTTTTTTTTTTTTAATATTGATATTTGCACCCGTTTTACCATGAATGATCATTTTCCTTTCAAAGAAAAATGATGATATTATTAGTCAGAAGTATTATTCATGTTTATTCACCAAATATTTTTTCTGTTGCAATATGAGTATCAAAGTTTCACCGTAATCATGTAAGATAAACAAATATACAAAAAGGTAATGATAGGCATTAGGCACAGATGTGGATTGCTATTATTCATATTTTTCTTGTTTTATTTTATTTTCTTTTTTTAATCCTTTTATGGAATGATGGTGATGATAATCCATCAATTAGTGGATAATCAAAATCACAGAAAAAAAAAAAGTAAAATAAAATTGTAGATGTAACAATTTAAAAACAGAATTAGATGCTGATAGGGTATTAAAAATATCTTGCTCTTACTACAATCCTTGATTTTCTTTTTTAAAAATGATGAAAAATATCAGAAATGATATTATTTTGTTAATCATTAGATTATTTTTTTTAAAAAATTTATTCTCAGAGCATTCATCTTAAAGATAGAGTAAATTATTAAAAAATATATATATTTTATATACATCAAATAAATACAAATAAACTCACGAGATAATTCAATCACAAAAGCTTTTAAAAAAATTTGATGAATCTTATAAAATTATAACTTTTAAATAATTATCTAGTGAAAAAAGTCTTATGACATGTATAAACTACTTGAATTCCTCGTCACCACTTATGTAAATCATTAAAATATTAACTTTAGGTAAAAATGTATTTCTCACTTTTTTTTTTTTTTTTTGCTGAAATAATTTATGAGAAGTAAAACACTGAAACCTGTTGTCGCCAATTTGTCTGACCACGATAAGACCCGTTTACGTCACCGCCCACTTGTGCTCTTCAACATAATTTTCCAAAATATCTTCTTTTTAATTATTATTATTATTATTATTATTATTATATTATGCATATGTTTTGATTGAAGTTATAGTTTTTACCTTAGAATTGGTTTAGGGTGAGTTTGGAGCTTAAGTCCAAATTAAGATTTTCAAATTTTTTTTTATCTTTTTCTCAAAAAATTTTTGTCTTTTTCTCAAAAAGTTTTTTATCTTTTCTGAAAATTCAAAAAAATTTACTATTTAAACTTAAAAATCTCATCTTAAACTTGTGCACAAAACATGCTCTTATTTTTTAAATTTAAAAATTATTTATAATTCAACACCAACTTCAACTGACCTATTTTTACAATGAAAAGCCGAATCCACAGATGTCAGTCCACGCGTCAAAATCCGAAAGGATCTCTTTCACCGAACTTGCTCGAACGTTAACGCCGAACAGGGTATAAATACCCGCCCCTCACCACGTTTCTCTCCCCACTCCTTCTGTGTTTTTCGAGCAGCAGACATCAGCAGCTGAGCCTCTCTTCGGGAATCCCCCCAAATTCGTAACGTCTCGCTGAAGGAAAAATCACCTTCTTCTAGTTCGTCTCTGCAGATTTTCTTTCCCTCCTCTCTCTCTCCTCTCTCTCTCTCTCTCTCTAGAGCTTTCTCGAGTTTCGATTCTCGCTCTCAACGAGGCTTAGAGCAAGGAACCTGAGTTCTGGTGAGTTCTTTGATCATATTTATGAAGGTTGATTTTTGAGCATTTCTGGTTGATATTTAGCATTTCTGGTTTATTGCATGGAGAAACTGTGAATTGTTCTTGATGATTCTCCATTTTTATTGATTGAGGCTGTGAAAATCTTTTGGAGTTCGATTTAGGAAAAAAAAAAATTTTCCTTGAGATTTTGTTGTTTTGGAGTGGAGCTGAATATCGGTTGACGCGGTGATCGGAGGAAAGGCGGTCTTTCGTGCGATGAATTTTGATCTCTTTTTGCTTAATCATTTTCTTCGAGACGAAGATTTTTGAGTTTCATTGAAGGTTATGTCTCGAATCTGTCCGATTTAAGTTTTCTCCTCTGATTTTGGCCCGGTTAATCCCTTCAGATTTTTTTTTCCTTTAGTTTCTCGAGAAAATTCTCTCTTCATGAACAGGGAGAGAAAATACAATGGTCGCTGTCTCTTATGTCTTAATCGTGAAGATTGATCTTTTTTCAGCTCTTTCTACATGAATTTTGCCTTTTTTGAATCTGTCTCTTACCTTTGTTTTTCCTTTTCCAGTATCTCCATGTACCTCTCCGTGAGCACCTTTTTTTTTTTTTTTTTTTCAAAAAACTTTTCTTTTGGTAAAAAAAAAAAAAAAAAGTGTTTTGTTGAATATCTCACTGTTGTCAAAATTTTTTTTAATCAAGCTCTTCTGGATTTCGAGACAAAAAAGTTTCCATAAAAAAGTTTTTAAAGCCCACCAAGTGACCAAACAGGGCACGTGGTCCACACAAAATCCCGTTGGCCTAATTTTTTTCTCCACTTTTATGCCTCAAATTTTCTCCTTTTATTATTTTTCCACGAAAACCGCCTGAAGTTTTCCTTTGCTTTCTTTCTTTCCCTTTTCGGAGCAAAATTGGGAAAGAAAATTACTGTCTGGTATATATATATACACACACACACACATATGTATATTTATTTTTAACTGCTGTAAAAAAAAAAAAAAATCGGCAGATATAAGGAGTCCCGTTTTGTTGGGGAAAGTATGAATAATTCCAAATTGACTGTATTATCTATAATTAAACTTGGCTTAACATCTGTCCAACGTAATTGCGAGATAGTTGTTCCTACATAACACTGCACAGAGACGGCTCAAGAAGGACAGAACTATACCTTTCCTTAGCTGCTGCTACTTAGACTTAGATGATAGGAATCTACGGTCAAATTTCAACTAGGATTAGATCATAAAAAAATTAACATACATAAATTTTTAGGGTTTTTGGACATTGCATATGAAAATCATAGAACAATCATAATCAGAAAACATAAATGATAAATCAAAACGAAAGTAGTAAAGTATAGCAACACCGAAATTTAGAAAGGTTCGCTGGAATTATGATGCGTCCTTTGAGTCTGTAGTTTCACTACATATGAATTTTGAGTACAAAAGGTTACAATTTATCGGTATAATCTGGCAGAATATCAGTAGGCAAAGGGCTCCAAAAAGATCCCTCAAATGAGGAGGATCTTCCTTTATTTATACAGTGAAGATCGTGGGTCTGAACCCGCATGATGGTAGTGGACTGTTCCCAACTACCCTAATAATTTGGAACAGGTACTAGGACATGGGCCACATTGCCATGATTGATCGTGGGCCTAGCAGTTATAGAGTCTGATCTCTCACCATTTGTTGTTCGTTGAATATGAATACTGGACCATAAACCGATCATCCGTGACGATCAATAAATGGTTGAGCATCGTTCATCGTTCGTTTTGTTGAACCAAGTGCCTAACCAATCCACACTTGGTAAATTAATGGGCCTCGAGACCAAATGGTCGAGGACGACAATTTGTCGTTCATCACTCCCCTTGCGAGTGGTAATCGTTTGTTGGGCCGAGGCCGAATGTCTGAGATTAGGAGCGCTTAATCTGTTGTTGTTCATTGTTTGTCATTCGTTGATCCAGTAGTCGTGATGACCCAGTTATAACATTATGGGGAGACGAAGTCTGACCCCAACACTAGATGACGATTATCACTAAGAAAATTAATAAATAATTAAATAAATAACGAGGAGTTTTATTTAGACCAAAATAATTAGTTCATTTTTTGGGCTTTTTTTTTTTCTCGAGTTTTTCAGTCTTTAATTTTCCATTACAGTAGGTGAGAATGCTAAATGTTACACCAGTTGAGCAATCATGGTGGATTCCTCATACACGGAAGTCAGATAGAGAACAAAATCGTCCAGTTTGCATGACCTTATGCAGAGAATGTAAAACTTTAGGTCCAAATAGAAACTACCCTTTTCACAAATTTTGTATCCAATCGTCTTCCACTGTTGATGATACTGATTTTTACCCGAAAAATTATGTACCTGTTGATTATTGGCGTGGTATGTTCTTATTTGTTTGAGTGGTCTTAGGATGTTTTTCTTTGGGTTGCATTTTGTTTGGCCAACGTTGTCCTGCTATGGATTTATCTAATCTAAATTAAAGAAGTGTCAAGAAAATATATTTTGAGTGCTGATTTGTTGATGTTTTGGAACAGTTCTCAAGAGCTCAACATCAAACATGACGGTCACACCAAAGATCTCCGTTAACGACGGGAACCTTGTGGTTCAGGGCAAGACCATATTGACTGGAGTTCCAGACAACATTGTACTGACACCAGGATCTGGTGTTGGTCTTGTTGCTGGGGCCTTCATTGGTGCCACAGCCTCTCACAACAAGAGCCTGCACGTCTTCCCCATAGGCGTTTTAGAGTAAGTACTGACGTTTACCTCATTTGCAAGTAATTTAAGTACTGATTTGTGCTTTATAATTTTATAAAATGTTTTTTGCTCTGTTCTTGTGACAGGGGTCTTCGGTTCATGTGCTGTTTCCGATTCAAGTTATGGTGGATGACCCAAAGAATGGGGACATGTGGGAAGGACGTTCCGTTGGAGACCCAATTCTTGCTTGTGGAAAGCAAAGATGGTGCTGAAGGAGACGATGCCCCAACCATTTACACTGTCTTCCTCCCTCTGCTTGAAGGCCCATTCCGAGCTGTTCTGCAAGGCAATGAAAAGAACGAGGTCGAGATTTGCCTTGAGAGTGGTGAGTAGATCATTGCATCATTAAGTATCTGGTGTAGAATGTTTGCACCCTACCCCGTCATGGCACTGTTGGGGCTGTCTTCTGTTATTCAGTCCCATTCCATCCCCACTGGCTCGTAACGAAGGAGACTTCGCACATCTGAACTATGTGTGGAGTTTTCATCAGTGCGAACACAATCAGGAAGGAGATTCCACGCACAATGACTCATTCAAATGCATCACATAAATGGAGTTGTAGCATTTGGAGAAGACATAAAAAGAATATGAAGGTTCGAGTTCAAAAGAATCAACACAACTTGTTTTTTTGTTGTGTGATTTGGTTTTGCAGGAGACAATGCTGTTGAGACCAATCAAGGCCTTCACCTTGTCTGCATGCATTCTGGGACCAATCCATTTGAAGTCATCAACCAAGCTGTTAAGTAAGTGCCCGATGTCCATCTCAGTATTTCTACGTTCATTTTTGCATTTTCTTTTTCGCATTTTAGCTGAATGGTTTTCTCTTTTTGAAAACTAAAAGTTCATAAAACTTTGTTAGTTGCTTATATTTATGGTCTTGATTAGGTCTGTGTTTTCTGGTATTGATTGTGATTCTTTGTTTGCTTTTCCAATAAACAGGGCTGTGGAGAAACACATGCAAACTTTTACTCATCGCGAGAAGAAAAAGGTAAGAGCATCAAATTTTCTTTGCTTTATAATAATTTGCAACCTGCAAAGTAAAATAAAATACATTTCTCTTGCTAAAGTGAGTGTCTCACATGACCTTTCATATCGGCTTTGCTGTAGTTGCCTTCGTTCCTTGACTGGTTTGGGTGGTGTACATGGGATGCTTTCTACACTGATGTCACGGCTGAGGGTGTTGAGGAAGGCCTTAGAAGCTTATCAGAGGGAGGGACACCTCCACGGTTCTTGATCATAGACGATGGTTGGCAACAGATTGAAGACAAACCCAAGGATGGCAATGTTGTTGTACAAGAAGGAGCACAGTAAGTGTCGATCATCATTTCGATCATCAAATTTTTTATTTTTTATTTTTTTGCTTGGTCTTGCTATCAGTTGGTGATTGTAAATTTATTGCTATGCAGGTTTGCAAGTAGGCTGACGGGTATAAAAGAGAATGCAAAATTCCAAAAGAATGGCCGGAGCATTGAACAGGTTCCAGGCTTGAAGCTTGTTGTAGATGATGCCAAGGAACATCACAATGTGAAGTAGGTGGTTCTGTTGGTTGATTTTCACTTTGAATTCTATTGCCTGTGTTTTTTGTTATTCTTGATGCATCTGCTTGGGCAACCCGTTAAAGCTGCTGATTGTACTATATGGGGATGGTGTTTATCTAACCTCGTTTTCGTACAAGTCAGCTTTATGATTGCATACTAATCTCTTCACTTATAATATTTCTCAACTGAAATACGGATAAAGATTCCATAAATGTTCTTCTAATGTTACTTTCTGTTACAGATCTGTTTATGTTTGGCATGCTCTAGCCGGGTACTGGGGTGGAGTGAAGCCAGCAGCTGCTGGTATGGAGCACTATGATACCGCTTTGGCATATCCAGTTTCATCCCCTGGTGTTATGGGGAACCAACCCGACATTGTCATGGACAGCCTGGCTGTCCATGGCCTTGGTCTGGTGCATCCAAAGAAAGTTTTCAACTTCTACAATGAGCTTCATTCATACTTGGCCTCATGCGGAGTGGATGGTGTAAAAGTAGACGTGCAAAACATCATTGAGACACTCGGTGCTGGGCATGGTGGCAGAGTTTCTCTTACCCGCAGCTACCACCAGGCTCTTGAGGCTTCAATTGCTCGTAACTTCCCAGACAATGGATGCATTGCTTGCATGTGTCACAACACAGACGGGCTCTATAGTGCCAAGCAGACTGCCGTTGTTAGAGCGTCTGATGACTTCTATCCTCGAGATCCCGCGTCTCACACGATCCATATTTCCTCTGTGGCATACAACACCCTTTTCCTTGGGGAGTTCATGCAACCTGACTGGGATATGTTCCATGTAAGTGAATGAAAAGCCGTGATATTTTGTCTGTGGAACTTGTTAGCTTCTAGTACTTCATATTGCAGATATATTAATAGTAACTATTTTTCTTTGTAGAGTTTACACCCTGCGGCAGAGTATCATGGTGCAGCTCGTGCGGTTGGTGGATGTGCAATCTATGTCAGGTACTGGCAAGGATCTAATTTTATTTTGCTACTCTTCAGCCTTTACATCGAAAAATTAGAGTCCTTCATGATATATATATTTTTTGCATTCTTTTTTGCTTCAGTGATAAGCCCGGAAACCACAACTTTGACCTCCTGAAGAAGATCGTCCTTCCTGATGGATCCGTTCTCCGTGCACAATTACCGGGGAGGCCAACTCGCGACTGTCTCTTTGCTGATCCGGCTAGGGATGGGACAAGGTTTGCCGTCTTTTCCGTAGTTTATTTGACTTAATTTTTTTGGCTGCTCGACCCAAGTTCCGTGAGCTAAACTTATGGTATAATTTCTCTTTTTGCAGTTTGCTCAAAGTATGGAACGTGAACAAGTGCTCCGGTGTCATCGGTGTTTTTAACTGCCAAGGTGCGGGTTGGTGCAAGATCACCAAGAAGACCTGCATCCACGATGAATCCCCTGGTACCCTTACTGGTTCCGTTCGTGCTACTGATGTTGATGCAATCACTCAAGTTGCTGGTACTGATTGGAATGGAGAAACAATAGTATATGCCTATAAATCAGGTATTAGAATTATTTACCTTTTCTTCTTCAGCTTTAGAAGCAAATTGAAATTTAAATGCAAAGAAAACAACTGTCGTTCTCGACGGCCTCTAGGTTTTGTCCTGATAAAACTTCTTATGAAAGATCAACTACAGCTTTAGTATTCTTTTGAGTTCTAACAATACGAGATATTTTAATGTCAGGTGAGGTGGTGAGGTTACCAAAAGGAGCTTCAGTTCCTGTGACACTTAAAGTTCTCGAATACGAGCTTTTCCATTTCTGCCCTCTCAAGGTGAGTTTTCGCGGAGTTCCTCTTCTTCTGCTTTTTGCTGAACTCCTATTATGTTCCGGTTGTTTACCTAATGACGTGATTTTCGTTGGTGCAGGAGATCACATCCAACATCTCATTCGCTCCAATAGGTCTCCTTGACATGTTCAACTCCACAGGCGCCGTGGAGCAGTTCGATATCCATGTGGCTTCCGACAAGAAACCTGAGCTATATGATGGCGAAGTTTCCTCCGAGCTGACCACGTCTCTCAGCGATAACAGATCTCCAACCGCTACCATCTCTCTCAAAGTCAGGGGATGCGGACGTTTTGGGGCATACTCTTCCCAACGCCCACTGCAGTGCACTGTGGACAACATTGAGAGCGAATTCATCTATGACTCGGCCACCGGATTAGTGACCATTGCCATCCCCATCGCGCAAGAGGAGATGTACAGATGGCATGTCGAAATCCAAGTTTGAGTTAAAAAAATCGTAATATTAAGTAACAAATAATGCCCTGTAGAATCTCATCAACTGGGGGTAGGTGGTTATTAATACACGAATGTAAAGGTCTCATTGTTGGGGGGTTAAGGAGATAAGAGACCTTGTTGGGGAGTGACATTTTCTGGTTAACGTTGTTGTCGTCGTCGAGTCAATTATATGAAATAAAAAAATGTCCTCTCTCTTTCTGAGTAGTATCCATTATGTAATTGCTCTAATGAAAATTTTCCATGCTCATATTTGATAACTTCTTTAACCTCTAAACATTTCTCTCTATTGTTCCCGATTAAACACCTTAATCTTTTACTAACGAGAGCGATAATATAAAATAAAACGAATGGTAATTAAGCACACTCGAAATTCAAAATTTATAGTACTTCATCTTCATGTGAAAATTATATAGTTGCCTAAAATGGTCCCTCGTATAGTAGGAGAAATAAGGCTAAACCAATTCATATGTCCAATGCTTAAAATATACCTAAACCAAAAATTTTCGCCAAAGGCTCCATCCTTGCGACTACCAAGAGAGATCTCGACCTTTCTACAAAAGTCGGTCCGCATGTTGAACTCTACGTCGCAGCGATTATTAGGCTCTTTATAACTCAACAGCCGTTTGGTTTATTAGGTGTGTTTGTTTCGGTATTGAAAGCTCCGAGAATCAGAAGCATTTTGACTGCGATTCGAGGACAAGGCTTTTTTTTTTTTTTTTTTTTTTTCACCTTTAAAGATTAACAATGCTCCAACAGCCTAAATTAGGATTCGAAGTGAATGAATTTTACCATTCTTTTACCAATAATCTTTACAAGTACAAGAGCCATTAACAAATTTATGGAACCTAACCCTATCTCTAACAATAATTTCCCGATCATAAATTTTGCTTATAATTTTTGTCACTTCATGGCAATCTCCACAGATCGTAATATTCTTTACTACTCGGATAACGGCTGGTGCTTTTGTCTTCCACAGCCCGTAAGCAATGGCCAGCTTCTCACTGTGCTGACCAAGAGCGCCCTCTTTTTCTTCATTGATCACTTTGTGTAGTATCTCTGTTATAGGTGGTCTATATCCAGTTTCATGAATCCTCTCGGAAATTTCCCTCAGAACTTCTCTCAATTCCTTGGCCTCGGGATGGGACAAATCACCCATTGTGAACTCATGAACAATGCCGTTGACCTCTACGGAGCTGCAGGCGGGGATAGGTCTGATTCTCTTCTCTTTCATCTTCACTCTAACAAGCCTCATCTTCTCCCACTCTGAAACCGATGCGTACAGACTTGAGAGGAGGATATAGTTCTCCGCATTTAGGGGCTCTAGCTCAAGAAGCTGCTCACCGATAATTTCGCCTGTTTCAAGCATCCTGTTCTTCTTGCAGCCCGTGAGTAATTTTCGCCAAATTACTGGATTTGGTGGGATTTCCATGTTTTGAACGAGAGAGTGTGCTTCTTCTACCAGGCCTGCTCGATAAAGTAGGTCAACCATACAGCCATAGTGCTCCATTGATGGTTTGATTCCTGATTCGAGCATGTGTGACCAAAATCTTCGACCCTCAGAGACCAAGCTACAATGCCCGCAAGCGGATAGAACGCCAAGGAAGGTTACTTGGTCAGGCTTCACCTGAAGATAAATCATCAAGATCATTGAGAAGAAAAGAAATTTCTGGCGTACTAAAACGAGTTGTTCTTAGTGCGAAATTTTGTAATCTAAAATGGAAACAAATAAGTATTTTAGTAAAGCAACAAAGTAATGGGGCATGATAAATTCACAACTGATGAAAGCAGAGATGGGAAACTTTAGGTCCCTAGAAAATACAAATTTTCCTATGGGATGATGAAAAATGATTCACATCATGAAAAAATAGTTTTGTAACATCTCATGAAAATAAAAATATTTGTCAAGGTTGAAAAAAAATGAGAGAAAACAACTATTTCGGTTTTATAGAACACATTGAATTTTGACACATTTGTACTCGTAATGTTAACTAAACAGTTTTTCATGATATCATTGCTCTTAAATGATTTAAATACCTTAGCTTCCTCCATCAAAGAAAAGGCCTTCAGAGCTTCTTCCGAGAGGCCATGAATAGCCAACCCCACAATCATTGAACTCCAAGCTTTCGTATCTTTCACGGACAATTTCCTGAAAAGTGCCTTGGCCTTTTCAATACATCCACACTTAGCGTACATGTTAACCAGTGCAGTACCAAGCTCGAGATCAATCTCGATCATCTGCTTCTCTACATACGCATGAACCCACCTACCGATATCCAAAGAATCCGCAGAAGTGCAGGCGGAAATTACACTCACCATTGTAACCTGATCAGGCACAACACCCGCCATTTGCATTTCCCTAAACAGACCAAAAGTTTCCTCAACCAATCCAACTCTCGCATATCCGCCGATCATCGCACTCCAAGCAACCAAGTTTCTCTCAGAAATTTCATCGAACACCAACCGAGCACACCACACCTCCGCGCATCTACCATACATGTTCACCAACGCCGTCTGAACAAACGGGCTCGACCCAAACCCAGATCGCAAAACACGCGCGTGAACCTGCGGGCCTTCTTCGGAGGCCGAAATAACCGAGCACGCCTTAAGAACAAAGGCCAAAGTAAACGTGTTCGGTCCCGGGTACCCATTCCGAACCAATTTCTTGAACAAAGAAATCGATTCCTTTGGCGGGTTTTCAACACGAGAACAGCCCCTTATCATCGCATTCCAACAGAAGATGTTCGGATACGGAATTCGAGAGAAAACCCGACGAGCGTAGGAGATATCGCCGACGGCGGAGAGAGCACAGAAGGCGGCGATTTTGGACAAGGAAAAGGAGATGGAGGGGATGGGGAGGCAGCGAGTGAGGACATGGGCGTGGATTTGGCGAAGGATTCGCATGTTGGGGCATTTTTGAATCAGAGAAGCGATTCTTTCTTCTTCTTCCAGTTCCTCTTTGAGTTTGAGGAAAAAAAAAAAAAAGAAAAAAAAAAAAAAAAAGGAAATTCCCCGCCAAATATTGTCAAACTTTTGAAAAAAGCCTACTTCAAACGGTCGTCTTTTCTAATCCCTAGCTTTGTAATATACCGGTCTAGGGCTTTTATTTTTTTTTATCTTTGAACTATTTTACGAACTTTTTTAAATTTATAATAAACTATTACAGGAATTTAAATTACAGAAGCAGCCGGAAAATATTTTCCATAGAGTTTGTTGGACTTTCTTTTATTAAATCTAAAAAAATTAAATAAATAAATAAGATTTTATTTGGAATTAAAATCTAAAAACAGAAAGAATCGTACGAGATATCTTGTATAATATGCTCATATATCATGATGGATGGAGTAAATCAAAGAAAGTCACTCTGTGATAACTAATATATTTTATTTATTCATATGTTAATGTAGAAATTATGAATGTGTTCATAGTCAAGTAAATAAGAAAATCACCGAGAGGCTCTCACTCTCTTTCCTCTCTTTCTTTAGTCTTCCATGGAGTTCTAAAGTTTGTTGATTTTCGTGATCGTTTGAGTTTTACTTTGGAGCAACCACATACAACGTGAGTAATCAAGGATGTAAATATAATCATGCTCATGGAGTATCGTATTTTGGAGAGCCAATTTACAAAATAACTTAACCACTTTCTTAAAAGTTATCAAAAAATTTTATTAACAAAATGACATCGAACAATCAGAACCGATCGGGAACGACCTATGTTAAAATGAAAGAAGGTTATTTTGTTAATTTCAACTTTTGTGGTTGTCATTTTGATAAATACCTATATCTTTGGAGCATGAAGATCATGTTTGTGATTATAGAATATATATCGTGATGCAATCCTTGAAGCATCCTAAAGCGAGATAAATTATGGATCCGTTTTCAAACGGATAAAAGATATTTCCACGCGCGTATACCCAGTATTTGCTCTTTAGAGTTAATTATATAAAAAGAAATCATAAATGATTTTCATCAAATGATGACAATGGTATATGAATGGGAGTACAAAAAAAATTGTTAGAAAATAGAAACACAACTGAAATTTTATTAGAAGATTATAGGCAGAAATAAATTCAAAAATGTGAGTAGGGGATGGCAAGTACCCCTATTCACATGAACGTGGTTTTTCCATTGTATGTCATGTATGCTCGTTTTGAAGGTATAAACAAGAATTTTTAGAACGATGAGGAAAGTTATTGTCCTCAACTATAATACTATATTTCCCAGGTTTTTCTCTCTCTTTCTCTCTAAAATTTTCTCTGTGCCCTAGGGTTTTGTAGCCTTCCCTCTCTTTTTTTGGGGCCGGAGTTTGGCGGCACCTTCGGGTTGGCCTCTGAATTCCCAGTCCATATGGAAGAGATCTCATCGCCATAAGAAAAGATTTGGATTACGGCATGGTTATTCAAAGTTGTTTTGGGATGGATATGGCGTGTAGAATACGAGGGATTGTTGAGTGCTTGGTCTTTTAACAGCAAGTTTTTTCTCAATGGCTTTGTTTGGCTTGATCGTGATGGGTGCAGTGGTCTAGTTGTTGCCGATGATTGTATCTGTTGTGGTGAGATTTTCCTAGTTTTTTGTAGGATTTTAATTTTAATAATGGTGTTTTTGTCTTCACCTTTTAGGTTTAATACTTTGATATTTTCTTTTATGTTATGGTTTGTAATAGCAGTGGTGGTTTCCTCACCTTTCAAATTGGTTTGTTATACATCAGATATAATATGTGCGGTGTTTTAGTTATGTTAGATATGAATCTAGACCGATTTAGTGGTGGTCTCTATGCTATAGTTGATAGCCTCTCAATCGATCTAAAGTTTTCATCAATTGTAGATGAATTGTTGAAAAGAGCCTTATGCGTGCTCGATGGTGGTATGTCGAGGTACAATCCCGTTTTCGAGTCTCAAACATCCATTTTTCCCTTTGTGCGTCATCAGAATATATCGATGATACTGGTTTTCGTTGAGTGTTTTATTTTTATAATGTAGAGTTAGATGTATATAATTATAATTTCTATTCTAAATTGAATGAAATTTCCCCTTCTAAAAAAAACTATAATACAATTTTTTATTAAATTTAAGGAACTTACCAATACACAAAAAGTTACGGGGAGCAACAGCTCAAATGGCCCATGAATTATTACCAACTAAAAACTGTTTGGGTTCTAAAGAGAATGTTGACCCGTTCAAAAAATAAATAATTTAATAAATAAAGAGAATGTTGATGGTCCAATCTTTTTATTACTCTCACAATGCTGCATGTTTACTACTTTCATAACACTATTAAAATTCATTAAGTGTGTTTAAAAGAGGTTGTGTATATATAGAAAGTGAATAGTTGTGTTTGATAGAATCATCTTTTTCAAAATAAATAAGAGAAATTGCCGTAAATTGCATTTTTATTTATATAAAAAAAAGAAGTTCATAACATAGTTTTAAAATATTTAAAATATATATGAAATTTATTGTGTAAATAGAAATATATTACTAGATAAATAACATATTTTAAAAAAATAATTAAATCATTTACCTCATAAATTTGTTATTTACTACTATTTATTTCAAATATTTTTAGCACATGTTATTTACTTTAATTAATTATGTAAAAAATACTATTTACTTCCCCTTTTTTAAGTATACTATTAACTTCTTTCTCCCAATAAATAAATATAAATATAAACACAAAATACGATATGCTCCTTTAATAACTAATGTTGACGTGATATAATATAAAATACGATATGCTCTTTTAATAACTAATGTTGACGTGATATAAATACGAAAAAGGTAGATTCGTCTTAAAAGGCAAACTGAATTTTAAGTAGACTCCAACTAAAAAAGAAAAAAGAAAAACAACAACAACAACTTAAAGTTAAATTCTATTGATTTTAGGATCTATCTATTTTATAGTTGATGTGTGACAACATACCAGTGCTCTTATTTATCTCGGCTTGATTCGAATTTGCATAAGTTATTATATTGCTACTACTATTTCGTATTCAAATTATAAATGGTGCTAATTCATAATTTTAAAACATTTCGAATTATAAAATGTCACACACACATACATATATAGGGGTGGCAATTCGTGTCACGTGTCGGGTTCGTGTCGTGTTAGAACCGTGTCGATTTTTTTCTTCCCCGACCCGAACACGACACGAAACCGCGACACGAACACGACACAAACCGTCACGGGTTGACACAACACGAACCGAAATTGACCCATGACACGAATTTGACCTAAAATTGACACGAAATTGACCCGCGACACAAAACTGACCTAAAATTGACACGAACAAAACGGGTCGTGTTCGGATTCTACGAGTCCAACCCGAACACAACCCGTTTTTTTCCGTGTCAATTTCGGGTGACCCGAAATCGACCTGCCCCCTATTTCGTTTTCGAGTCGTGTCGTCGTGTCGCAACCCATATTGCCACCCCTACATGTATATAAATATATATACTAATTAGATTGATTAAACACATATCAAGATGTGAGAATTGAAATAATTAATGGGACACTTAGCATAACAAAATCATGAACAATTTGACTTGGGACAAGTATTATTATTTAAAATGATAAAAAAAAAATTAAAATAAAGAAAACCATGCATGAAATGTATTTAAGTTGATAACTTAAGACTTGAAAGGTAAGGTAAAACGGAATGGTACATGGAAATCATTACAATCCCTTGACTTGGTTGGGGAATTATTATAATTTAAGGAAACACACGCAAAAATGTCTACATATTTCCTCTTTCAATATGTTTGTTTTGCTAAAATACAAAAGAATATGCATGGATCGATCGACTGTTGTGTGGTGTATATATGCATGTTTATACTTTATTTTCTTTTTAAATTATTTTCTTTTTAAAAGCTAATTTATAATATTAAGAACACCGATCTAGGTCTCGTGTCCTTATTTTCTTGTCTTCTTCATCCTACACCAATAATATAATTACATTTTAATTAAAATGACATGAAAATAAAAACATACTACATCAATTAAGAAGATCATATGTCGATTAAAATAAAAAAAATTTATCTTTTTATGTCTTTATGTTAATTTTAGTTGACATGACGTAATAATTGAGAGAACTGCATCAAAAAGGATAAGATGAAAGGATGAAAAAGTCAAAACTCCACACTTACATGAATTTGTGATTGTATATGGCGAAAAACAAGGAAGCGGTTTCTATTAAGAACAGTTTAATTTTTTATTTAAATGAATTTATTTTCAATTTACAAAATCTCTTGAATTTAGATGATTTGTTAATATTAGCTAGCTTTTTATTTTTATTTTTTGTTATAACTTGTATTTATATGAAATCTAATCATAATGCTACTTATAATTTATATATTTTTTATTCTCTTTTTCCCTCTCTTATTTAATTTTCAATAGTTTCTAATAAAGGATTGTCATATGTTTATGGTCTATTTTGAATGTTGGGTGGTTCTTTTGTTGAGGATCTTAAATGTGAAGTTTTTTTTTTTTTTTTTTCCTGCTAATCCAACATAATTATTTTAGTTAGAGTTTTCGAGAACATATCCCCATGTATCATAATTACTATTAGCACATTCAATAACGTTGAGGTGATGCGTTCTTGTTTGAGACATATGATATGTTGTTATAACATTTATCAAATATTTCTATCATGTATATCCAGTGATAATTTCGTTCTTTCTTACCGTAATTGTGTTGCCAAAACTCGGTGATAAGTCAGTTGTGTACCTAATTGAAAGTGTAATCCATGCCACCTATGACGAGTATGAAAACTACGTTAATCTCTAGAAATCTTGCACCTTCTATAACGTAGTTGATCACTTAATTATCAAAGTGATACATGCGTCACTTGATTAGAATGAGTATATATTCAATGGCTAGCTAGGACAATTCATAACTAATTAATGGCAAGCTTCGAGCAAAAAAAAAACTAAACTTAAATAGTAAGTTTAAATAGTAAATTTTTTTGAATTTTTTTGAATTTACAGAAAAGACAAACAACTTTTTGGGGAAAAAGACAAAAAACATGATGGAAAAAGTACAGTTTAGTTTAAACTAAACTTTTTGTCAAACAAGGCCTAAGCTGATGAATTATGAGGGGGAAAATTAATGATTATCTTGGTTTTTTTTGCTAAGAAATTATTTTCTTTAATTAGGTGGACAACCTGAATTATATCACCTTTGAAGAAACCCCGTTTCTTGAGTTACGTGGAAAAGAAAATAAAGGAGTGGGTTATAATCAATTAATTTTATTGAATTTCAGTTTTTCTTTCTTTCTTTCTATCTTTTTTTTTTTCTTCTTCTTCTTTTTGAGGAAATTTCAGTTTTCTTTTTAAGCTAAGTATTTCATTTGTTTTGTTCTTCTTCCTTTTTTTTTTTGTTTTGTTTTGTTTTGTTTTGTAATTTGAAATTTAAGACTATGAAATCTGAGCTCTTTATTTATTTACTTTTTTGGAAAGTACTTGAATAATACAAATTTAAAGACCATTGTACTAACATGACACAAAAAGTAATATTAGACTAATATGACACAATTAAACTAAAGTTTATGTCATATTGGCCAAGATGAAGGAATTTGTGTTATGTTGGTCAATAGATGAAAAAAAGGTAGTTATTTTTGTAAATTTTTCTTTTTTGTTTAATTGAACTTTACATTTTTTTTAATATAGTTAAATGTGAAATTGAAATAATTGTTAAATAATATCTACAATCTACAAGATCTCATTAGTTTTTGTCTTTACAATAGGAAATATATTTCATATTATGAGAAGGCAATACAAACACCAATCCACATCCTAATAATCTCTAACTACAGGAAATAAGACACTGACAAATATTTAATTCCACCTACAAACTCGATGAAACCTTCAATGGAAAAATTGTATACCTGACTCCACAAGGCATAAACAGACACCCAAATAAGTACATAAAAAATCGAGTACACTTTTCTTTAACAGATCCTTCATAATTGATGAAAATATCCGATTGATTGATTTCGAGAATCCTACAGCACTAAAACCACACAAAAACCGCAAAAAAAGAAATCTAGCAAACCATAAAAATATGACAATACCAACACCAAATAAAATAAATAAATTGGGGTTAAGAATACCATAATTACAAACCCGAATCAAGCAAAATAGAAAAAAGGAAGCACAACCATAAACAATAACGACAGAGCTTGCCTAAGAGACTTAGGGCCCGTTTAGTAAAGTTTTTGCTTTTGCTTCTAACCAATAGAAGAATAGAAGCAAATGTTATGGTTTCTCAGTAAGTGTTAGGAATCAAAATCATATCTAAAGTGTTCTAACAGTTACTAAAAAATGTTAAATGAAGTTTACAATATTTAATTTAAATTTTATCACAAATTTTAAAGTATATTCAGAAAAACTTTTGACAGAAGTCACATTTTTTTGACTTTAACATGAAGCATTTATGAAGTATGGAAACTCTTGTAACAGATCATCCGAATACTTTTAGAAGCTACTTTTGGATTTGGGAAGCCAAAAACAGCTTCTAGAAAGCTATGTCAAACAGGTCCTTAATGACATATAAAAGGTTGGAGAATGGCGTTTGGTGGGGAGTTGTGGGTACGAACGGACTAATAATCATTATTTCTTATTTACAGGATATAACACGTATTAGAATATATGTTTTCTTAAAATAATAATAATAATAATTACAAAGCTTCTTGCATAGAGACAACCATCAAACTCCAAAACAATAGGAAAAAGGTCGGGGTACTGAATGGAAAAAGCACCGTCAACGCATCGTCGACCACTCGGGATGAGACCTCAAGAGCCCAGCAGTGTGGATCTGGCATATGTCCCATAATTCACGTCTCCTTTCATGTCCCTTTATTATACAGTATCATTATACCTCAAATTAAATATTTTAATTGTAACCAAATGTGGCATGACATATATGGATATGTGGATAATTAATAATGACCTTTTTTAAATAATTTTAGTATATGTCTATATTTTTGTTAAATTAAAAAAATAGTCGTCTTAAAAAAAAAAGACGAATCAATGACTGACTAGATAATCTTGGTCAATCTGTATTTTAAACGGTCAATTATTAATTAATTATGATTAATCATTTAGTGAGTTTTTAAGTGACTTCTTCAATCAATTAAAATTCGGATGACCACATGCCATTTCCCAAAAAAAAAAAAAAAAGTTCCTTAATTTTTAAATAAGTGAACTGCTTGTGGACATTTCTATTAAAATAAATAGTTACTCATTGTTGGGGTCAAATTTCGTCTCCCCATTATATAATGCTCAGGTCACGATGATCGGTGAACCAACGAGTTATGAGTATTGAACCGTGGTCCATCGACTGTTCGACTTGGGTTTTGCTAGACTCCATTATACGATGGTATGATGAACGTCGATGACTCATCAATCATTCGACGTGGGTAGTCCCAAGTGTGTCAACTTAATTCCATCTTTCTCGGCCCATATTCGACGGACGTCGAACCATGGTCCATTGATCGTTCACTATGCATTCATTAGCCTAGATGCCAACTGCACTAGGGCCTGGCCCAATGTCCAATTCTTCATCCTTACATGAAAGGACCAATAAACGTCGAACTGTGCTTCATCAACTACTCGGTATGTGTCTATCGACCACTCGGCATGTATTATGTTTGACTCGACAATTGGCTTTGTTCGACGAACATCGAACGTTGATGTTTGATTGCCCAACATGTGCCCAACAATAGCACATTGCAAAATGATGCTTAGTCCATTGTTCGACGCTCACTTGGAGCGAATGGTGAACGATGAGAGATTGACTTTCATAACCATCAAGCCCACGATCAATCGTGACTCACGTTCTCATACACGTTCTGAATTATCAGGGTAGTGGGGAACCGCCCACTACCATCCTAAAAATCCGGACCCACTACTATAGCTCTATAAATAGAGGAAGGCCCCTCACATTTGGGAATCTTCTTCCTCTACCTTACCGAAACTCTGCCAAATTATTTCCAAAATATTGTAACCTTGTACTCAAATTGATACATAGTCAAACTCCAGACTTAGAGAATGTAGCACGATTCCGGCGAACCTTTCTAAATTTTAGTGTTATATTTTATTGCATTACTTTTGATTTATTTTCGTTCTTTTTGCATTATATTGCTTTATAATTCTCATTTGTGATATCCAAGGACCTTATTATTTCATGTATGTTGATTCTCACCGACTTAACTTGAATAAAAATTTGACCGTAGATCCTAACATCTACACTTGTATATTCCTAATTGATATGACATTTTTAATTAATATGACATAATATTCTTACAGGCGAAACAAAAAGATAGAAGAATTGAATCTTAGCAATGGACCCAAAAACGATGCCAAGACTCCGACCGGAACACAACACTTTCATTTCTTTCCCTCTCGAATTTCATTTTAAAAACCCAAACATATGGAAAAATACCATGCCACACGTCCCAATTAAAAAAGAGACAAAAAATAACAGAAACCATAATTTATCACATGAAGAGAGAGAGAGAGAGATTTTTTTTTTTTATGATGGCAGAAATAGAAATTATAAATTAGCAGTTCGACAAAAAGTGTCACAAAAATGTTTTTACTCCAAAGACCCATGTCCATTTTCCATTTTAAAACAGATACGCAACTCTATATATATCTATCTCTATATATAAATGTTTAAATGTATATATTATATATGTATATATATATATAGCTTAATTAAAGTGATGACACTTTCCTACACGCTTTCAAAGGTTTCTGTTAATGCTGCACATGATACATTTATGTAACGTACAGTTTTTGCATTTCTAATGATTACTACACCAATTTATTCTTCCATCAATTTTTAAGTAACTTTATATATATATATATATAGACACACACACACACACAAACACATGCACATTATTATTTTTATGTAATTCGCAAAATATTATTAAAAATAAAAGAAAATACATACAAATCTAAACGTGTATATATATACATATGTAATTTTTGCATTACTAATGTTTAGTACTATTAAATACCAAATATTTAGAGGGTTATTCATTGAGTAATTCAACCCTCCTCCTTACCACACTTCAAAAAAGTACTTCTAATTGGGTGACATATAATTAAGGCTTAATTAGGAATATCCAAATAGGCTTATTCTTTATAACTACAATAGGGTCTCTACTTCTGGGTAAAAAATGGAAGCTGAAAGTCAGAAATGGTAAAGATGTTAATACTTTATATATATATATATATATATATATATATGGTTTTTTTTTTTTTTTTTTAGAATTCTTGTATCATGACGAGGGGGGTAAAAAAACAAAACAAAACAAAACAAATAAAACCTATTGAAAGGAACAATTCTGAATCAGACTACTTTTTTTCTCCTCCCCCACAAACCCACATGCCCAATATACCCAATAAGCACCCCTTAATTAATATATAAACAAAATAAAAAAAATTAATACATAAACTGATCAAAAGCTAACCTAGTTTCTTTAGTTTTCACAGATGAAACTTAATCTACTTTGAAAAATTATATAGAGTGAAGGTATGTTGTTGTTGTTGTTGTTATTATTATTATTATTATTATTATTATTGCCTTTTTTCATTTACGGTCTCAAAACTTTGTCGTTTTACATTGATCATTTTGTCAAAAGTTGTTGGGTTTTTTTATTTTTTTTTATGGATTATATCATATTACCATCTACATGTTGTGTATGACTATGGTTTGTTTTGCAGTTCGCCTCTTTTTTTTTTTTTTTTTTTTTTAACTTTCTCTTACCGTTTTTTTTTCCTTGTTTTTTTTCTGAATTGATATTGCCACTTGCTTCTTTTTTGTTGAAAACTCTTTTTTTTTTTTTTAATGAAAACTTTTAGTTTAACCCTTTTGTTTTTTTTTTTTGCTAAAATTTTAGTTTTACCTATTTGATTAAGCATGTGCTCAAATAAATTTACAGGATGATTCTCTACTTTATTTGATTTTGTTAAACTACATAATCCTTTCTTTTTTGTTTATATTTTAGGTTTTATTCTTAAAAAGTACGTAGCACCCATGGTAATTGTTTTATTTAGTTTTTTTTTTTAATTTAGTTAGTAAAACAAACAATAATTTCGAGGAGTATATGTAGAGAGACATAGAAAGGATGGGTGTGGAAAGATATTTCAAGAGGTGGAAAAGTAATAATTTCATAGAAATAATTAGATTTTAGAATTAATTGGGGTGTGAAATAAGTAATATATATATATACATATATATATTTTGAAATTAAGTAGTGTGTGTTCACAAGAGAGGCATAGAAAGTACTATAAGAAAGATGTGACAATAGAACCACTTGAATCACCGTATTTTTGTAATCTGATATTATTCAAATGCGATCTCATAGTATCTCTCTACTATTATATATATATATATAATATGTTTATACACATTGAATTCTCCTATTATTCCTATATAACATAAAAAATATCTTCATAGATCATTAATTTCCACAAATCATTATTCTAAATAATATGGATGACTATTAGTAATTATAATAATTAGTCGTGATAGTTATAGATGTGGTAGCCATATAAAAGAAAATTCAAAATGAATACATCTTATAGAATACTTTTTTGTGTGTTAGAAAATAAACTAAAATATATATTTATATGTATGTATATACATAGAGAGAGAGAGAGAGAGAGAGAGATCCTATAAGTTGAAAGGAAACCTTAGTTGATATCCCAAATGCACACGTAAAAGCTGTAAAATTCCCAAAAGCTGATCTTTTAACCCTTAATTATCAGACAAACAGAAAAATTATCCCCCAAAAATGCAATATCCAAATTCAATGAATCTTTTTCTATTTGTCATCTCTGATGTCGTAATACATATAATGGACATGACTCTCACCCATGCCTAGCTTAACCATTCTCCCCCTTTTTTTTATTTTTAATAAGAAGTTTTTTTTTTTTAATAATAAATGAAGTTCCATTATATCTTATCATAAGAAAAGGTGTTACACAAATATTAATCTTACGTGATCCACTATTACAAGTGTTCAGCAGGGTCTAGATCCTGTGTATATACATATATATATATAAGCATATTATATATATAAAAGCCATGGGAATATTAATATGTGTTAAATCTACGAGCTCGCCCTGGTCTTGAAGGCTTTCAAATTTTTCGCAACGTGAGTCATGCTTTGAAATGTGCATATATATATATATTTACATATATAAACATAGATATAGATATAGATATAGATATATAAATGCATGGGCAGGACGACTTCCGTGTTTTTCTGCAATTAAAGATTTTTATTCTTACATGAGTACTGGAGATTGGTCAGGTACTGCAAAAACTGTAGTTTCACACTATGCCAATTAGAAAAATTAATTAAATTAATTTCAACCTTTACATTAAAGGTAAAAAGATAATGAGATTGGTCGAGTGTTTAGCTTAATGAATTTAAAGTAAACTTAATGTAGAATATAATTCTTATTATATATGATAACTTGTTACTTCCTTTATTGGCAAGACAAAATGATCATTCATATCATGACTTTCTGTTACAAGTGCACAAAACAAAGGGGCCATATATATATACATATACATATATATATATAATCAAATGTCTATTTATATTTGCAAAGAAACCCATCAAATCAACAATTAATTACACTTAACAAGCTGTTTTGCATAATTATGTTCATGTGTATCCGTATAAATACAAGCCTGTATGGGCAAAAGGTCAGATTTTGCCACAAAGGAAAGACGTCTGAAATCTTCTCTAGTATCTCAACCTCCATATACCTGATCATCAGAGGTATATTCATGAGTAGCCCTAAAATCCAACCTTTCTCTCTCTATAAATATATTACATTTTGGCCCATATATGTCAAACCAAATATGATATGTGTATGTCACAAAAAATCATTGTTACAAAAGATGGCTTTCCCTCAAACGCTATGTTTTCTCCGAGCCGCATTGTTCTTTGTGATGATCATAGCATTTCTCTCCTCCTTTGTGTCATGTGATCGTGATTTGAGCAACTTGCAGGAGGTGGTCCCACTTAATGATGATCATCTTCTTGTCGAGGATCAGACGGCTGAGAATGGTTATTACGGTGATGATCTGTATTTCCCATTCCAAGCTTATCCTAGTTCGTACATGAACATGTTCGAAGATGGCGAGTTCAAGGGCTTGATCCAAGAGAAAACTGATGTTCTTATGACTGAAGAGAAGGTTGGTATGACTCCGATTTCTACTTGTGTTTATAAGAAGGTGAATGTCAACAAATACGGTGCCAAGGGTGATGGATCTCATGACGACACCAAGGTAATCTGTTTTTTTTTTTTTTTTTTGTTCGGTTTACTAATATCGGAAGTTTTAATTCCTATCGATTAACCAACAATATTTTCTCTAAATTTGACGACGACTCTGAGACAAAACAACCTTATAAACTTAAGGCTTGAAGTGGAACATATACATATAGTTATGTATGTATTTATATGTGTATGTTTTATCCATAAATTTTGAATAGGAAATCCATTTCAGGCATTTGAAAAGGCTTGGAAGGCAGCTTGTTCCTCTCCAAGAGGAGCTGTAATGGTGGTGCCCAAGGAAAAAAACTATCTTCTGAAGCCAATTACTTTTTCAGGTCCTTGTAAATCCAAAATCACTTTGCAGGTACTGTTCCAGTGTATTGGGAAATGTGGGGTCCAGAGAGGAATATTGGAATGTCTTGTAGAAGTAGTATTGATAAAGGCTTCAAGCCATATATTTTTGGATGATTTCCAGCTAGCGTCGGACAGAGACAATTCATATATATATATATATGTATATGTATATATGTATATATATGTATATATGTGTGTGTGTGTGTGTGATTCATTAATTTTGAAAAAAAATTTCAGGTTTTGGGAACCTTAGAAGCTTCCGATGATCGGTCGGACTATGAGGATGATAAAAGACACTGGCTTATATTTGATGGAGTCGACAATTTAGTCGTTCATGGTGGTGGAACCATCGATGGCAATGGAAAGATATGGTGGCATAACTCATGCAAAATCAATAAGGATTTGGTATGTCACTCCTACAATTTCAGCTCTTTTATTATTTTATTTTCTTTTATTTCTAGCCTATTTGGATCACCGCTTTGAGATTGTTTCTGGGCATTATTTAAAAAAATTTCTATAAAAAATTTGAATGTAATTTTCAACCGACGATACAAACAGGGCTTAGATCTTAATATATACATATATATATATATATATGTATATGTATATGTATATTTGCCTCATTGATCATATACTGATTTTGTGTTTGTCTTCCAATTGATTTGCAGCCTTGCAAGGGTGCACCAACGGTAAGTTTACCATGTCATTTACATAGAAGTTTGTATAATTACAAAATAACTCATATTTAGCTACAACTGTGAAAATCTCTTTGAATCACTTTCTCGGAAAATCTTTTTGACAGGCAATCACCTTCAATGACTGCAAGAATTTGGTGGTTAAGGACCTGAAGATCAAAGATGCACAACAGATGCATATGTCTTTCGAGAAATGCGTCAACGTTCGAGCTTACAATCTAGCCGTAACTGCGCCAGAGGAAAGCCCGAACACCGATGGGATTCATGTCACAAACACCCAAAACATTACAATTTCAAATTGTGACATTGGAACAGGTACAACAGATGTGCTTGGAATTAAGCTAAAAAGAATTTTGTAAATTTTTTTAAAAAAAAAAATTAATTTTGCTAGTAGAAAATCTGTGATGAAGGTGATGACTGCATTTCGATCGTAAACGGGTCCAAAAATGTGGAAGCCATGGACATAACCTGTGGACCTGGCCATGGAATCAGGTTCGAACTCTACACTCTTGACTTGTTAATTTCCAAGTCTCCAGTTTCTAAAACCTTGTTAACTTTATGTTCTGAATTTTCGTCGTGAGCTCAGTATCGGAAGCTTGGGAGCGAAAAATTCAGAAGCTCATGTTTCGGGTGTGACGGTAAAAAGAGCTACGCTTACTGGCACTACAAATGGAGTCAGGATCAAGACATGGCAGGTACGATTCGAAAAATTCGTAATTCCTACTATTCGATAGTAATGAGATGTGGAGAAAGAGCGAAAAATAAACAGAACGCACACACATAATTTATAGCGGTTTACTCTAAATCGGAGAAAAATGTACAAGGTTCGTGTACAAGGTCTACCGACAAGCTAATTCAGGACGATAATTAGGCTACACGTAACTCAAACAAAAAAATTTTACAATTTGAATCCAAGAATGTGCATGATAGGAACGCGATTTTGCAAGTCCGGTACTGAATTAGTCCGTTTCGTGCAATTTTGCAGGGAGGCTCGGGATGTGCATCCGACATATTATTTTCCGACATAGAAATGGTTGATGTCCACAACCCCATTATAATAGATCAGAACTATTGTGACCAAGATGAACCTTGCAAAGAACAGGTAAATAAAATAAGTAAAACACAAACTTAATTTCCTTTACTTTTCATTTTCTGAATTACGAGTTCATCGTCGCAGGACAACGCGGTTCAAGTGGAAAACGTTCTCTACAAGAACATTAATGGGTCAAGCGCTTCATCCGTGGCGATAAGGTTCGATTGCAGCAAGAGCTTCCCGTGTCAAGATGTTTTAATGCAGAATGTTATCCTGAGACGCAGTGGAGAAGAAGCGGAAAAGGAAGCGAAAGCTGAGTGCAGCAATGTGAAGGTTTCGAACATCGGATTGGTGTCCCCGCAATGTCCTTGTGAAGAAGGGGAAAAAAAATTATGATTCTTGCTCTGATACAGCAACAAAAATATAGTCATATACCTATAGTTATAGAACACATTCAATGTAGCCATAGGCTGACTCTGGTATATGATTATAATTTATATTTAATCACCAAAATAAGACATACTTGTACTACTATTATTTGTTAACCAATTAAGAAAATTGTTTGTAGTAGAAGAAACTCATGATAAATGTAATAATCTGATTGTATCTTGTTCTGTTGACAAATAAAGATTACCATCATATTTATCTCTGGAGTTTTGTCTTATAATGTTCCATTCATGGGCTTAGATTGGGGGGCGGACGATTCGAACTTTGTATTTTGTGATTGAATCAGGTGCGAATTAACGTTAGATTGTGTTTGCAAACGTGGAAGAAACGCACTTGAGAGCATATTGGCCATTAAAGAAGTACTAATGAAAATGTGATTTTAAGAAATTATAATTGACAGATTAAGGACTGATATATTTATTGCTGGAACTGTCTTCTGGATTTGGATTCTGTATCTTGAATTTTTTATGGCTTTGTTAGGCGAATCCAAACTGAAATTGACTTTACTTGACAAGTGCATTTAATCAAGAATAAATATATAAAAAGAAAAAGGGTTGAAAATGACACTTTATAGTTTGTATATTACCTGATATTTCATTTTCAATACACTCATGGTTGCTACAAACTATGTGCACATTTTTCATCTTTTTTTTTTTTTTTAAATCAAAGTGGAAACTGTAAAGATCTGCATTAAAAAGAAAAAGAAGAGAAAAAAAGAAACTCAGGCCACAGAAACTTGGCCGAATAGAATAATAAAACTGTTGTGGAGCAGCTGTGCAAATTGGTGGCCCAGCTAAGAAAAAGAAAAAAAAAGAAGAGAGAGAGAGAGAGAGAGAGATAGAGGAAAAAAAAAAAAAAAAAGGGTCTAGCAACGGTTAGTCTGGCTAGGCCTTTGCTTCAAAAATAGGTAAGCGATTAGGAAGTGAAAGCTTACAAAAGTGTATATAGCTTTTGGAAAAGTAACGGTCTGATATATACGTTCTATATATATATATATATATAGGTGAAGAATTAGGAGTACTTTTCCATCAATAGGCCTAAACAAATTCCTTTTGATATGATGTACCAAAGTCTTTTTTGTAGAAAAATAAATACACACATATATATGTCCTATAGTTATACCTAGTCATGTAAAAAGGAAGACATAGAAATGGATATTTGCCTAAAAACATGCCCAAAAGTACCTAGCATGGTGTGCTCATTGCAATGATGTCTTATTATACCAAGTGTCCCCTTGTGGAAAACAAAAAAAACAAATAAAAAACAAAAAACAAAAACAAATAAAAATCTGATTGAGCCCAATTAATAAACTTCTCTAATCTTTATCATGGGACCAAATACTAAAAAAAAAAAAAAAAAAGGCATTTTTCATTGCTCAACACAAAGCTAGGGGGAGAAAACACAAGGCTAGTTCCTCCAGTATTTTTGGTATGAATATTGGTAAACTTAAGAAACTTGAGAGGAAGAAAAAGAAAAGAGTTTTTCATAGAGAACACAGAAATCAGTTTACACTGTTACTACTTACTAACACATATGGTACCTGGAAACACCAAATCGCTGGCTCACTTTAACAATATTGCCTCTTCTATATTTTATATATATATATATATATATATATGATATGATAAAATCACTAATGACATGGACTGGAACTACTTGATCTCTAATATTATATATATATATATATTCTTTTTTCTTCAACAATACCAATTTTTACTGACCCCTAATGTGTATCTCATAAATGTATTCACTTCTTTTCTTGTTCTGCTGCTGCTGGTGCTGGTACTGGTGGTGGTGGTTTTGACTCCCCTGCTGCAGGTGCAGGAGCAGCAGCAGCAGCAGGGGCGGTAGCGGAGACTCCGCCGTCAATGCAGCTCTTACACTTCCTCTCAACCCAACCTTCTATGTCATGCTCTCCATTCGCACCAAAGTGCCGTCCGCCGCATAGCCGGGCCACGATCCCCGCTATCACGCCAACTATAGTGATCACTGCTAGAACCACCACTAGTGTCTCTATCGACCGGTGCGCGTAGAGCTCCGAGTCCTCCCCAGCCGCCGCCGCCGCCGCCGCCGCTGTTGGCGGTCCCTCCACCATTGGTTGAAGTTGGTCATTCATCCTTGGCTTGTGAAAGATGAAATGGCTAAGTGCTTTTGTGAAGTGAAAGTTCACTATGTAGATAAAAAATGAGACTAGAGAAAGAAGCAGAAAGTGGAGAAATGAGAACGTTATGGACTAAAAGAGAGTGTAAAGAAGAGAGACGAAAGAGAGAGAAGAGAGCTTTGGATCTTCTTCCGGTGATTATTTCACTGCTAGCTTTTTTGATAAAACTTTACTTTGGATTTTCTCCACTTAAAATGGTGTGGTTTTTGAGGTGCCAAAACATAAATAAAGGCCAAAAATAGCTCTTCACTTCCACACTTATTTTATAATATAAAATAAATTTTAGTTCTGATGTTAACTTTATAATATGTCAGTAAGTGGTTCATCTTCAATAGGCTCTCTCTGCCTCTGCCACAAACCCCAAGTGTGTATATATATATATATATATGTGTATGTATGTATATATTCATTTCAGTTCCCAATTTGTCCTTCGTGGTGTCACATGTTAATGTCCAATATTTGAACCCAAGAACCAAAGTAGAGATTTTTTTTTTCCACTTGTTTTTCTTCTTGAAACTTTCCCCTCAGCTCCATTGTATGTATTTATTTTCTGATTTCTTATCCTTTTTCTCATAGAAAAGTGAGAAAAACAGTGACCTTTTTTTTTTTTTTTTCTTTTTTTTCTTTTTTTAACTTCTCTTTCTCATACACACAAATTGCTTGTTGTTGTTGGCTCACTTGTCACCACGTAAAGAAATTTTTGATGGGTTCAAATCACATAGATGATAAGTCAATTTGATTGAGTAAGTGAGAGTACCTTGCATTTATGACCCTTCAGGCTTCATATATACATATATACATATAAATATATACACACATATTTACATATATAGGAACTCCTGATTTCTGACAACCTTGTCCTCACACCATGACTAAATTGTACATTTAGGGGATTAGAAGATAAGTTTAACAAAAACGTAAGGTGTGAGCTCGTGATGCCTCTTAACTCTATTCCAAGTTCTACAGAAAAAGTTGAGGGGTTCCGCGAGCCCCAAGCTCTCCAACAAATAGAGGGTGGGCCATACCCAAGTCGGGTCCACCTCCTATTTGGATGGAGAGTTGGGGTTAGGGCGGTGCCTCTTAGTTTTATTCTAGATCAAAAGTTTCTTCTTCTGCTTAAGATGTGTTAAGGATCTCTATTTTCAACAATGTGTGACTGCTCCGGTATTGGAAATAGTACTATTAAATTTTCCAAGTTTCCTTTGCCTTATTCTTTTAACCCAAGGCTGTTTATGATTTCTGTGTGTTATATTCATGAACTTTTTTCTAGGTTTTGGAGTGTGTGTTTCTTTAATCTTGTAATCAACAAAAAGTTCTCTCACAAACCTTAAAAAGGCCATGTAATTAGTTAAATAAAAACGCACACTACTATATAACGGTATGTGATTAGACTCAAATTACGTGATAATCAAAGAAGCATAATTATGGGACAATAATCAAAGGAGTCCTTCCTATTGAGAAAATTACTGATTTTTGATTATCAATTTCTCAGTCCAATTGATATATTCCTTCTCTTGCCAAAGGAGCATGACAATAGCCCCCGTGCTTTAAGGACAAACTCTTTTTTACTTTTGTAAATACCTTACTCTTTAGCACCTAAAGCTTAAATAAATGGAACACCTAAGCCTTTCACCTAGAGCCCCAAGAGATAAATATATATATATATATATATATATTATATTTGTAGGATTTTGAATCTTAAAATGGATTATCATGGACATTAGAGAGATGTTGGAGCATAACTCTTGGAACCATTGTCGGCCAAGACCTTAAAATTGATTCTCATGGCACTAATATTAGGCTTTGTGTGTGTGTGTGTGTTTTTTTTTTTAAATGGTTCAGGTCTTTTTTTATTAAGTTTCCCATAAATAAAGTGATATATGAATCACTCTCGAAGTGGATTATCCACGCTCCTCGTAAACCTACAACTTGTTACATGAAGGACGAGCATGGGCTTATCACCCTGTCAAACTCTCGAATGGTAAAAAAACAATGCCATTAAACAATAGAAGAACTTTATTCCGAATTAAAAGAATTTATATGTCAAAGAATTGATCTACCAGTCTGCAAATTCTTTTAGGAATTACTAACACTGATTACAAAGCGTTTAGCATTTCTTGAAATGATCAAACTAAAAGAAAAAAACACCGTCAGAGCTAAAAATTGCTTCTGTACTTTAGCCCTTTATTTTCTGCTCCTTTCGTTATTTACATCAATACGTAAAATACTCGACATAGTATCAATCTCCTTGGAGTATATTTGATCCCTGATTTGGAAGTGTTGCGATGGTAGATTTGTTCAATGCCTTCTCTTCTTTCACCTTCTTCCGAAGCACGTGCTCCCATATGCACTGAACTAACCGAGGGCGAACCGGTTTCACAAAGAACGCGCAAGCACCGTGAATCACAGCCTTCATCAGAACATCATTCCGCTCATCCGCTGACAGCACTGGACAAACATTCAAAGGTATCAGATTTCAGAATTTACTACACAACAAAATCTAAATCCGAAGTCTGTGTTTGATTGAATGAGATAAGGAGGAGAATCAGACTCTCTAAAGTTCAAGTCCTGTGCTTAATCGTATGAGTTCGTGTTATGAATTTGAAAAAATCCCTACTTCTTACCATTTGACAGCAATTAGAAAACAAGAAGATGTATAGAAACATAGCGCTTACACAGAAAATTTATAGCGATTCGCTCAATGTGAGCGCTACATCTACTTACAGCTGCATATTTAATTATAATGAGACGAGTGAAATAAACTGTACAAGTCACTCTAAGAATTCCTCCGTCAATCCATTTATTTTTCTCAACAAAAGACGATTGCCCTTAAAACAATTAGCATAGACTAATTAGACGTAAAGTAGTCGTTTTCGATCCGAAGTAGAAGTGTATGGTATACGATTATGAGGTTCCACACAAATAAACAATAGTAATCCTTCCTACAAAAAACAATAAAAGAATCTTCTGATTGTTCTAGAATTCAAATTAAGTGAAAATTTCAATACTATTAAACTGATTTATCGAATCAAATTGTTATTAAAACTTATAAAATGTAGTCCAATCTAATTCAACAACCATACTAAGCTAACCACGGTAGCATTGAGCACAATCCAATTCAATCCCGAAGCGATAATCCTATCCAATCCGGCGCACTAACTATGACCTAACGAATAGATTACTGGGCCTAATGGTGGCCATTCATTTGCAGAAATATGATAAAAGTTTGAAGACTTACTGATGACAGGAATGTCCATTTCACGCACAATGCAATCAAGAAACTTGATTCCGTCCATGTCAGCCATGTGGACATCACTTAAAATGATATCAAACCCATCTTTCTTCTCTCTCAGCAGGGACAGAGCTTCTTCTGCTCGGCCACATTTTGTAACTGAGAATTATAAACCACTTCAATAGTTAAGAATTAGCTAAATTTCTCATATATATATATATATATATATATAACTATATATATAACTGAAGTGAACATAAAAGGGGTGCTTTACAAAGGGGCGCAAACGAAAAACAACTTTTCATTGATTCTTAGCAGAAGAGTAGCCAAGAATCTCGGTGAATTTCGTTCTTTCATCTGGGTTTTCTTTCAAGATTCAAACCCATGAACATGAACTTGAAAAACACAAAGAATTTTTTAGGAAGACCCAAAATGAGTATTGAACAGTTTGGCAAATTTTAGAGCGGTGAATTTCGTACCCTCACCTGGGTTTTCTTCAATTTATTGAAAAACGAAACCCATGAACAAGAACTCAAAAAAACTAAAAGAAAACATAGGAGAGAACAAAAAGGCATGTTCTTGGAAGACAAACAATATGAGAAAACACGAACCAGGAACAGAGAAATTGGTTAAAAAAACAGAGAATGTTGACCTTGGTAAAGAGATGTTTGAAGCAACCTCTCGAGGATTAAGAGAGAAACAGGGTCTTCGTCTACGAGAAGAACTCTCAGACCCGCAGGAAACTCGCCGGAAAGGAAGTCGGCGACCGTCCATGTATATGCAGGACCTGAAGGAGACGCCGGTACTGAGCTCTTCTCGTTACGACTCTCAGCCATACCGCAAAAAAAAAAAACAAAAACAAAAAAAAGAAATCACAAGAACTAGAACAGGAAAGAAAAAGAAGCAGAGAAAATCTCTTTTCTGTTTTTTGCGAAAAACCCAGGTGCGAAAATGCGATGGGAATGAAATTCCGCCGGGTTTTTTTTTTTTTTTTTTTTTGAATTTTGAATAAGAAATTCTGCCGGGTTTAAGAAGTTGCATAAAGAAGATTTTTTTTTTCTTTCCTGTTATTTCTTGTAAATTAAAATATTTCCCCAAAACTATGACCTATGTCTTACTTTCTTTCCTTTTATTTCTTGTAAATTAAAATATTTTCCTAAAACTATGGCCTATGTTTTATTTTCTACCCCTAAACTTTAAAATCATGTAATTTTACCCCAAAATTGTAAAGATGTTACGAGTTTACAGCAATCCTCTTCTTTCCAATTCCGTCCAGAATAAAAATATAATTGAACAAATTTCATAAAAAAAAAAAGAAGAAGAAGAATTAAACATGTGGCAAATTTGGAGGCATTTATTAGTAAGGAAAATTTTCCCACCAAAATTTTCTCCAATAAACACTCCTCTTTCTTCATTTAAAAAAAAAAAAAAAAACCAAACAAGCATGCTCGTTCTTCTACTTCAAGCTCAATTTCTCTGTTTTGAGGGGGTTTTAGCCATTTATTGATTGAGTATTTTGTTTTTATTTTTAAAACGTCTCAAAATGAGTCTTTCATCTATTAAGGTGTTCTAAATCATGGCTCTTTTCGATCATAAGTTCAAATTATGATCCAAATAGTAAATTAAAAATTTTTGTGAGAAAAAAGATGGTAAAAAAATATTTAAAACAAGATGTCAAACAAAGCTTAATCTTTCTATCCATGTGACTAATAAGAGTTAATCTTGACGTAAAAAGAAAACAAGTGCCACGTTCATAAAATAGGAGTTAAATGTCATAATTTATATGCGTTACAACACTTCTACAAAGAAGGAAATCATGTCTTTTTTGTACATATTTCAACATTCGAATGGATGGATAAACTAATTTAGAATAACCTGACATATTAAAAACTAATTATGAAATGATTTAAAATTCGTGAATTAAAACATAATACGACTTATAATGTGGATACTAAAAAGGAGATTTACCTACTTAAAAGTAGGTTTTCAGGTGAAACAATGTATCTATTTAATTTAATTAATTTGTGTGTGAACTTTTAACGTCAATGTCTATAATAAAATTTAACAAAATGAACATGCACATGCGGAATCGTGAAAACCCTTAAATTAGCTATCTAAGTGAGTGCTATTTATTTGTTAAGTATTTCAATTAATTAAATATTTTATTGAATGTGTCACTTTCGTTTTTAGTGTATGAATTGGTGGTAAATTTCCACTTTAGTTTTTTATTTTTAAAAAGTCTCAAATTGAATTTCTGATTATACATCAAGGTGTCTTAAATTAGCCTTTTCATCCATTCAATTAATAGGAGTTATTTCATAATTTTGCAGCAAACAACTAAAAGCAAAAGCTTTTTGATAAATCAACTATTAAAATTGATCGTTGGTGTAAAATGGGTTTGTATTCTTGAATTTAATTTTGAATTGTCTAAATCATTGGAATTTTGTTGGATTTTGCCATAAGATTTACAAAAAACAAAAACAAAGACAAATAAATAAATAAATAAATAAAACCCAATGATCTTAAAATATTTAACATAACTAGTAAATTTATTAGGTAAAATATATACTTGTTTAGTAGTAATTTCACAAACAGACTCCATCTTAAAGTACGTATTTAAAATTCATTTACCCCAAGTTCGGAAAAAGAAAGGAAATTTACTAGGTAAATAACATCTTTACAAGAAGTAAATAAAATTATCCAATAACTTTGTTAAGTACTGCTATTTATTTAAATTATATTTATATTTAAATTTACGTATTTACCCCTTTCTCCCTAGTTTTTTAAGGGAAATTATTATTCAAACTAAAGCGATATATAAACACTAATACCAAATATAAAATAACCCTGTGGTATAAGATTCACAACCCTTACTAAGACCGATTCCATAAGTAAAATCTGAGGAAGCTTAGTGACGAGGATATAAGTCGAGACTCGATGATGAGAAAATTCCTTGAATTCTTCGGCAATCGATAGAATGTTCCGATCGATTGAGAGACGGTCACTCGCAGTATAGAGACTACAACAAGCTTCGTTTAGCTATAATACTAACGGATCCAATAGATATACAATGCCAGAAAACAACTCAAGCGGAATTAAAAAAAAAAAAACAAACAAACAGAGGTGGGGAAAGACGGTCACTCATAGTACAGAAACTGCAACAAACTCTGTTTGGCCATAATACTAACGGATTTAATAGATATACACTGCCAGAAAACAACTCAAGCGGAAAAAAAAAAAAAAAAAAGAAGTGGGGAAACTACTCTGTTACGCACCACAACTCAGAGAAAATCAATTAACACGATTGGAGGTAAGAGATCGCCACACCAACTATTGGATCACCAATGCCGCGTTGGATCCCAAACCACCGAAGCTCAGCGGGTTAATTCTGGTTGAGAAACTTCCAACTAGAACCCTCAGTTTCCATCCCCGCTGAAAATCACCGAACTGTCAATCACCCTCACTAGCCATAATGACAATGATAGCGGAAGTCTCACATAAAGAGAAACCCTAGTATATGAGAAATTTGACAGAAGAAGAGAAGAGAGAAAGACTTCTTTCTCCCTAGTTTTATATTACAAAAACATCACTGTTAATTGCCCAAACTTTTAAAAGGACGCGGTAAGGAAATACAAAACGACATAAGCAAATAGAAGTCTCTCTGACTCTTTTGGGCTAACGGCTAACCACAGAAGATGGGCCTTGTTGGGCCAACCAACCCAACCCAAATCCACAGCCCAGGCTCAAAGTCTTCGCTCCAAACCCTAGCTATCGCCTCTCTCTCGTCTTCTCTCCGTATAAATTGCCTCTTCACCAATTAGGGTTTTCCACTCTCTCATAGCGTTCACAGAACCCCAGCCTCTCTCTCTCTCCTTCCTTCTCTTTCTCTCTCTTCAATTTCACCCCCCACAGCACCACACCAGCCATGGCGGAACGCGGCGGAGAGCGCGGAGGATTCGGGCGCGGCTTCGGCCGGGGAGGTCGCGGAGGCGACCGTGGCCGCGGCGGGCGCCGCCGTGGCGCGGGACGCCGCGAGGAGGAGGAGAAGTGGGTTCCGGTGACGAAGCTCGGCCGGTTGGTGAAGGAAGGGAAAATCACCTCCCTCGAGCAGATCTACCTTCACTCACTCGCCGTCAAGGAGCACCAGATCGTCGACACGCTTGTCGGGCCCAGCCTCAAGGACGAGGTCATGAAGATCATGCCGGTCCAGAAGCAGACCCGCGCCGGACAGCGGACCAGGTTCAAGGCCTTCGTCGTCGTCGGCGACGGCAACGGCCACGTCGGCCTCGGCGTCAAGTGCAGCAAGGAGGTCGCCACAGCTATCCGCGGCGCCATCATCCTGGCGAAGCTCTCGGTGATCCCCGTCAGGAGGGGATACTGGGGTAACAAGATCGGAAAGCCCCACACCGTGCCCTGCAAGGTTACCGGAAAGTGTGGCTCCGTCACGGTCAGGATGGTTCCGGCCCCTCGTGGTGCCGGAATTGTGGCGGCTAGGGTTCCGAAGAAGGTCCTCCAGTTCGCTGGTATTGAGGATGTTTTCACTTCCTCCAGGGGATCCACCAAAACTCTTGGAAACTTTGTTAAGGTTTGTTTCTCTCTAATCTTTGCCTCATTTTTTTTAATATACGGTTAATTATGCAATCAAATAGTAAAAATTTAATCTTTTTTTTTTCTGGGTGATTATTATCTGTTACATTTGTTATCAGTAAAGAAACGAACTTAATATAATATTTGTTAATGTGAATTTCATTATTGTTTGAAATTGGATCGTAATTTTATAGTTAATTTTAGCCCTAACTAGGACTTGTTAATTTCAATAGGTACATAGTGTAAATTGTTATTATTTGTTCTGGCACTATTTTAAGATTTGGTGCTGATTTTAATAGGATTTTGAGATTGCTCATGTTCTAAATATATTTAAAGAATTCAGAATCAATATTATTTGTATAGATGTAAATTGAAGTGGGTGGCAAATGAATTCGGATAAACAGATGGAGTGTAAATTTGGGTTTGTGTTGTAGATGTTAATTTTTATCAGAAAAATTGATTTGTGTTGTGTAAACTATAATGTGCATTTGTACTTGATCCGCTTTCGCAGGCGACATTTGACTGTCTATTGAAGACTTATGGTTTCCTCACACCCGAGTTCTGGAGGGAGACTCGCTTCACGAAATCTCCGTTCCAAGAGCACACCGACCTTTTGGCGAAACCGACCGGTAAACTTCACTTGGAGGCTCCAACGGAGAGGGTTGATGTTTGAGCGTGCCATGCTTCTTGAGATTTCAGTTTGAAGAAGTATTTTAAGAGGATATGTTTTGTTTAGGCACTTCTTCTAAAAGATGTTTTTTGTTTCTGTTATGAAAGATAGTTGTTCTTTTTTCGGGTTTAGTCCTTTTGGTACCGAATGTTAATTAATATTTTGGAATGAACTACTCTAAATTTTGGTTTTGGATTTTAATATTGCAAGATTTATGCCATAAAAAATCACTTTGGACCATTTTGGTTCGTTTTTATTCTTACTGAAATCAAATGAAGTTGAAGTGCATGTGCAAAGATTGGCTTTTGAATCTTTTTATATGCATCAATGGTTTCTTTGCATATAGACCATTCTTTGTATATATACACATGTAAGTATATATATATATGTGAAAGGTCTGATATCTTCATCCCGTATTTATGACTTTTTGTTTAGAAACTTGTAACAGGTAATTAATTTATATGTAACTTCTTATTTAGAATCTTGTTACATGATAATAGTTGAAAAATATTATATTAGAATCACCTAGTACAAAAAAAGTTATAAAGTGCCGTATAAGGAGGGTGTGGAATAGCAACCGGGGAAAAAAGGGGAGAGAATGGTATAGGACTTGAGAACTCCGGATAGAAGTTACAACAATTGCACAAAGCAATGAAGTAAGATCATCTCTTTTATTCAGAGGATTATAGGCAGGGGTGTTCACGGAATCCATCAGTCCGTTTAATCCAATTCAATCCGTTGGCTTGGATTGGGTTGAGAGACTAACGGATTGGTTATGGATTGAGATTTTAGCTTGGATTGGGTTGAGAGACTAACGGATTGATTATGGATTGAGATTTTTTCAAACTGAATGTTACAGATTGGATTACGAATTGAGGATTTTTCAATCTATGTAATATGTCTATCCGATATATATATATATATTTTTTATAAATACGTATTTATTTTGTCTCGAAAAAAATTTAACATGTAAATGTTAAGGTCTGAAACCGAGATTGACCTAAATTTAACAAGTATGTACATGTTAAGCATTACTTCAGAATTTGTGGACATTGAATTACTTTGATATAATATAGGTAAAGTTGAGGAGTATGGACATTTTATTTTGAGTTTAATTCAAGTTTGGTTGTTGTTATGTACTGTAATGTTACAATTTAGCTAATGATTGAATACTTGAAGTTAATTGTGTTGTAATTTTATTGAATCATTTCGTGTTTAAGCATTATATTTTTATATTTTTGTGCTTAGATTTTTCGAATTGAATCCGTGAATCCAATTCGTATAAACCGAGGTTTATGGATTGGATTGAATTTGATTAGAAGCTTCACGGATTGTTTATGGTCCTTATGGATTAAGAAAATCTAAATCTGAATGTCACGGATTGGTTTACGGATTGAGGCCTAATCCGGGTAAGCCGATCAATGAACACCCCTACTTATAGACAATTTCGGGGTTTTTTTTTTGTTTTTTTGGGCGTTCCGAATGCACTTTAATAATGTGTGTAGACGCCTATTCGCAAAAAGAACAGAACAGAGAAAGGGATGTGCTAAAGATGCTTAGGAAGCTTCTTGTTGTGCGTTTTTAAGGGGAAAGCTTCTATCTTTTTACATTACATATATGATATATCTATAGTTTTAACGTAGATTGCGGTGAATACTATATACTGATGAGGCTATTTTTTTCTTTTCTTTTCTTTTCTTTTTTTCTTAAAAGGAATTTACCAATTAGGTTGTGATGTTCACCAAGTGAACACAAAAATTAAAATGTAAATAATAGGTACAGTTAGCAAAAATATATACGTATTTTTTTTTTTTTCAAAAATGCCCCGTATTTTCCATCTTTCATTACTATTGAAAAAAAGGGAGAAAAGATTTTATAGTTATCGGATCAAAACTTTAACCGTCAGTTTAAGTATTCGCATTAAAAATACCTCATAAGAAACAAAGATGCTTACATAAAAATTTATAATAATGGCCAAAATAGGTAAAATGAAAAAAAAAAAAAAAAAAGTTTGTATCAAACTGTAGAAGTACCCTAAAAAAAATGCACTACTAGTGCTGTTTGTGGCGATTTGTTCACACTATATTTTGTTTAGTTTATTTATTTATTTATTTTGGGTGAAGAATTTTTTTTAGTATTTGATTTAGTCCAAAGGTGAAACCAATTGTCTGCTAGTGTTATGTTTCCTATAATAAAAAGGCTATTAGGATGTGAACATGTATTCGAATCATTTTTATAACACGATTGCAATATGAATCTTTTTTTTTTTTTTTTAAAGAAATTTAGCTATAATTTGTCATCTCATTTTAAACTTACTTTCAAACCTTTTTCTATAATGTATTCTTTATTTGAATTGTGAGTTCAACATATAATCTAAAAGCACCCTTAAGGGGTGTGTGACCCATTAGTTTAAACTCATCACGATTAATTCAATTTTTATCTTTTTCTCTAAAAGTTTTTTGTCTTCTCTAAAAAGTCAACCAAAATCACTATTTAAATTTACAAATATTAACTCAAACTTATATACCTAACACCCTTAGTTAAGTAAAAAGATAAATAAAATAAAATAAAATAAAATTTTATGTTTATTTTGTTTCTAGACATTTTTATATTAGGACCTAATAGCAGTGGTGTACGTTTTTTATAGTTGAATTTAATCAAAATTACATAAAAATGATTTGTATAATATGAAGTAAATAATTTTTAAGGAATACTTTCTACATATTTAATTTTCTAATAAATAATTTGTAATAAAATATTGTATTATTTAATAACTGTTGATGGCATACTGAAAAATGTCACAATGAAATCAACTTTTTATAAGCATTAGTACAGAGAGATCGGCTTTTAGGTACCTAATATTTCCGGGGAGAAATCATCGTAGTACCACGAGCCGTGGATCATAAGTATTAGTACAGTAGGAAAGGACTGAAGTCAAGTGTATATTGCTCTCAAGGGTAACAAAATATGAGTATTTTTTCGGTATAAAAATAAAAATTACGGTCTCATTTGGTGTTTAAACTCAAACTGTACTTTCTCATCTCAGTTTTTAATTTTTTTGAAAAATTTTTTGTTTTTTTTTCTGAAATCTTTTTTTATTTTTTCTAAAAAATCAACAAAAATTTTCAACTCAAATTATATTTTTTTAACTCAAACTTATTTATCAAACGGACCCTACAAGTGCCGTTATTGAATAAGAGAGTATATCAAAATTTTTAATACAATTCTGATAACTAAAATGCAGAACTCTATTAGTGATTCAATGGTATGTTTTTCAGGTCAATCTCATTTGTTTTTAAATGGTTAGGATTTTTTGCTTTGCGGAAAAGAAATCAAAATTTTCTTACTAGTAAAATGCAAGGAGCCACCAAAAAAAAAAAAAAAAAAAAAAAATTAGCGTGATAATAAAGGGTGGAGACGAAAAGTCGTATTTTTTTAAATTAATTTTTAAAAAAGAAGGAAATAAAAGGGGAAAAAAAAATGAAAGGAACGAATTATAGGCGACTTTGAACGACTCCAAATTCCTCTGGTCATCAGATTCCGCGGGTGTTTTCTTCCTCCTCTTCTCTCTCTTTCCCTCTTTCTGTATCCGCGGACCAAAATCCAGATTTCCAGCTTTTTCTATCCAGGATTTCGATTTCATCTTCTTCAATTTCATACCCAAATCTTCTCCAATCTTTAACTTTTTTGTTTTTGTATTTGTTTTTCTCTGTAATTTTTTTTTTCTGGGATTTTGAATGGGAACTCCGGAATTCCCAAATCTCGGAAAGCATTGCACCGTCGACGATTGCAAATTGATCGATTTCTTGCCCTTCACCTGCGATCGCTGCAACCAGGTCCGATTTTCTTCCTTAAAAAAAAAATCATGGATTTTGTTTGGTTTTTGAGCTTAATCTTTGTTTTTCTTTGCGGAATCTGTGTTTTCTATTGTGAAATAGAGGAAATAGCTAAAGAGAGAGAGAGAGAGAGTTTAAAAATTTCTGAAAACAAAAATTAATTTTGTAAATTCCGTTAATGGTTGCATCAGGGACATTGTTTTATTTTTTACTTTTTATTTTTGTAAGATTTGAGTAGATGATGAAAAATGAGTAATACGATTTTAAAAGGACTTTGTAAAGTAATTGCATATAGGATTTAGGTGTGGTTATCTTGTTATAATGACGGTTTAGCTTAACCGAGAAAGGGGAATTCTTCACTGGAATTTTGGTTTTCAAGAATAATTGGTCATAAGGTTTAACGGGAATTTGCTAATTGGGGTGTTAATACTCAGATTTTTTATCTCTATTTTAATTAGTTTGTGTTGCAGAAGTCCTTTTGATCTCGTTTGTTTATGTTAGAGTGTCATAGAACCTTATCTTAGGTGTGGTTAATAGGAGTTCACTTTAACGCCGTCTAAGCATCCGATCGACGGAAAATTCATTTGGACCGTGTTAAACTGCTTCGTACTAAAATTCGTTTTACTGTAATTGGCTTTTAGGTGGTAATGATCTAATTAACTTTTTTAAAGGTTTGATTTTGTTTTGAGGACGTTGCTTTAGTTTTTAGGAACCGTAATTCCCATTCCAACTTTATGTCCTATCGAACTTGCATGAAATTTGTCATATATCTCTGATTTTCTTTAGAGGGAAATTTCTGTGATTGGGAGATGCACTAATTCCGAATCGCAATGAAGTACTAGTTAAGATTTTTGTTCACCGGGATACAAGATTCATGTCCCTTTTCTTGCTAATACAAGTTATCGGTGTTCCTGTTTTTCCTGCATCGGTGTTCCTGTTTTTCCTGCAGATATGTGTGTTATTTTATCATATTGACTATGTGAAAACATTGCGCAGGTATTTTGTTTGGAGCACCGAAGCTACATTAAGCACAATTGTCCGAAAGCTGACAGACAAGATGTCACTGTCGTCATTTGTCCACTCTGTGCCAAAGGTGTTCGTCTAATTCCTGATGAAGACCCAAATATCACTTGGGATACACATGTTAACACGGAGTGTGATCCATCAAATTATGAGAAAGCCACAAAGAAAAAAAAGTGCCCTGTCCCGGGCTGTAAGGAGATTCTAACATTCTCAAACACTCTCAAGTGCAGGGACTGCTTGGTAGACCATTGTCTGAAGCATCGGTTTGGACCTGACCACAAATGTCCTGGACCAAAGAAGCCAGAAGCAAGTTTCCCATATATGGGTCTTTTTAATAGGAGTAGGAAAGAGGATCAAAAGTCTAATAAAGCTCCTGCTACATCTTCGCCAAAGTGGGCTACGAGCTTTCTTAATGCGGCGTCAAATGTTCGAGCCTCCGCTGAAGCAAGCGTGGCGAAGTTGAGCAACGAGATTAGCCAAAAATGGCAGATTGCAAAGGATGGTGTGGGACAGAGCAGTAGCAGCGGCAGTAGTAGAAATGGCGAAGTGGAGGTGTGCCCACAATGTGGTGCAAAGTTTTCTTCTGTGACAACTCTGGTAGAGCATGTAGAGAAAATCCATGAAAGGGGTGGCAACAAAGCTGTGGCCAAGAAAGTGACGATCGACGTCTGCCCCAAGTGCAGTAGGGGATTTCGTGATCCCGTTGCCCTTGTGGAACATGTGGAGAGGGATCATGGCGGCACGTCACGAGCATAGTAAATGGAGTCGAAACATATTGCACTTTCGGGAAACTTTATGTTATTTTCTTCATGGCAAATGACTTCCATGGTTCCGGGGCTGTCAAATGCACAAGTCTTTGGGAGCAATCGCCAGTCCGATTTTTGTTTCATCTAGCTGTAATTCAACAGAAAAACGGTCATTCATTCGTATTGGAGTAACCTGCTGACATGAAATCAAATCGATCTCGTGATTCATTTGGATGCTTAGAGTTTCAACAGAGTTCTGAGACAAATTGACATGATACTTCAGATTTCAGGCAGTCAGGTTTTGAGATATATACACACACATATATATATATATATTGCATTTTTTGCTCTACCAAAATGTCTCTGGATCTTGCTATTGAATACTTTTGTAGTGTCCTTTGTAAAGGAAAAAGAGTCTTGGAATTGCAAATTTAAATTCTTGAATATCTGTAATGCATGGATCTGAAGAAAGATTCATTCATGCCAATTTCTGTTTTCACTTTTCAACTTTGTAGCTTTCCCTCAATTTAAGTTGATGTGTGGCATCTTTTGAATAGTTGCTCTTACATATATGTATACACATATATGTGTATGTATATACTATTTTTTAGGTTGAAGGCGGAGAATTTGAAATTACATATTAATATTAAAATTAGTATGTAAAATCATCCTATCTCAGCCCTTCAATCCCTTGAACGAAATACGGCCAAAAAAAAAAAAAAAAAAAAAAAAAACCCATAGATCAATCCCATTGTCCCATACCCTGTTGGAACTACGAGATTACCCCAAAGGCATCTTTGGCATCTAAGGGTCACGGATCGACCATAGAACCCTGTTTAATAAATGAAATGCTTTAGCTGTCTGCTTTCTGATCAGAGAAGGGCAATCACGAGCTGATCGGGTGCCGTCAAAACCAATTTTGATAGGGAGTTATGATTGCAAAGCTCTAGTGGAGTTTGATTTTTCTTGGCAAGGGCATGAACATTAAAAGTTGACAATGGACTAGATTGAAAAATGCTTCACCGACAGACATGGCCACCATAATTATGATCCGGAGAGGTACTCGAATACTCTCATTTGGAAAAACAGTGGGTTTCAGCGGTTGGATTCTTAGGAAACAGTAAGCTTAGCTATTATATCTGCCTCCTTTTTTTATTTTATTTCACTTCTCATCTAGAAATTTCAATTTTTATTATTTTTTATTTTGACTCTTTTTTCTGGGTAAATTTTCATGCTTCATAACATAACTTTTTAAACCTGACCACCAATAAATATTGAAAAAGATAGGTGGGTAGATGGCATATTTTGGAAGTATTATAAAATATAAATATCTCAATTTATGTTAATTAGGATGCTTGTCGTTTTTTATCTTTAGATGGTCGATTCACCTTATAGAGGAATTGTCAGTGGTCAATTGACTATTGTAATAGTGCCATCCGGTTAATCTGTAAATTATAGGCCATCTTTTACTTTCCTAAATAAAAAAAATTTGATCATTTGAAAAAAAAAATAAAAATAAAGACACTAATTTTATTAACATTAATTTTTTAATATTAATTTATATGACATGTGAGTTATTATTATTTTTATAGTTTAATTGATATCTAAAAAATTATCACATCAATTAATAACATCTCCAATAAAAAGATTACAATTTATCGTCAAGTAAGTTAGTATTAAAATACCGAAATTAAAATTGATGTAACACTAAGGGTCTGTTAGGTGAAACGGTTTGAGTTAAAATTTTTAAATTTGAGTTGGTTGAATTTTTAAAAACTAGTTATAATTTTTATTAACTTTTCAGAAAAAGACAAAAACTGAGATGAAAAAGTACAATTTAATTTGAGTTGAACCGTTTTACCAAACAAACCCTAACAGTTCTCTATTTCTTCAAACCTTCTGGTCATAACTTAAAAAAAAAAAAAAAGGCGAACATTTGTTTGAATGCAAGGTTTGTATTTCCTTATCCATTTAGTTACACAACTATTAGAATATAAACATTTAAGCCTCTGTTTGATAAGTTAATAGGAGATAAAATTTTTAAGTTGGAATTTGTTGACTTTTCAAAAATTAATTATAATTTTTGTTAACTTTTAAAAAAAAGATTAAAATTAAGATGAAAAAATACAGTTCATTTGAAATTAAACTTAAACTCTAAACAAAACATAAATATTTCACTATTTTAATAATATTTAATTCAAATGCAAAATGTCAAAATTTCACTCATGTTTTGACTTTTATATTATTTAAATGTTATTTTTAACAATCATAATGTAAATTTACAATTTATTTAAATACACAATTTGAATTTTATATTTAAACGTAAATATAGATTGAATAAACATTCTATGATGCTAACAAATCCTGAAATTAGACGAGTACTTATTTATTTATTTATTTTCCCTTTTTGGAATTTGAGTGAGAAAATAAGACTAGTCATTTAAAAAGGCCAAAAAAAAAAAAAAAACACAAAAGAGGCGGGCAATCAACTGTCAAGTGTCAAGACAGCACGTCTGTGAACGTACAAAAAAAACCATCAATCTTTAACGCACTCCCAATTCATGTGGGGCCCGAGGATCAACGGTCCCGATGATATCTAACTCGATCAAACGGTCACAATGAAGCGAGAATTACGGGGTTACACTAATAAAGATCGCTGGCATGTGGGTCCCACTATTACTCATATCCGTTGAACGTCTAATGCCCATTTTTCAATCATTATTAGCAGGCGCAGAACGGACAATATTTATTTCAAGTAATCAAAAAAAGAAAATTTTAGAGAGAGAAACATTGTTTGTTTGCGGTGGATTTTTGCTGAAATTGCGGTACATTGTTTTTTGCATGGCTTAGAAGACGGATTTTTGTTTTTTCCTTCCATTTTGTCCAGCCTTCTTTCACGCATTGATCCGAGGTAATTTTGTTGATTTTTTTTTTTAATTTTATAAATTTTTTCATTTTGTTTTTGTTTGGAAGAATCGAATTTTCCTCGATTTTTCGAACGGTTCAAGACGACATTACCGGATTATGATTTTATTTTGGCGTTTTTTCTTGAATTCGGAAGCTACATTGTTTCTTTGTTAGGCCTTTCCGATTGAATTTCGGTTTATGAATTTCTGGAAAATTTTGCTAAATCGCAGGCTGGTTTTGCGTTTCGAGGGAGTTCGAATTTGCTGGTTTTTAAGCCTTTCTTTCCCTTCTGATGAACCAAAAACAGAGGTTTTTCTTCGTTGGTTTGGAAGGGAAAGAAAGCGTCGTCTTTTACTCGAAGCCCAATTGATGTTGTGAGAACATATATATCTATATCTATATATATATATATATAAACACACATATTCATAACCAAAATGAGCGCCATTGAAGGTGTGATTTCGAGGCAAGTTTTGCCTGCTTGTGGAAGTCTTTGTTTTTTTTGCCCATCCATGCGGGCGAGGTCTAGACAGCCTGTGAAGCGGTACAAGAAGCTCATTTCCGACATTTTTCCTCGGAACCAGGTATGTCTTTCTGGGCATTTTCTCGTTTTCTGGTTCTAACCAACATATATTGTTGGTATCAGTTACTTATGTGCAAAGTCGTATGTCATCTGTTTGTTTCAAGTAGTCGAACGATTGAGATAAGAAAATTTTGTTTGTTTCGTTTTCTAAAGCATTTTAGCAACTGAGAGTAATCACACTCATTAAATTGTACCTTTCTAATAGTGTGATAGAGTGGACTGGATGTAAGTGTTCGATTGTAATCGACAACCTTGATCGCAAAAAAAGAAATCAATTGTGTAATCGTTTATCACTCCGTGAAAACTTTACTAACGTAGGAAGTATAGTCACATAGGTGTAAGTGAAAGTATGGAGCTAAAATAATTTTGCTCCTTGGACCGGATACCGCAAAGGAAAGTGGTCTATACCCATAAAAAGGAGTGGCTAGAAAAGACATGGATAATCCTGATCTTTGCTCAAATTCTCACATGTTATAATCGAAGACTGTTTTTCATTAAAAAAAAAAATTACATAATCGTAGATACAAGTTTTAGAAAGGGTAAAGGCGAACTTGAACTAGCATTATACAAGTTTTGAAGGTTTATCCAATCACTTTGTTATCCTGTATGTCATTCATTAGTATGCGCAAGGAAATAGCAACTGGTTATCTGGGCTCTTGTTTTAAATTGACACGGGAAAAGCTGTTGTAAAGGTTTGAAGTCCATAACTTCGTAATGCCTATGCGGAGATGAGTGTTTAATATTTTTAATGGGTATGATAGTTGGTGAAAGACTGAGAGTATGGTATAAATTGTTTAGTGCCTTTGGCTGATACAGGTTTATAGAAGACACTGACAAAATTGACAATATCTCCTGTGATTGGCTCTGTGTAAACTGCATTATCTTATGTCCTTTTGTTTTCTTGAAAATTAGAAGTTCCTTGTTCCAATGCACTTTGTAGTTGGTTTTTTCTTTCTTTCATTTTGATTCTCGTATTTGGATATGAAATGGGTGCTCTTCATCAGGAAAGCATGACAATATAACTGTGATTATGGAATCACCGGAGTAGTTTATTTTTTACACATTTGATATTTTTCTTGCTCCCCTCTTCATACTTCTCTGCCTGTCTTATTCTTTATCCTTAAACATTGTGGAGGTATAATGAGTGTTTCTTTCTGTCTTATTTATTTATTTATTTATTCATTTATTTATTTTTGACAGGAAGAGGGACCAAATGATAGGAAGATTGGAAAATTATGTGAGTATGCAGCTAAAAATCCTCTGCGCATCCCAAAGGTATGAATTATAATGAAATAAAAAAAAAATTGTGTATTATGGGAACCGAAAATTTAAAATGGACAGAAAAAGAAGGAAAGTGGATGCTTAGTGTTATCTAAGCCAAATGAAAGAGGGTTTTATTGGCAACGTCTCTGTCACATATTGATAGGAACCTACTTATCTGTACCTATGATTGATATCAAATGGAAATACAACAAGGGAAAATAGGAAGATAATAGAGGGAATTCGAGGACCCCCGAGCCTCCCAATGGCCTCAGCCAATACTCAAGAATACAATCATTCACGTCCCCTCCAATAACCACTCAACCCACTTTTATACTGCCCATCGCCTAACCAGCTACTAACGACTACTAGTAGTCAGTTCCACTAACAACCTCTACTGACCATTCCCTCGCAGCCCACTAACTAAACTAATCTTCTTAGTAATCTTCACATGCCTATTTATGACGGTTTTTAACACATATTGACCGTGTGAATAAGCTGTGAAAGATGGAATTACCATCTTTGTGATATTTATCCACCCCACACACATGAACTTCAAACAATGTACATAGAGAGTTTCATGTGTTGTGCAGCTTTTATTTTCTCTATTAACGAAGAACATTGTGATTCATATTCAAGGACAAGATCATTCAATAATAAAAATTGGAAATGTAACTCTTTCTACTATTTTTGACGGAAGTTTCAAATTTGTTGATCAGATCACAGATTCCCTTGAGCAAAGGTGTTACAAGGAATTGAGAAATGAGAACTTTCAGTCTGCCAAAATTGTCATCAGCATTTACAGAAAATTGTTGGTTTCTTGCAAGGAGCAAATGTGAGTCAGTCCTTCTCTTATTCCTTGTGCTATCTCTTTTATGTTTGAAGTTCCTGCAATTGGAATTTTTCGCTGTTTCATTTGTTGCCCCAGAAATTTGTTACTTCTTAGTAAACCTTTTTTGGTCTCTGAAACAAAACAATTTTGACTTTATGTACTGTAAAAGATACTATGCTAGAGGTACCTCTATGGCCAAGTTTAACTAAGATCTAGTGGATTCGTAGCATTAATTATTTTGGTCAGATATAATCTGGTTATTTTTCTTCGATGCTTATGGTTTCTGTTACTTTTCCCGCCTTCCTTTCTGTTATTAAGTAATAACTACTGTTATTTTGTTACTTTAACTCTTTGGTATCTGTTACATAACTACCATTTCCAACTTGTACAGACTGATAAATAAAAATCCTATTTGGAAAGCCGGTTGTACATCATTTCATGTGCTCACAAGTTAAAAAAAGGCATTAATTCTTACATTTTTTTTTTCAGGCCTCTATTGGCTAGTAGCTTACTCAGTATCATGCATGCTCTCCTGGAACAATCACGGCAAGACGAAATGAGAATTATAGGATGTCAGACTCTTTTTGACTTTGTAAATAATCAGGTTAGTCCTTTATTGTGGTTTTCAATATGCTACAATCTTTTCACAGTATATCTGGCTATTAGCTTGAGCTATAATATTAGTTTCAGGTTTTCACCCAAGGAAAACTTCTAATGTGGTTCAATGTTGAATTTCGCAGACAGATGGGACTTACATGTTCAACTTAGAAGGCTTTATTCCAAAACTCTGTCAGTTAGCTCAAGAGGTGGGCGGAGATGAACGTGCAGATAGTCTACGTTCAGCTGGACTGCAAACTCTTTCTGCAATGGTACTTTTCACACATTGCTGATGTTAACTAGAAGATTATACCAACCTGTTTTTGGTTATCGGGAAATGAAGAAACGAATTTTAGTTTTCTGAATCATATATATACTCTTTAAGGAAATAAATTAGTAAAAACTGGAGCAAATTAGCCACATAACTTTGAGAGATTTAATGAAGGCCATTCTCCCATTTAAATGATAATAAAGCATGATCAATTATTCTTTTATCATCAATGTCTAAGCAGCCATACGAAATAACTATGAAGATATTTGAAGGCAATTGTGTCTCTGTTTATTTATTTATTTATTTATTTCTAATAAGAGATTACAAGGTATTTTATACAAGGAAAAGCTGTTAATACAACATCTAACTATTACTAAACTCTAAGCTATCATAAATAGTTGGCAAAGACTGACTCCTAGATTCTTCCAACAGTAGTCATCAGTTAGTGAATTGTGTTTGAGAATAAAGGATGGACATCCAACTTATCGTTGTATACTTAGTTTGTAATTAGAAAATTGTGACAAACTGGAATCCTTAACCGAAGAAAACTGCAACTTTGATGTTTACTTCTGGGAGACAGCATAACTAGGGAAAAAAAAAAGGAGTTATCTTTTAAAAAAAAAAAAAAAAAAAGAAAGTAAGAAAGAAAAATTAGCTCATATCATCTGATTTACTAGTCAATAACTTAAGTAATTGCTTGAATATCCGATATGCTCTTGCCTCTTATCTAATCCATTGAAAACAACTTTTAGTACTATTAATGTTTACTAGTCGCGATTAGAGTATATATTAGCTCACTAAACTAAAGTATTCATATAGTTCTCGGGCTTGAAGTGTATATCTTGATGGCAGACCTAAATTCACTTATACGGGATTAAGCTGAAGCTGCATGCTTGCTTTGAATTTTTGTTTAAAAGTGTAAGATTTAATCCAACTTCTTCTGTTGATGAAGGCCTTGAAGTTATAACAAAGAACCATTTATTTTGTTCGAGATTACAATCTTTCTTTCTTTTACAACTTGTATTTTTCCCGTAATAGTTACAATGAATTCCATATGCAATTGAACGGTCTGATTTTCTTTTGTAGGTTTGGTTTATGGGCGAAAATTCTCATATCTCAGTCGAGTTTGATAATGTAGGTATACTCAGACTTTTTGCATTTGTTACTTTTACTGCTACTTGGTTTTCATATCTTGCCTGGATTAAGTTGAATGATGGGAAAAATCTTTGTTCACTGTTTGTTTCTAGTAAATTTTGAATAAAGTTTGAATATAGTTGACAAGGACCAGCTAATTGGAATGAGAAAAAATATAACAGGACTGGCTAACTGGATCAATTAACTGAAACTAGATAACTAAAAATATATTATGGACCAATTTAAAGAGCTTGAGAATTTAAAAAAAAAAAAAAAGAAAAAAAAGTTGCAGGAAGTGTAAATTGAATAACAATTAAGAGACAAACAGAAATAGGATTAAGAATACCGTTATTTGAGAACTTTGTACGCATATAATAATACCACAAGCATAATTTGAAGTTTAGTTGTAGCTCAATAGCTTTTGGATTTAAGTTCTTGACCTTGTGCGAAAATAAGGAAAGTGTTCAGGACTTGAGCGTTTAAAATGAAATAGGGAAAAGAGAGAGTTTGAGTTGTTGCTTTGAGAAAAAAAAAAAAAAAAAGAAAGTAAAAAGGTAAGTTTACTGGGACAGAAAAGGAAGAATGGCTGAATAACTATTGCTGGTTTTTGTCTGAAGATCCTCCTCTTAAAGATTTTGTAGGCTAGTATTTATAAAGCTCCTTTACTTGGGAATTTCCAAAGACAGCCCATTGAAAACCATGGGCAATTGCTGAAACTAGTGGGGTGGAACTGCCTCAGAAATGAGAAGCTTTTCATACCTTGTTCTCCTTAGCGTCATTTTTAAGCTTCCAATGGCTGTTCTTCCATGCAGACAGCCACTGGTTTTAAGTTTCAAATGCAGCTCTCTTCCTTAATTCGTTAGTTAGTTTGCAGACACAATTTATCTAAAAACAAAGTTATCCTTTGCCTTTATATGTTCGATTTAGAAAGCAATTTTCTTACATTGCTTTATGATGACCAAGTATTTCTAGAATCCCTTTAATAGATAATAATATATATATATATATATATTTTTTTTTTGAATTCCAAACAGGTTGTTTCAGTAGTGCTAGAAAACTATGGAAGCCGCAAGGAAAATACAGGGAATCTTGAAGGTGCACAGCATCGTTGGGTGGAAGAAGTGCTAAAAAACGAGCGACATGTTTCTCCTTCACCGGACACCACGATTAGGGTACCTTCTTGGCGGGCCATTGTTGACAACAAAGGCGAAGTGAATATGACATTGTAATCTCTCTTGGAGCATAATTCTTTCAGTGTGTGTCTGTTTATGTGTTTATGTCTATGTTTGGAAATATATGTGTACTTGGGTCTTGGACCATTACTTATCTGTAATTTATTTTCCTGTGCTTCTCGTAGGGAAGATGCCAAGAACCCCTGCTTTTGGTCCAGGGTTTGCCTCCATAACATGGCGAAGCTAGCCAAGGAGGCTACAACCATACGGCGTGTTTTGGAGTCTTTGTTCCGTTACTTTGATAATGAAAATTTATGGTCTCCCAAGAATGGGCTTGCCTTCCCAGTTCTCAAGGATATACAATTTTTAATGGATAACTCTGGTAATTTACTCAAAACTTCATATTCTGCATTACCAATGCTCTATGTGTTGTTTTATTTTATTTTATTTTTTTAAAACGTTTCTATTTTAACAACCTTAATGTTTTCAGGGCAAAATACGCATGTTTTGCTATCAATCTTGGTCAAGCATTTAGATCATAAAACCGTTCTTAAGCAACCAAACATGCAGCTGGATATTGTTGAGGTTACAACTTCCCTTGCTCAACAAGCAAAGGTTGAGCCTTCTGTAGCCATTATTGGTGCAGTTAGTGACATCATGAGACACCTTAGGAGAAGTGTACACTGCTCACTTGATGATGCGAATCTAGGTGAGGAAGTGATCAAGTGGAATAAAAGCTTTCGAGAAGCTGTGGATAAGTGCCTCGTACAGTTATCATATAAGGTATAATACCATGCCAGAATTCCCGTTTCTAGTACTCCAACAAGTCTTCATAAGTTTCTAACTACTCTGCCGAAATTTGTTTGTTGCTATTTTATCCACGGTTAAATACTTAGCTTTAATTGGTTGACAGGTTGGAGAAGCCGGCCCAATTCTTGACGTTATGGCTGTCATGTTGGAGAATATTTCAACTCTCACTGTCATAGCTAGAACTACTATTTCTGTAGTTTATCGTACTGCACAAATTGTTGCCTCTTTACCGAATTTATCTTATCAAAACAAGGCAAGAATCAAATATTGATTTGAGTTAAATTTCTTTTTTCAGCTACTTTCAGCCTAATGATGAAAAAAATTACTGATTTATTCATATTTGACTTAGGCATTTCCCGAGACTTTGTTTCACCAGCTACTTCCAGCTATGGTCCATCCGGACCATGAAACTAGAGTTGGTGCCCACCGGATCTTTTCTGTTGTTCTTGTGCCATCCTCAGTTTTCCCTCGTTCATCCTCATCTACTTCTGAGTCAAAGAAGGCCTTGGATCTTCCCAGGACATTGTCAAGAACGGTCTCTGTCTTTTCTTCTTCAGCTGCGCTTTTTGAGAAGCTAAGAAGGGAGAAATTTTTGTCACAGGAAAATGTTTTCGAAGACACCCAGGAAATTTTTTTTAGCTTTGAAGAAACAAGAGATACTAGTACTGGGTCAGCAAATACATTGAACTTATCTTATAATCATGCATATAGTATGAAAAATTCGCCTGAGCCCTTGATGGCAGAGGAAAGCAGTACAAACATTTCAACCAAGGAACCGGTAAGTTTGACTTCTTTCTCTTTCTTTCTTTTCTCCACCAAGTTTCGGCAACCAGAACCCACTTAGCTCTTCCAATTTGAAAACTCACAACATAATTCCAGCTTCAAATAGATGTACCAATCACCTCCCTTTTATTTTATTTTATTTTATTTTTTTATTTTTATTTTTTTTGGTATAAGGTACTGCAAAAAATTGAGAGATACAATTTTCCAACAATTAATTGTGAGAAACTGGTCTTAACCTGCTTCATGATCTACTTTTATGCACAGGAGGCAAATTCCTTGAGGCTGAGCAGCCATCAAATAACTCTCTTGCTATCATCAATTTGGGCACAGTCGATCTCTCCCGCGAACATGCCTGAGAACTATGAAGCTATAGCTCATACTTATAGCCTTGTGTTGCTATTTTCTCGAGCTAAGGTAATTGCTATTTTTTAACGTTATATGATGAGATCTTTTTGTTACATAAGCTGTTGATGTTTTTATGGACAGTTTTATTTTTATTTTTTTCCTTCAAATGATGCTTCAATGGTAATGTAGTTTATAGTTTACACTTTAACATTGATATTTTGCTTTGTCTTCTTTTTCTCTAATCATATTTAATACAGAATTCCAGTCATGAGGTTCTAGTGCGTAGTTTCCAGCTAGCATTTTCCTTGCGGAATCTTTCTCTTAATGGAGGTGAGCTTCCGAAAATTCATTCGAACTATTTTGACATTTATGATCATATATGCTTATTGATGTCTTCATATTTTTAAATTGGCTAAAAATTAGTCAGTCATCTAGCCACGAAGTAATTAGGACATATAGTGCGATAATGATAGGTCAATAGTAAAGTGGATTTCTGTTAGAAATGGATGCTGCGACATTGCTCCTTTGCTGTCCTGCTGACAGCAAGCTTTTGAACACCTAAGCTTAGCAAGTATATTTCTTTTAAGCTTCTAACAGTTGTTCTTTTTGGCATATGGCCACTGGTTTTAAATTTCAAAACCAATCTTCTCTCTTTAATTGATTAACTATTGTATAGACACAAAATTGAGCAATAAAAGATGTTTTGCGCCAAAACCGTTGTTCTACTAGCTATTAGATAATTATGATGTGGATGTTTTAACTGTATAAATTAACTGTACATACTCGGATTCTATTTTATTTGTAATTTTCCTTTATTTCTACCATTGGTATGTCTTATCTGTATTCAAGACATTTCCCTTTTTTTTATTGCAGGGACGATTCCACCATCACGTCGCAGGTCTCTCGTTGTCTTGGCAACTTCAATGATTCTCTTTTCGCTAAATGCATACAACATTCTCTCTCTTGTTCCTGTTGCCAAAGCAGCAGTAACAGATAAAATGGTAGGTTATTCATTGATGGCAAAAATTATATTTGTACCGAGTACCTGAGAGACAATATTTTGTTCGGAATTGGGGCAGAAATTCTCTCATTTCCTATATCTTGTGGTAATTAAACATTTCCAGTGCCATCTCAGTTATATTCCATGTAACTTCATGTTCTTGTATCAGGTTGACCCATTCTTACGTTTAGTCGAAGATCACAAGTTACAGGCTGTTAGCTCTGGATCTAAGGCTAATGCGTATGGATCTAAAGAAGATGATGGTTCGGCCATGAAATCTCTTTCGCAAATAGAGATCACCGAAGATCAAACAAGGGAATTCTTTGCTTCTGAAATAGTGAAGAGCATGGAAGATTTGTCAGATGTAAAGTTTCTACGTGATCATTTCCAGCCTTTCTCACTTCCTTTAATAATCAATTAATAAGCTTTTCGGAAATTTGAAATTTCAAGCAGAAGAGAATGTTAACTTTAGAGTAAGTTATGATAATGTATATGTCAATTTTTGTGGTCTCATTTTGCAGTCCGAGTCATCGACTATAAGACAGCAACTCCTCAATGACTTCATACCTGATGAGGTTTGTCCCCTTGGAGCCCAGTTGTTCCTGGATGCTCCAACAAAAGTATATCAAGTGGAATCGAAAAGTAGTACATCCAAGGAGGTAGTTACTACTCAATATTAATAATTTCTCATTCCTCCCATTATTACATCGGAGAAAACCTAATGTACTATTGTCACTATGCAGGCTGCTCCACTTTTTTCAATCGAGGAGGATTCTTTCGCAGATTCATTTGATAGTCACAAAAATCAGTCAGAATTTGCTGTGGAATCTCCCACTCTTTTGAGTGTGAACCAACTTTTGGAATCAGTATGTTGGCCATTATCTCTGGTTTAATTTGCCTTCGTAATACAAAGGATTTAATTGTTTAGGAATCAAGCTAGTTCCATGTGATAGTGGATGTTCTGTCCACAGGTTTCCGAAACTACGCATCAAGTTGGAAGGGTTTCAGTTTCGACAGGGCCTGATGTGCCTTACAAGGAAATGGCCCGCCACTGTGAAGCACTTCTCATGGGAAAGCAGAAGAAGATGTCTGGTTTAATAAGTGGCAATCAGAGACAAGAATGTTTGACGGACTACTCATTTCACAATAAAAACGATGAATCCAAAGCGATCGTCTCCTCTTCATATGTTGATACTGGTTCCCTCGAGGTACTACCCGCCTCCAGGAAATTTATTACCATCCACAATTCTATCTGTTCTTGCACATTTCTGCACATAAAATTGCCGTGTCAGGTTATTGAAGTCTTGCTTGATGCATTTTGACTACGGAATCATCTAAATTTTTGAACTTAAATGCGACCACAGGTTTATAATCCCTTTATTGATGGGACTTTCACTGCCAACGAATGCAAACCTTCGGCTGGCCCTGCTCTCACGTTGTGCACAACCGAATACCAACATCATCCTCATTTCTTCAAACTACCAGCATCAAGTCCATACGATAACTTCCTAAAAGCAGCTGGTTGCTGAAAGACTCCATACAACTATGAAAATGTACATCCTGATTGATAAGTGGAAGCCGCTATCCGTCCGACTCCAGTCAGCTGTGGATTGTTCCTGGTAGGAAGGCTCACCAGAATCTTGTTTTGTATAAGCTATTCACATTTCGAATTGTCTCCCTAGATCCGTGGAAGCGACAGTTGCGATCAAAGATCAGCAGAGTTTCTTGCCTTTCCTTTCTCCGGCTCCCATTCTTTCAATTCTTTCCGCCCCCTTTCCGACTCAACATGAAGGACGGCGAAAAGGGTGTCGTCGTCTTTAAAGTTGTGTGGTGCTTTTGGAGCTTCCGTTGTCATGCAATCTGTTGATTATAAAAGTTGTATTTATTTGTAGTCTTTCCGATGCGTATAAGAATGGAGAGTGTAAAACTTGAGAGTTGGGTCACACAAGAAATGTAGACACAAGGTGTCCTACGAAAAGGACTTGTGTGTACTTCAATGAATCTCTTTGCTTTGATTCTTCTTATATAGTATAAATGACTGTCTTTTATTATCGCACTATCAATTTATTTATTTATTTATTTTTAAGGAAACATCCTGGTGTTGTTATTTACAGTTTTAGGTATGCATTTATTTTCAATTTACATATTAGCCTCCTCCAAAAAAAAAAAATTTAAATGAAAGCCCCCTTGAAAACTTATAGACATTATTTTTCCTTTGGAAAATTGAAAGGAAAAAAAAAAAAAATTATGAACCAAAGTCCAATCAATATCCCTAAACACAAAACATGATATTTTTGCTTCAATAGCAAGTCTATTTGTTTTCTCTGTCACTTTGAATTAAATAATTGTTTATTTTGATTAAATACTTGTCATAGTTACCAGTCCCCTCACCAAAATTCCTGACTTTGTCATTGGAGTCAAATACGGTATTATTGTCATGTTATGTGTACAACCGCTAATAAGTAATACTTTCACCAGACTAAAAGAAGTAAATATTATGAATTTAAAATATCTGAGGTGAAAACATAATCTATTTTAATTGTTTACCATAAAAATGTTATTTACACTTTTATCTTTTTTGTTTTTTGTTTTAAGATTATTTTACCATGTATATAGGAGTTTGCTTGACATGTATTAGGTCTATTAGGTTAGTTGTGATTTCCTTCTATCGGGCTGGTGTGAATTGTTTCAATATGCGGCCTGATCCATATTTTAACGGCTGTATTTGTACAAGTTTTAAAAAATTTACAAACTTTTTCATTTTTACATGAATTTGATCCAACATAATTTTGAGAAACATTCATTATCGATAAAATGTCTATGTATCATACATGTTTCTTGTAAAGTATCTCCCACAACTGTCTGGCTATGTAAGGAAAAGTCGCACTTACTAACAAACTAGACTACTAAAGAAGAACAATTTTATGAGGCATAATAAGGCTCAACACAAATAGAGAATAGGTTCAGAGCTATAAAACTCACAGATGAAATCCATTATTTATTATAATAGCATTTAACATCAATAGTGTTTTAAGTATGTTTCTAAATAAAATGGAAATGCTAATGTTAGATGGGTGGTTTTGTCGCCTTTTAAATTATTAATCAACAAATGAAAATATCAGGTAAATTAATGTTTTTTTAATTATTTTTTTATTTTTATAAGAAAGGTAAATTAACGAATTGAATTTGTTTTTCTTTAGGATTCAGCTACATATTCAGTTGTAAAAAATATTCATCCCCCTCTCTCTCTCATTTTCAGGTAAATTAATCTCTCTCGCTCCATTTTTTTTTTCTCGGATATTCATCCGTTTCTTTGAAACAGAGCCTTAAATTCATCCACTTTTGGCAAATTTCTTAATATATTTGTAATTCTTGTGAGAAAAAAAACTGATAAAAAAACAAAAAAACTTAATTATTGAATGTATTTTCTTATTTATATTATTATTTTTTAAAAATGCTTATGTATTATGATTGACGTGTCTTCGAATTATGAAATGGATATTAAGGGACAAATATATAGAGTATGTGCGTGATAGAGCAGCCCACAGGCAAAAAGGACGTCGTCGTTTTAACCGGAGCCAAAGCCCTAGATAAACTTTTTATTTATTTAATTTTCTCCGGAAAAAGAAAAATTTTTATAAAACAAAATCGTCGACTTGTGTTTGGCAGAGAAAGCGAAGGCCTTTGGAAGGACGACTCTTTCGCGATCGCTCTCTTCAGGTAAATCTAGTTCTTGGGTTTCTCATTTCCTTTCTCCTTTTTGATTTTCTTTCTCTTTTCTCTTTCAATCTTTCAACAATTTTCCAGTTTTTGCAAATCTTGGGTTTCTGGGGAAGCTAAATTGATTTGGAATGTTTTTATATATATATATATATATATGTATGTATGTAGATATATATTTTTTCACACAATCAAGTTCTTATTTTTGATTCGCAGTATCGGTTCCCTCGCTTTTGATTTCACTAATTTTCCTGCGAACCAAACATAAAAACGAATTAGGTTGATTCAACTTGAGAATTTGTGTAAAAGAAGCGGGTTGCGAAGTGTAGAAGTTTTGGATTTGATGATAAGGAAGGTTTTGTCTTGAAAATGTGAGAAACTTATTTTCTACCAATTAAATTTCCCATAATATAGGGTTGGTTATTTAAGATTGGTACGGTTTTGATTCTCAAAACAAAAGAAAAAAGATAGGTGAAGCTGGTTTATTTATTTATTTATTTTTTCAGTGTTGATTGTTGATTTACTAAAAACTTGGGTGTAAAATTTGCGAGGAGAAAATTTTTTCGGGATTGTGGTGTCTCCAATTAGCTTAACTTTAATGCTTATTTTTGAATCGGAAGAGCCTGTTTGCTTTGCTCTTATTAACTAAGGAGGACACAAAACTACATTTGTGTTTACTTGATCGGATTAATTGAGTTAGAAAATAGTACATGTCTAACATTTGAGTTGCTGTTCATTATTCGTTTGCGATTTGTGTGATTTTCTGTTTTATATAAAAAAGATTTAGCATCTAGAGCACTGCAACTATGTTGGATGATGAGAACTTTTCTTTCAAGGGGAGGAAGAGTAACTTTGATTCAATCGGTTCTCTCAAGCATACCGATTTATTACATGTCACTTTTTAAGATGCCGGGTTTCATTGCCAATTTGATCGAGAAGCCTATATGAGATCTTTTCAATAACCGGCGACCAAAATTGCATTGATACTGGATTTCCTCCCAATGGTAGACGAAGGGATGTAAAAGAAGGGGGAAGATCTAGAAGCCTAGTAGCATGGGAAACGGTTATTAAAAGCAAGAAGAAAGGAGGTCTGGCCTTGGGAAATTTGAAGGAGAAAAATTTGGCTTTATTGGGAAAGTGGTTATGGAGATTCCCTCCAAAGCAAGAATCACCATGGGCTAAGATTGTTAGAAGCAATTATGGGCTGCATTTAAATGGACGGGATACAAAAGTTGTCATGAATGGATCCTTCAGAAATCCTTGAAAATTCATATATCAGGGCTTGCATAATTTAAAAAATAATGTCTCATGGAGAGTGGGTAAGGGAAATAGGGTTTTGTTCTGGAAAGATAAATGGTGTGGGAATGTTCCTTTTGAGTCATCTTTTCCTAGGCTTTTTCTTCTTTCTTCTGTTCCTAATGCTGTGATTGCTGAAATTGTCTCTAGGAATGGTAGTAATGAATTGAATTGGAATTTTGGTTTTCGAAGGGGATTAAATAATGGGGAGTTAGAAGAATTACATTCCTTGTTACAGTTAGTAAATTCCTTCTCTTATAATTCGTCTATCCCAGATGGTAGAGTGTGGGTGGCAGATCCTTTAGGCTTTTCTTGCAAATCTTATTTTGAAAACCTTGTTGACAGTGTGGGCACTCCGAATTTTGAACCATTTCGATTCATTTGGAAATCTTGTGTCCCCTATAGGATTAAAGTGTTTGCATGGCTGGTTTTTCATGGGAAAATTAGTACTTGTGATTTGATTCAGAGGAAAAATCCGCATTTGGCTCTCTCACCTTCACGGTGTGTGATGTGTATGGAGGAAGGTGAATCTTTAGACCATTTGTTGCTTCATTGTAAAGTGGCTAGAGAATTGTGGAAAAATATTTCACTGGAAGCAGGTTTCAGATGGGTGTTTCCGAAGCACTGCAGGTCGTTGATGATTGAGGAAATGGTGGGCTTGGGATCCAACAAAATGGCGAAAGCACTGTGGAATTTTTTTGTAATGTCTTTGTTATGGAATATCTGGACTGAGAGGAATTCTAGAGTTTTTGAGGAAAAGGAGATGGAGGTCGAGGATATTTTTGAGAAAGCTAAATCTGCTGCTTCGCTATGGGCTTCCACAGATAAGGCTTATAAGAATATTCCTTTCCAATTAATCATTTTAAATTGGAAAGATGTAATAGGAAAATAGATGGGGGTGTGATCAGTGATTGTATGGTTTCTTTATAGTTTAGAGATGAACTTTTTAGATGAACTTTTTGTCTTTCTTTGTTTCGAGGAGGATACCTTGTTCTCCTCTCCTTGTAATTGATTAATTAATCAATGAAAGGTTTTTTCTTATCGACCAAAAAAAAAAAAAAAAGAGTACTGCAACTATGTGTTTTTTGGTTGTGTCAAGGGATTGAAACAGAAATCATTTTCAGTGCGGTGGAATTAGCTGGGTTTAACTTTAGGACTCCAATTTCCAATTCAACACTTTCTTGTCTTAATGTTTTAGTGAGAGCATTTATTTTAATCATAGTTGTTTATATTCTTTTCTAGCTCTAAGGAGAAAGCGAACTGGTTTTTGTTTTTGTTTTTGTTTTGTTTTGTTTTGTTTTGGTTTTGGTTTTGGTTTTGGTTTTTTTTTTTTTTTTGTGTGTGTGTGTTTGTTTTATCTTGCCACTTTTCTTTCGCATTTCTGAGCGCAGTCGCTAAGAACTTAAGCTTTTAGGGGTAAATAAATTCTTACTTGGGCCTTCTTGGTTGGTTACCAAATGTTGCGCTGAATTATTCCATTGTTTTAAACCTTCTCTCTCTGTTTATCACTTCCCCTAATCTGCTGAAAAATTCTCTTTCCTGTTTCTCTTGTTTATTTTATCCCTTTGACTGCACCCATAATTTGTATCCTGAGCCGACACTCCAAGCCCCGCCAAACTAGCTCGGTTTTCTAGACCGGCGGGGTTGTTTGGCCTAATATGTTGATTGTCCAACAAATTTGGCTCATCTCAAATTCTTGGGCTACCCTCGCCAATGTACAGGTCTTCTAGTCTCTGAATGTCTTGATATCTTTTGGATATATAATGTTAAATCGACCGATGGTTGATTAGCTGGGATTGGTATATTTCCCTTTTTGTTGGTAGGATCATCAGCGGAGGATTCTGTTTTTAGTATTGTTTATCTCCTGTACTGGAATTGGACAACTTGTTTACGTAATGTATTTGTTTCTGTTGCAGTTGACATGTCGGCCAAGTACATTATTTCCGCTGTTGCAGGATCATTCGCCCTGGCTTGGGTATTTGACCACTACATTGCTGACAAGAAGATATTTGGAGGCAAGTTCTGTTAATTATTTTGAAGCCTTTGCAAGTGTTTCAGGGTTGTAACTTTCTGTTGTTTTGTGATTCAGGGACTACCCCGCATACTGTTGCCAACAATGAATGGTGGGAGGAAACCGACAAGAAGTTCCAGGCATGGCCTCGTACTGCAGGTCCACCGGTTGTCATGAATCCCATCAGCCGCCAGAATTTCATCGTCAAGACCCGCACTGAAGAGTGAAGCTTTCTTGGTTTATTAAATGATCTGCTTGAATTGTTCACTCTTGTTATTTTGAGACATCTGAGTTCTAAACAAGTTTAGCCTGGAATTTTTGTTCGTAAACGTGGGATATAAAGTTGGGAATGCTTATTTCAGACGCTGCAGTGGCTTTTGTAACCCGTTTTTCTCTGTACGCTGCTGGTCATGGCTTAGTACATGGGTATTAATAATTGCCAATGAAAAGAATTTTTCATTCGTTTTTATCGGAATTATTCTTTGTACGTGACTGTCTATGTTCTGAAACCTAAAAATTTCTTCTTGCCCCAAATTTCGGGTACGGTGAACGAAAGACTTATCTTTTGGTGTTACTTGTGGTTTGGGAGGCAAAATTCACTTGCATTGCCTTAACCACTCTCTGTAAAGCTATATTGCATGAGCTTTAGGATTCGTTAAGATCTTCTGGGCCTTTGGAACTTTTGTTTTTCTTTGCTGATAGCGACAACTTGATCACAACGTCCTCGTCACCGTCTCTGCTGTAACACATCAGATTCTTTTACCGGACCACCAGTGACATTGAAGGTTTATCTTAGCGAGCGTCGGTTTCTCCTCCTCACCCTCTTTGAGACCAAACACATCCTCAGAATCTCCTTCATCACGGTCTTCTGTCTTGCTCGCTCAGATTAAAAACATTGGAGAAAAAGTCACTCAGTTTCCTTCATTTGCAAGGCATGATGAGTTGCAATCTCATCCAAGTGGTCGTCCGCATCATATGGATAGCATCTTTAACCCCGTCGAGCAAACCGTTCACTCTCTGGTTTCATTCTTGTCCTGCTCGGCATCACAAGCGCTTTACTAAAAGATGATCATCTCACTGATTTTTTTCGAAACAAGCTTGATGTGTGATCAGTTGTAGTTGGCGTGTAACCTGCAAGAAATGCTGCATATTTCATTTCCAACAAAACGATTCAGATTTCAGATACTTGTATTAAGTATCTCGAATTCGAGATGTTACCCCCAAGAATGTCAACTTTTCTTCCAAATTTTTGGTTACTTTGCTATATGTATAGACAATCTTCTTTTTTTCTTTTTTTTAAACTCCCAAGTCAGTGTTTACCAGATTCCAAATCAGAGAAAAGGAACAAGTTTTCAACGTAAAACAAAGGAAAAGATCAGTAGTATAAGCGCATTTCAATTTCCCAAAACAGCTTCTTGATTTTCTGTTTCTTTAATTCTTTTCCGTTCCACGGCTGAAAGATTGCTCTTCAGCATAGCTGACAAGGTGTCGGGGAAGCTCGGATCCCTTGCCTCCCAAGAGATGGTCTCTGCATTGGGTGTGAAAACCAATCTAAAGCGGCTTGAATGAACCTTGTCCCTTATCGGTGCAGTGCTTTTGGAAGCCGAGGAGCGGCAGGCAGAGAATAATGAGCTTAGATATGTTTTTTTACCGTGCTGACGGTATGCTTGATGCTATTCAGTGTGAAGCTCTTCGGAAGGAAGCAGGGCTCTACACAGTATATTTTCAAGCATATGTTTCCAAAACTCAAACCATTTCTAATCTTTAAACTACCATCTTTAAACGTGATCCCAAAATATTATATATACTATAAGAATACCAACTTTTCTTATTTTTTCTACAGTAACTTTTTTTTTTCCTACAGTTTAATGACTTTTTTGCTCTTCATCACTAATTATTTTTTTTCTTTGCTACAGTGTTATGCCGGTTTTACCCTTTTTTTTTGGTCAATTGGCAATTTTACCCTTGGGTTTTAGTTACTTTTACTGTTTGATATAATATTAGGATAACTTTGTCCTTTTAAAATTATTAATGGACGATTTTGCCCTTCCTTTGTAGTTTTTTTTTTTTTACTACAATGTTATTCTGGTTTTACCCTTTCTTTTTTGGTCAATTGACAATTTGCCCTTGGACTTTAGTTACTTTTACAGCTTGCTAGTGTTGAGACAACTTTATCCTTCTAAAATTATTTATGGATGATTTTACCCTTCCTTTGTAGTTGCTTTTTCTAATAGCTATAATAACTGGACATTGTTACCCTTTTAATATGCATTTTTTGATTTTGTCCATTGAAGATGTGTTAAAGTGCAATGTTTGCATGTGTATAATCCAACTCAAATTTATTCATTTATTTTGTAAAAAACAGTAAACAAAAAAGTAATAGAATCTTTTTTGATTTTGTTGTTTTTCTTTAATCTTTTTTCCCCCTTTTTAGTTTTTTTTCCCTTTAGTTTTTTTTTTCTTCTTTCTAAGATTTAAATTTTAAAGTTTAGTTTTTTTATTCATCTTTTCTTTGTATTTCTGTTATTTTTATAATTTTTTTAATAATTTTTGTTTCCACATTTCCGATTTTCAAATTTTTTTAATTCTCTTTTTTTGATTTGTGCTTGGTTTTTTTGCCTTGTTTATTTTGTTGGCTTTTGTTTTTTTAGATATTATAATTAATTTTTGTGTTTTGCACGTATATAATCTAACGAAAATTTATTTATTTATTTATTGTAAAAAATAGTAAAAAAAAAAATAATTTGTTTTTGGTTTTGTTGTTTTTCTCCAATCTTTTTTTCTCATGTTGATTTTTTTCTCCTTTTGTTTTTTTTTTTCTATTTTTATTTTTAATTATCGTGATCATTTTTATTTCTCTATCTTTATCTCTGCATCACTGAAAAAAGTTTTTTTTTTTATATTATTATTATTATTATTATTATTATTATTATTATTAGTTTACATTTTTATGATTAAGGGAGATCTGAAAAAAAAAAAAAAAAAAAAAAAAATTAAAGACAAAATATATGGGAGTGCCACCAGCAAGGTACGCCATTTCCTTTCCCGATCTAATCCGGTTATGTTTCGTATTAGAATGGGGCACAAGATTAAAGAAGTTACCCAGAGATTGGATGAGATTGCAGCTGATAGAGCTAAACTCCATCTTGTAGAGAGAGTTGTTGATAGAGATGTAGTAGAGCATGTGAGGAGGGAGATGAGCCATTCGTTCCTAATAGCTTTGGATGTTGTCGGGAGATACAACGCAACGAGCGTTTTGTGCCTTTTGATGCAGGCTGTTGATGATCAACACATATCCGTTGTTCCTATAGTTGGGATTGGAGGCCTCGGAAAGACCACACTCGCAAAGTTGGTGCTCAATGACAAAAGGGTAGTTGGGAATTTCGATCTTAGAATATGGGTGTGTGTATCTGATGACTTTGATTTGAAACTCCTAATGGTTAAGATTATCAAATCGGCGACCAGTAAAAACTGTAGCACTTTGGATCTTGAGCAGTTGCAAATGTACCTCCGACGAATGTTGGAGGGTAAGAAGTTTTTGCTCGTCTTGGATGATGTTTGGAATGAAGAGATCGAGAAATGGATCGAGTTGAGAGATTTGTTCAATCAGTATCTGAATGAACTGTACTCTAGATGTTTTCTTGAAGATCTTGAGGATGTAGGAAGCTTTTACTGCTTTACAATGCATGATCTTGCGCATGATCTAGCGCTGCTAGTGGTGGAAAGGGAGAGCTTCGTCGTTGATAGTCATAGGCGAAGTATGTCTCAAAGCTTTCGGCATTTGTCATTTTCTCATACTGATTTCCCAGCCCAAGATGTTTTGAGGTAGCCTCGGAAACCAACTAATGTTCGAAGCATTATGTTTGCTGCAGAAGAAGTATGGCCTACTGATTCGTCGGTCCTCGAAACATGTTTCTCAAGTTTCAAGTATTTACGACTCATAGATTTTTCGACTCTTAAGCATTTAAGATATCTTAGCCTACAGAGGAACTACAAACTCAGAAAACTTTCGAACACTACTTGTGAGATGCAGAATTTACAGAATCTCAGACTTGGCGGATGCGAACAACGTGAAGAACTACCGACAAATATAAAGAAGAGGGTCGATCTCAGATTTTTCATATCAACCACAAAGCAAAAAGTTCAGCCAGAGAACGAAATAGTGTGCTTGAGATCGCTTCGCTTCTTGTTGAAAACAAAATCTCAGACTCTTGAAAACATTGTTCTTGCCAAAATGCGAAGGCCTGGTGTCGTTCATGCCTTTGGTGAAAGACCTTACTTCACTAGAGACTCTCGTGATAATCTAATGCGAAAAGCTTGAATTGACAGAAGGAGGTGATAACTAAGACTCAGGATTTAGTCTTTTAGATTTCTTCTGTTTCGAGGATTACCGCAGATCGAGTCCTTGCCCACATGGATTAAAGGCTCCGCGAAGTCTTTACAATCTTTGATCGTCGAAAATTGCCACAATTTCTCCGCTTTTCCCCGAGTGGTTATCATCTGTTGCATCACTTCATACACTTTTGACATAATTGGATGCCCGAAGTTGTCATCTCTACCGGAGAGTATGCTTCACCTCACCGCCCGCCTTTAAGCAGCTACGAATCGCAAAAATGCCCTGCATTCACTGATAGGTTCATCTTTGAGACTGGTGTAGATTGGCCACTCATAGCTCATCTGCTGGAGGTTCAACTTGATCAGTTCACATACCGGCCATTCACTATGAATCAATCATAATTACGTAAGGCAAGTTTCTCTATTTTTCCTACCATTTAGTTACGAGCAGTGCTATAGATCTCAACTTTGATCTCAACTTTTCGATACCAACAAATCAGTTAGTTGTCATCTTTCTATCAGTAAATACGACATGACTTTACAACTGGAAGAAATTTTTGTTCCATATAATATTCTTATGTTATGTTGGAAAGGATGTAAATGATATTCTAAAAGGGTGTGGACATCAGTCATGTCGTAAGATTCTTCCCCATTGACATAAACCTTGGGAAGAAAAGTTTTCAGTCTTTTGCCAGTTTTTTCTTGTTAAGCAAAGTATTCTACTGATTTTGTTCATTGTCCAGCATTTTTTTTTGTTGTTTTTTGTTTTTTTCTTTCTTTCTTTTTTTTGTTTGTTTTTGTTTTTGTTTTGGATGGAAACATCAAGCACAAAAAGTCAAGCCAAGAAAAAAAAAAAAACCAGAAGAAATTCAGTGTAACATGATTATTCTCCAACTTTTTTTAACTTCAACTACATATTTTGATGCAGTCAGATATAAAGTTACCACTATACTACGTTTGTTATAATATGATTATTGTTGATTTTCACTGTTACAGCTTTTCAGTTAATTGTCATTTCTTAAAGGTTTATTTATTTATTTTATTGGGTCTTTTTTTTTTTTGGAGGAATTTTGGGTCTTTAATTGTCCTAATTTGTCCATCCATAACTGTGCATTGTTGAATATAAATTGGGCAAGATTTTTTTGAGAATAAAATTAATAAAGTGGAAAGTATTATTGACAGCTTGAATAATTCAAGAAATTATTCTCTGTCAACTAATAAATGATAATACTTATAATTGTATGTTTGACCCATCATCCTAGATATAAAACATAATACGTTAAAAAAATTTTCACTTATAACTTTTCTCTCCTTTCTTTGAGTTGTGGGTCATTGAGAGTATTCTAGTAATGCCCACACTCCGTGAACATCCACATCTCGGAATATCATGACATTTCCAACTCGATCATTGAACTAATCCTGTTTAGAGATCCGACCCAACACATACAAAGATAAACGCTTCTGTCACTATTGTTTTTCGTTTCTCTTCTTAACGTTGTTTTAAGGATGTTATTATTATTATTATTTTAAATGTTCACGCCATCACCTTTTATTTTTGCAATACTGTAGTTACTTTATTGCCCATAATAGCTTACTGTCGTAGTTTTTGGGGGCATTTGTTGTTATTCTTTGCGAAAATAACCTATTAAGATCCCTTTTACCTCTATGGAAAAATTTTCAATCCTTTTTCCCTTCTTTATTATTTTGACATGCTTTTTAATTTTTTAAATTTGTAAATTTTATTGTTTTTTTTTTTTTTATAAAATCTACCAAGATACCACAAACATTCAAACAGATATTGTCGGAACCAATAGTGACCATTGACAGTGTTGGTTCGAAATATTTGAGAAAAAGAAAAATATTTGTACGAGTATAAAAATTTATTGGATATTTAAGAAAAAGAAAAATTAGTATGATGCGAATTAAAAAAAAAGGAAAAAGGAAAAAGAAAAAAGAAAAAAGAAAAAAGAAAAAAGAAAAAAGAAAAAATAAAAAAGTGGGTTTGGATTTGAAATGAATTAAAATTGTTTGACTTAAAATGGTGTGAGAAACACATTTAAGTCATTTTCTCTTTTATATGTAGCTACTACACAAATGTGTAGCTCGTTTATTTTGTTATTCTTTCGTCTTCATTTGGAAAACCTCTTATATTACAACTTCAATTCACTTTACCAAAAATGAAAAAAAAAAAAAGATAATCTATTTTTTTTTCATCAAAGAGCGAAGAGCCTTTTTTGGTTGTTGCCTCACAACCCGCCACGTGAGAGGTACTCAACCTGCCACATGGTATTACCATTCTTAAAAGAGTGAATAGCCTTCCTTGATCATTTTCTTACAGTCCGCCGCGTGATGGGTTCTCAATTTTAAATAAAAAATCAAATTTTAAACAAAAAAAAATAAAAAAATAAAATTTTTTAATTTTTTTTATTTGGTTTTTATTTGTCTATTCCGTACATTCATAATACAACTAGTCTTTTTATAAGCACAAATTAGCTAGCTTTGGTCTCTACATAGATCATCACTACAGCTAAAGTTCAAACAAAAAAAAAAAAAGTAAATCTGCAGATTACTATTTGTACATCATACACACACACACACACACACATATATATATATATATATATATATGGTGGCGTAATTAAGGGTACCTATGACGGTGAAAATCCCGTTAATTAAACAACCAGTGCACCTTACATAACCTCATTATAATTAACTCTCACGTATAGAAAATAAGTAAATAGGGGAAAAAGTAACGAAGACAGAGAATCTAGAGTAATTACCCTCAATTCGAGAGCTACATACGTTATAAAGTCTATTGTGGAGATGAATTGCAGAAAAAGCTAACTAGAATGTGATTTGGCCATTGGGACTAGCCCAATTATTCAGGGAAGGGAAGGTTTGGAGCTTTAGGAACCATAAGTCTAAAGTTTCGATTTTTAGCCGACATTTAAAAAGTAGTAATAGATTTGATAATATCAGAGGGGTACACATGTGGTATTTACATACAAAAAAAAAAAAAAAAAAGGAATGTGATTTTTGTAGTAATAAAAAAAAAAGTGTCTTACAACTTTTCTTCTTCTAGTAGACCAAAAAAAGAATCCTGTGATTCTTGGAATTTGAAGTATTTAAATTTTCGGGTAATAACACTTGAATTATGAATATTCTTTCATTTTATTTCTTGAGCTTTTAATTTTAATAAATTAATCTCTGAACTTTTTTTTTTTGATAGTTTTGATCCCTCATACAAAAATTGACGTACGATTTTTGAAATTTAGCATAGATAATCGTATCCCTATCATGTAATAACTAAAATTCTAAAAAAATTATTACATTAAGTTCAATTTTCGAGTCAGCAATTACCTGAAAGTTGTAACTTAATGGGGTCCATTTATAGATCCACTTAGTTTCTTCTCCTAAAGTCCTTGTGGTTGATCTGTCCAGTGAGAATTTGTGTGTGTGTTTGCTGTGTATAGGGAAAATAAAAAAATAAAAAAACTCTCCCTTGTCAGATAGGTAGCCGACCTGATCTTGACCTTATGGCCATTTTCTTAATTTCAAGAATTAGTTAGTTGAAAGCCATTTTAACAAATATAATCAAATGTTTAGCTAGGCACAAGAAGGTCAAGTAGTTTTATTTATTTTTATTCCAAACTAAAACAAGCTTACTCCTATTAAGAAGCTTCAACTTAAGTGATCAAAGCCTAGGGCAAGCTCTAGTGCCTTTAGTTTCCCTTCTCAAGCTTATAAGCCGGAGTACTTTTGATCGGGCATTGCGATGGGTTGCAGGAGTCGACCTCGATTGAGCACCAGCACGTCGGCGGAATCATTCGAGTGCAAGCACAATTAGGTTTACCGCAGCTTAACGGGCATCCACCTATTTTCCTCTCCGTGCGATAGCATTTTGTCTTGCCAGATTCTTTTTTGCACTCGCAGAAAGTACAGAAATTTGGCTTTACTAAACATTGTTCACAAGTAGAAAATGTGTGAAAAATATAATTATTTACAATGGGAAAAATATCATTTTCATTTTTTCATGTATATTCTCCGTTAAGGCTTCATACCTGCAGATTCAGAAGAGGGAGCTATTGCAGTAGCAAGTAACATCAGTAGAAGAACCATGCCAACCTTATTGAAGGCCATTTGATTTGAGATATTTTTAATGTGATATGGGATTTGGTTGCGGAAACAATGATACTCCCTAGGATATATATATATATATATATACACGTCATATATGCTTTTGCATTTTTTTGTTTACCATCTTCAATGTATATATTCATGAATGAATTATTTTTGTACTGTAATAGAATGATATTTACATTTGTTTCCATTATTATATTAAGCTTTAAAATTGATAAAAAAAAAGTTTTGGTATTAAATATTTTAAAAATGATAAAATTGTAATGACTAGACAAAAAAGTTGAGATATTAAAATATTAATTCAGCAGTAGCTATAGTGGAAAAATTTCCACAAAAATTAGTATAAGGCAAATTTAACGTAAAAGATATCACTCTGTTGAAGAAAATTTTTTTTTTTCCCTTCTAAATACCGAAATTACTATTAGCGTATCAATTTAGCACTTTATTTAAAATGCTTTCATATAAATGATATTGACGGAAAGCAATAGACGCAACTGATGAAATCCGTGGATGCCCATATGAGAGAAACACGTACAATGATTGTTCCAAGTTTCGTCTTGATATGTCTTCCACGTGTGTATAATGGGATGAACAACAGATAATAGGGTCTCAAATTTAGAGTTCACACAGTTGGAGTCAGCAATTATTAGCAGGAAGAGCAGAAACTTATTGACAATGGGTCAGAGGAAACAGTGAGGCTGAAAAACGATAATTTGGGTCCACATTGACAATGGAATTTGACTTTATATGCAGTTTTCGTTGAGCGTCTAAATTTTGAGAATATCAATGAATGAAGTTCATGACCTGGTTTATTTGCTCTCCAGATTGTATCCCACTACTAGGTGACTTAGATATTGTTCAAATATTCTACATTCTTTTTTTTTTTTTTTTAATTTATAATTTTTACTTTAAGTTGTTCATTAATTTGGACCCTAATCTTCATATGATACCTTATTAAATAATAAGTTATGTGTGATTCATCATTCATGCGATATTTCCTGTTAAATTTTTAATAATTATAACAAAAATGACCATTTTATAAATTGTAAAGAGTTTAGAAATTTTTTAATCATAAATTAAAAAGATTGTGGATCAAATTGCAACTTCGTGTAAAAACTAGAATTGAATGAGCAATTCATACGATAAAACATGATCAGGCTTTTGGCCTTCTTCTGTTTCTTCTCTTTCACATTTTCTCTTATTTATTTTCTTTTTATTTAAAATGCGCCCAACATATATATATATATATATATATATATATATTTTAGTTCTTTTTCTATGAACTCATGGACATGCTATTCTCTATGTGGAGCTTTAAAATTTCACCCAAATAAAGACCAAAACTGCCAAAAGAATCCAGAGTTATGCGGGGACACCAAAATTTTCAAATAATGTCAACAGTTCGGGGACAAACAATGCCAAGAAACATTAAGTTAATCGCTAATAATTTTTATGTTTACTTAAAAATAATAATTGCAAAAGGCTTCTTGAATATAGAAATACAGAGATTTTGTCCTAATTTAATTGGTAGCTTTTCTAGAGGACAGTGTTTAACAAATTCTCATTTCCTTGAAAAATCTGAGAATTAATTTGTCTTCCAAATCGTTAATTTACAAGCAATTACTATCTATCATACTAAGCTTTAAGATATGTTAAATGCTACAAGTGCCGATTCTTACTTTTTTTTTCTCTTGGTATTAATTTGTGAGGTGAGAAAAAGAAAAAAAAAAAAAACTTTAGTAGTTAGAACAACGATTTCTTGAATCCCTCTGATAAATTTAAGTTGTTTATGCCTTAATTGAGTGTGAAAAGTGTGGTTTGATAGAATGAGGAAGCAAACAATATTGTGGGATAATTGTCTACTAATGAGAGTAAGAAAAAAAAAAAACAAAAAAAAAAAAAAACAAAAAAAAAAAAGAAAGGAAAGAAAGTAGACACAAGATTTATAGTGATTTACTCTTAATGTGAGAGCTACATTCAACTTTCAACTACCGGAGTATTTCGTTATGTGAACAAACATGTTATGAGATAATCACACACCTCTCTCATCTCTTGGACTATTTCTCTCTAATCTAATACACATAAAAGGCACCCTCGCCTACACATCTATAATTAGAGTGACTAAATACACCACGTATGAACTCTGTGTCAGGGTGATAATTGAGCTTCACGCACTAAAAATTTCCAAAGGGTGAGTACTTCATTTTTTGACTTCGCCTGAGAGCATCACCGAGCTCACCACCTTTAAATAAACAGAGAACTGCAATTTCCCTCCATTGAACGGCAGATTTCTATCCATCATCTAGTGTTTCTGTGGTTATTTTTCCTGATCCTTCAAACTTTATGTTTTCAATTTTATTGTTGTTTAGGTCATTTTTTAATTATCTATATGTTTATATTTTTAATTTTTTGGGTTTTGACTTTATTTCGTTTTTCTTAGACAGTTTTATTTTAATATCTCAATAAGGTTCTTTTCTTTATAATATGGATCCTTGTTCCCTATCTCGTTTATTATCATTACACTGTTTTAAAAGTTTTTGTTGTTTTTCAATTTGTAGTAATTGTGTATGTCAATTTTCAATATTATTATGTCGCTTTTAAGGCATTTGTCGAATATCGTTTCACTTTTCACATTGTGTCTCCATTCTTTTTTTTTTTTTTTTTCCTTTTCTTTTTAAAATTTTTTCTGTTTTTCTTTGAAGTTACTGCCTTATTTGATGTATTGCTGATTTCTTTATTCCTTTCCGGTTTTTAACGTTATTTCTGCCATTTTTAAAACATTTATAATATTGTTTTAAATTTTGTTTTCATTCTAGTGTCGTTTACTCGCTATCGATCATATATATGGCAACTCTTGTTGGTGTCGTCTTGTTGTTGTTCCTATTTAATTTCCAAGTAATTTCTTCCCATTATTTAACTCAATTTTTACATATTTTTATTGATTTATGTCGAAAATAACGGTTTCAATATTGTACAGGTTTGTAGAACTGAGTTATGTCCGAAGATTCTTCCTCATGTTAATGAAAACCGTGGAAAGAAAATCCTTGAATTTTTAATAATTTTTCTTTCCAAAGTATTTGTTAGGACTTAGATGTCATAAAACATAAAATTATATTATCCAAAGCAATAAAACTTACGGGAGAAAATAGATAAGCACGAACATGTGAGATTTAATTTATACATGTTTGTTTTAATATAAGACTATATGATATTTCAACTGTTACAGTATTACATTGTAGAAATATACTATATATATATATATATATATATATATAACTCGCATATAGTCAAACTCTTTGCGTTGGAGATCAATTAAGCTCACAACTAACAACTATGACATTTTAATTAGGACCTAGTATCTGAGGTTTTATTATTGAGTTTAATTTATTTGGTGTCCTATTTTCATGTCTTATTCACTATTATTAGCCATTATTATCTAATTAATGGTGGTTTCGCGACTAATATATATTCTCAAACTATATTTCATTTCATCATTTTTTTTGAACTTTTTGTTTGTTTCCTTCTCAGAAGAACCATAATTATATATTCAAAGTCGGAAAGTTCATCAAGTACTTCTTTACCGTTCGAAAGATAAGCTTACACACTCATTTAAAAGCCACACAACTTAATTTAGTGATTGAGGCAAGGAACAAGGAAGCTCTACTTACCCCAAGTTCCACCAGGAATACATATTATCACATAACATATTTGGTTATTTACATATATGTAGATATAGAGGGACGTAGGCAAGGAAGGCCTAAGAGGGCTTAACTCAATTTTTTTTTTTCCCCCTCTCTCTCTCTCTCTTTCCTATTTATCCACGAGTATATAGATACGAGTATATAGATAGAAAATTGTATAAGGTCCCGTTGAAAAAAAAAAAGAAATATCTAATTCATATGCCTCAGAATTTATCTATATATTTGTTAACCTGCCAAAAAAAACTTCCTGGGTTCGTCACTGTATATAGAGCAACTGAGTTTATTAGTGATTTCCATTCAAGGCGAGAAGATTCTCAAGCTTGGCTGCAGTGCTAGGGCATCGTTCTGGGGAGCAGGTTTCAACCTCATAAAAGCAACAGCAGGTTGGCGGAATGGATCTTACGCAAATGCAAGCGGAACGGCAGGCTAAGGGAACATCCGCCTACCTTCCTTTCCATGCGGTAGCACTTCGTGGTGCCCGATTCTTTTGTGCACTCGCAAGTAGAACAGAATTCTGGCAATTCAACATACAATAATTGGTTGCAGATTGCATGAGCAAGTGAGAAAGACTAGGGCATCGATAGTACTACTAATTAAGCTTGCGTTTGATTTGCCGATTGGAGATGAAATTTTAAGTTAGAGTTGGATGGTTTTTCAAAGTCTAGTTATAAATTTTGTTGACTTTTTAGAAAAAATCAAAAACTGAAATAAAAAAGTACAGTTTAGTTGCAGTCAAACTGTAACACTAAACAAAGTCTAAAATTGTTAGATGTAGATACGTACCGGCAACTTCGGATTGCGAAGAAACAGCAAAATGGTCTACACGAGCATCAGCTAACGTTGTATCCACAATCAACATCACTAGGAGCACCATGGAAACCTTGTTGAAAGCCATTTTGATAATTTGGGATGGGTGTACTAAAAGGGATGTGGGAAACAAGGTGCTTATAGATATATAATATTTGAGTGCGCACTATGTATAAAATAATTAATTGAATGTAGATTGGCGTAAGAGATTACAGCATGTTAAGGTGACATGGTGATAACTTTAAGTGTACATATTATAAATAATGAGTTTCATATTTTAGCTACTTTTTTTTTTTTTTTTTTAATGTGAAAGGTTTGTTGGTGGTTTGTTATCTAGTACCAAATTCTTAATGAAAGATTTCTTTTCAATATTAAATCCTCCATATATGGTTAATTTGGAATCTAAAAGGTTTATTAATTTTAGTGAGTGAAATGGAATATTTATACGTGTAGCCTACTAAGACTTTTTAGAATTTTGTTCTTGTCATGATTATTGCAGTGCTTTCCCTTGTAGAACGTAAGTCACCAATAAATTAAATATTGCAGCCGGTAGCTATGTTTTTAACGTTATAGGTTTTGTTGGTCGTTATAATAGGGAAAAAAAAAATTAAGACAAAGTTTTATGCAGTCAAGTATATATACTTTATTATTGTGGGTCATTTATATAAATGTTAATTTAAAAAGAATAGACTTTGAGTAAGAGAATAGCCTTATATGTTTAACTTTTTCTTTACAGAATACCATGCCTTGTTAAAGTATCCCCACGAGACTATTCCCGTGATTGGATGCATTTTGGGAAAATTGTCGTTGGGAAAATTGTCAATGCAAGTACTACAGTTTTATGCACATTCAACGACAGTTTCTGAAGGAAAAAAAAAAATAAATAAATAACGTCATTGAAAGTGTAACGCGTGTATCAAATGTCAGCAGTGACGGAATCAAGATTTATTAGCAAGGAGGTCAAAAATTTTTTTTTTCGATCAAACCACTAGGCCCACTAATGTTTATGTTTTTAATAAAACTATTTTATTTCTTAAAATCCAAATTGTTTGCCAATAAAATATGAGTGGTTATATTTGTACTCACAATATTGATAAATATCCACACTTAATAAATGTTTCCTAATAAAACATATTAAATCTATCCTTTTATAGATATTTTATATAATATGACATTTAACCCTCTCATACACCCACTTTTATTTTAAATTTAATTTATTTTGTTAAAAATAAATTAACAAATCTAAATAAGAAAAAAAAATATTTTCAATCTAAAAAAGAAAACATAAAGTATCTCTAAAAAAAAAAGTAGAGGAAATAGTAAAGAAAAAAAAAGTCCAGAAGTGTCTAAATCAAAAATCAAAGAATGCCATACTGCATTTAAAAAAATACATAAAAATAGAATTATGTAAACGAACATAGTAAGAAAAAAAAATAATAATCATATAAATTTTTTAAATCATTTTCAAATACTAAAAGAAAAGGGGGGAAAAAAACACACAATACTAATGAATTAAAAAAATTAAAAAATACATATTTCAATAGTTGTTGGCTTTTCAAGAGACATCTTTCTTTTATTTTTATTTCACTTGAATTCTCCATTGAAAATTTTCATGTAGTTATAAAAATTTCTACATTTAAAAAACATATATTTGTACAATCTTTTTTAAACAGATTCTATAAAAAGATTGTATTTAGAAACATGAATTACAAAAATAACTAACAACATGTCACCATCATTAAAAAAAAAATGTATTACAAAAAAGAAAAAACAGTAACATTTATTTATAGTTACCTGTTTGTAACAATTTACAAGACATGTCAAAAGCCACAAGAGTCACGTTCAAACTCTCTTGCATGCGCTTCCATGCACCCTTGAGATACAGACGATTTCCAGAGCTCATAGTTTCGTGTCCTAAATTTTTAGATATCATAACTTTCTCATTTTAAGTCCAATTTGAACTATATATATGCCGTTGGAAAGCTCCTGGAAAGAACTATTAAACATGCCAATTTTGATTTTTTTTTCTTGCAGTAGAAAATGAAAATGACTAAGGTTGAAAGTTCGCTACATACTATGTTTGTCTAGCTAGAAATTTTCACGAGGAGTAGTTCATGTGCTATCCATTCAAATTTAACAAAATTGATCTTAAAAAAATCCTTAAACGATGATTATCCATACTTTGTGACCTAATTTCCTCAAAATATATATTTGGAACTCATCTCACCCAAAAATCGTAAATTCCCCCCAAAATATTTCAAATTTGCATGAAAATACAACCCGTTTGAGATTCTTACCTCAAAAATTAAGTGGAAATTATTTTTCTATCATCTATTCATATTCTTAAAGGATGAGATCCCCCTATTTCTCCGCAGATCATTAAAAATAAAAAAACCAAAAAGTTTGATTAATGAAGCATACTACTTTGTGTGTGTGTGTGTGTTTTTTTTAATTTTTTTTTTAATTATTAGATAGAGTCTATTCTATAATTTTTATAATGCTTACACTTAAAAGCATCCAAATATAGGGACAACTTTGTCATTTCTCAATTTGTTATTATTATATCTTTGTTTTTCCTTTGTGTTGTACGTGTGATAATGTTTGCTGCCAGTAGCTCAAACTTTAGATTCTTCATTCTCATTTAAATTGCAACAAAAAAAAATATATTATATGAGATGCTAACTGTTATTGTTCTTTTAATTGCTTTTAGATCAGAACCAATTAGTTCGAGCTTTACTTGTTCTGTTTTCACGTTACAAAATAATGAAGATATCGATGTTCCGGTCTCAATCACTCATGGTACGGGCACAATTTCCAATGAACTTCTGTTTGAGCTTCAAATTTTACATTTCAAAGCTTATCATCAGATGAGTATATAGTTACTATTAAAAGCTAAGCTGATCAAGTGCTGTAAAACCAAGGGTTTACTTTAGTGACTAACATATTAATATGGGAAAATGACTTCGATAAAAGACAAATGATGTAATAACCCAAATTTTTACGGACTCATGATTTTCTTATATGAAAAGGAATTTAAGTCTGTACTATGTGGTTATGTGATGTTTCATGAAAAATTATGAATATCAATGTGAAATTCATAATCTGTTTGAGTTCTCATTTAATTAGCTACGAGACTCAATAATAGTTTGCTTAGTCATGCATGGGCCTTTTGAGGAAAAAGGCAGAATAGAAATTTATGATTTTTAATCCGGTCAAAGTTTAACCAGGTTGACTTTAGGTTTGACAAAGACGGTACTGCAGTGTGATCAACAGTATGAAAATTATACTGCGATAAACCGTCATTACAGACAAATGAGCAAGAATAAGCTATGGGGCCACTATAGAAAAATCAAGCACAATATTTACAGCAATAAGGACTAAGTGGTTTCAAGTCCTAAGAAAAACCTACACGCAACCCAGTTAAGTGCAGATGAATTCTGGACTGTAGTCTAGTACAATTATACTGTTATTAGTTGAAAACAGTATTTGTAATATCTACATTAGTATAAAGATGGACTGCATATTTATATTAAGGGATTTTTGGAATGAAGTGGATAATTATGCATGAATTGGAAGCCAAGTGGCTTCACCATAGCCGGCCACCTTCAGGGACTAAAATGCAAATATTTTGTCTTTAGGGGCCAAAGTGTAATTTTAAGAAAAGTAAGTAATTATGGATGAGTATGTAATTTTGAATTATGGAATTTATGGATATTCCTAACCAAGCCTCCAACTAGGCCAATGATTAGTTACAAGCTTGGTTACATTGGAACAAGCAATTAAGTTAGAGATAAGTATGAAATATTTTTGGTTGGTTCAAGCCAACACATGGCCGGTTGTCAATATGTCAAGGGGTGCTTGGAGTGCAAGCAATTGCCTTGGTGAGGTAAGCCTTGGTGGTAAACAAGCAATTAAGTTAGAGATAGGTATGAAAAATTTCTTGGGCTCCAAGAAACCCATAATGGCCGACCATCCTAGGATATGGGAAGGAAAATAATTGTGGAAAATTGGAAGAAATTGTGTGGAAGTTTTTGATTGGTTAATTAAGTGATAACTATGGAGGATTACTTGGCCTCCAAGGCCTATGGCCGGCCACCTCAAGGGAGCAATGAGCAAATATTTTACTTTTGGGGTTAGATATGCAATTTTAGAAATAAAAATAATTCTAAAAATAAATTATTTTTCACCTATAAATAGGTGATGATGGAGGGTGGGGGGGTTTGGATCATTTTATTGGATCAAAGAAATTTTATTTTTTTCTTTATTGATTCTACCCCGAAACCAATAAAGAAAAAAAAAATAGAGGGAAGTGGTCGGATTTTGAGGAACAAAAAGGAAGGAGGAAATCTTTGATCCAAAACCTAGAACCATTCTCAAGGTTTAAAGGTAATCCTCCTAAACCCTCTAGTTCCTTAATTTAGTTTGATTCAAGATTTAAGTGTATTTCCATGTTGGTTATGTAAGAGCTTAAGCTCATCTCTAGTTTTATGCAATAGGGTTAGATGGTATGCTTGAATGTGCTTGATTAAGTTTTATTGGTCCATATTTGTGATTTGGTGCATGATTGTGATGTTATATATGTGCTAGATAGCTTGTGGTATGTGTGTATGCCTATTAGATGTTTGTTATATGACCCCACATACTTAAGAATGATGTAACATGAATGGAAATGAGAATGAAAATGTATGTTTCATGTAGGGTTCAAGAAAACCCTAAAAACCCGAGTTTGGTGAAGATCACCATATGGGTTTGCATGAAGTATTGTATGAATGAGAAATGAATACATGATAGTGAAAACATTACGTAACACGCTGAATACTCGATGTAGGCTCACGATTTTAACCGTTCGAGTTAGTGTGCGCGTAATTTTACGTAAGAACCAACTTAAACAAAAACTGCCAGTCTCGGGTCAAGACTGGGCAGTAATCTGGAAACTGGATTTTGAGGTCTTTAGAGGCAGAATTTGAAGAAAGTTAAAACTACAAAGTTGTAGAAAATGGAAAACCCTAGGGGGGTATCGCAAACGGTTTTCAAAAATAAGGCTCCAATGGCCTCTTTTTTTTGTAACGACCCGCCTAGCACAAGCCGTTACCATACATACATACTGAACTTCTCGTACATACTTACATACTTACGAAAAACAGCGAAATTTTATTTTTTATTTTTTTATATGGCATAAAATATGCAACATATAAACGTATCTTTATCAAGCATATTTAACATAACATAAATACACAAGGAACAAAATACGTAGCAGCTCGATCTCCCACATTTCACAGTTTGCCCCGCCACGCCCTTCCATCTTGCATCAACCGTTGCTGACAGAGTGTTTACCTACAGCATAAACGTAAGACAGTGAGTTTTCGCTCAGCAAGTACAATTTCCTATACCGCGACATTAACAAACATAATCTAACCTTACATATTCTAACTTAACTTCTCATTCATATCGTACCACTTCTTAACTTCATTCATCATAGCATAACATACACATCATAATGCATGGTCCATTTATGCTCGTATTATGCTCAATTCATTCTTAACTTACCTTCATTACTTATCTTACCTATGGGCCCCTTACTTGTGTGTATGTACCGGGCGCGCGACTATGGAGTGGTTGGGGCGGCCAGTCTATTTCCAACTCAAACCATAGTCCAACCCGACCTAATGCGGGTCGGTACAACACATGCGACTTGCTTGCCATCTTACGTCCTTTTCTTCTTGTCATGTCATACTTGATCTTATTATTCTTATAAGATTTCGTGAACATGCTTCGTGTTCTCATACATACATGCTTCATGTCTTAATAATCATAACATAATATTCATCATGAACTTACCTTGACTTATCATACTTCATAACTTAACATACAATATATAATTAACATGGCATATAGCATGGCAAAACAATAACATAATATAGCAACAACAACATAATATAACAACAACATAACATACGATAAGGCATACCCTACTAGCATCAATCTAACAATAACATACTTGGGCAAGTACCACAACAAAGCCTATGATGTAGGTGGTGGTTGTACTTACCTCTCTTGCTATGTCCTGCGCAGTGCTGTTCCTTTTCTGAGTACAGCTGCAGGTTCCCTCCTGCTTGTTGAAGGACATAGGTGAGGTTCTAATTAGTATTGTGGAATGTTAGTGATCTAACGAACATGCCTACATAATCCTAGTTGTATGTCCCCGATACTAGATGTCTTACTGGGTTATAAATAGTAACCCTATTATTTAAAAACAACCAAATATGGATTAATTCTTAAGAGGTTTCGTTGGAAAACCTCATGTGCTAAACCTTTATTCATACCGTTAGGGTTAGGTTACCTTTCTAATCTTGAGCTTTATTCTTGTCCATAATTATTGGGTTACCTCAATTAACCCTATATCTTAGCCCAATTTATTAATCTTGGTATCCTTTAGGGTTATCTTGACTAACCCTTAAGGTTAATTGTAGTCAAACTCTTGGTCAACCAAAGTCAACTTTTGGTCAACTAAGGTCAACCCTATATGGGTCAAACTTGAGCTTTAGACTTTGGCCCAGTAACTCGGATATCATTTCCGGTTATTACCCGTAATCATCTTGCTTACCCAATTTGGTTTAAAAATCCATTTTCCATTTCTTTGGAAACTTGGGTAAATTAACTTCAAAAATCTTTTACGTATCTCATAAAAATTCATATTCTTGAAATAGATCTTTGTAAAAATCATTTAGGGCTTGAAACTGCCTTTAGAACAGTTTTCATAATCAAAACAGTGGTTTTGGAGAAAGATACAATTTTTCCGAACTGTTTTTAGAAAATTCTGTGCAGGAATTTCCTGTTCCCTGCACAGTCTTTATAAAACCGTGTCAGTTTAAAGATCCATTCTGATTTTGTAGAAGTTGTCTCACGAAAGTTCTAGCTCTCGAAAAATCCTAAAACTTTCGTGTTTTATGAAAAATTCAATTCGGACTCTAACAGGTTTATATTGCCGTTTGAACTCACCTGGTCGTGCACAAATCCTGGGCACGGATCAGGCTCGGTTTTTCGTGAAAACGAAGGTCATTGTAGCCTTATTTTGGAAATCCGTCCATGTTGCCCCCTAGGAAAAATCGTTCTCTACAACTTTTATGTTTTACGTTTTTCCCAATTTGGCCTCCAAAGGCCTCAAATTTCACTTTTAGAAAACTGGGCAGTTTACATCCGAACTGGCAGTTTTTGTTCTCACATTCATTTTACGTCCTATTTCGTGTAAGCTAACTCAACCGAACACGCGGGAGCCTAGATATCACACATGCAGCATTTTCTAACGTCCCACATGAACAAACATGCAACTCAAACGCGCCCATGCAACCCAAAAACCAAACCGTCCTAGCCTAGGTTTGCATGGTTTTAGATTGTCTCAACATCCATTCATTCACATACCATCCTATATCAAAACTAACAACCTAGCATGCACTTCTAGAGCCGGTTTGCACATAAAAACAGGGGACATACAATTCTTCATCCATCTAGCATGCACCATAGCATTCAAACGAGCATAAACATAACCAATCAAAGCCATTAAACCAAACCACCCTTAATACCTAATCAAGCACCACCAAAACTAACCTAAAGCAATAAAATAACTTTGAGCTTATGCTCTTACATTTTTCAACTTGAAATACAAATAAATTTCAAATTGAAAGCTCAATTGCAAGCTTAGGGCTTAAAGAAAAATACCTTGGCTCAAGACTAGGGTTTGGGCACCAAAAATTTATCCTTCCTCCTAGGTCAACACAACCGGCCTCACCACTCACCTAGGGGCACCAAAATTCTTTTGGTCACTTGGTTGGTTCACCACAAATCCGGCCACACCACCAAGCCTTCCCACTTCACTTTTTCTCTTCCTTTTCTTCCTCCCCTAACACTCGGCCACTTGGCCAATATGGTCCCAAAAATCTTCAAACTTTTCCTTGGCTTCGTAGATGAAATCCGAACTCTCCCTAAGCAAAACCCCTTTTGGAAATTTTTGTTTTTCTTTCCTCTCTCTTCTCTCCCAAGTTCGGGTTTTCTTGAAGAAAAATGGCAAGAATTTGACCAATTTTTCCAATAAAATGAATAACATCTCTCACCTATTTATAGAGGTGGGGAAAGTTTCTAAAATTGCTAAAAAGTCCCTAAAGAAGCAAACATTTGCACAAAAGGGGGGTGAGGTGGCCGGCCAAGATGGGTCTAGAACAACCCAAGATTTCATTCTAAACTTTGTTAAATAATTATGATGTCATAATTAAAGGATAAGGTGATGTCATCCGCCTTAGACCTTGTTTGGCTATTTTCTCCAATAACCAGTCCAGTTTTAAGCTACACAGATATTTCTAATACTGTGTTCATTTATACACAGTATTTTTATATTGTACTGCAGTCCAAAATTTATCTGTGTAAAAATGGACAGTATAAAATTTTTCTTATTTTTCCGAGCCCTTTTTGTCTTTAATCCTCACTAGGTGTGCTTGATTTTTCTAAGGTGGTTTTTAAAGTCTATACATGCTAACTCAACCGTAAAGGCGATTTCCGCAGTATCTTTTCCATACTGCATTTCATAATACTGTAAAGTCAACCATTTGACCATTCTTGGTCAAACTTTGACTTTCTTGGTCAAAGTTGACTTTTTCGGTCAAACTTTGACTTTCATTGAATTTTGTACTTTTTCGTTCTTTTTTGACTCAAAAGGGCCGTTGCTAATCTAAGCAATCCATTTTGAGTTTTTATTGTACCATAAAAACTCCTAAAATGTAGGAAAACTCTTAACCGAGCTTTTTCAAAAATACCTCCATGGTATACATTCAATTCCTTTAAAGGAAATAATGATATCGGAAAAATCCAGGGTATTACAATCTTCCCCCCTTAAAAAATTTTCGTCCTTGAAAATCAAAACAATTCGGGGTAGTTCTTTTCGATTGGCCACTAGTTTGGGGTGAAAAGCCGTATTGAACTTTAATTTCAACCCCAAGGCAGTATGAACATTCGTTCAAAATCAAGAAATGAAGCGTCCATCCCGGTCTGAGATGATCGATTTTGACACTCCATGCAGTCTAATGATCTGGGCTACGTAGATTTTTACTAATCTTTTCACCGAAAAGGTGGTTTTTATTACGATAAAGTGGGCTAATTTGGTTAATCTATCCACGATAACTCAAATCGTGCCCTTCCCACTTGTAGTCCTGGGCAATCCTACTACAAAATCCATAGTAGTTTGCTCCCATTTCCATTCTGGAAGCTCTATTTTCTACAAATCTCCTCCAGGATGTCGGTGTTCAGCCTTAACTTTTTGACAAGTTAGGCATTTTGACACGAATTCCGCCACTTTATTCTTCATGTTTGGCCACCAATAATTCTCTCCGAGGTCTTGGTACATCTTAAAAACTCTTGGATGTACCGAATATGGCGTCTTATGGGCTTCTGTCATTATCTGATCCTTCATTGCCAAAATTAATCCGGTTGTCGAGCTCCGTAACTGTCCGTAAGGGTTAAACTTTTCCTTATCGTAAGAGCTAAACATCTCACAACGCTTTTGGTAGTCAAACTTAGCGTTGTAATTGTAACGACCCGCCTAGCACAGGCCGTTACCATACATACATACGTATATTTCGTACTTACTTATTTAACATAAACAGCGGAAATTTTTTTTTTTTTTATAGTGTGGCACACACACGAAGGCGTACGTAAAGTATAACGAATATTAACTAAAGTCGTTCGGCATAACTTAACTTAATAAACATAAATAATATATAAAAATTACAAAACGCGTAGCGGCTCTAGAATTCCCACGGTTCACAGTCCGCCAAGCCTCGCCCCTCCATCTTGTATCAGCAATTGCTAGCAGGTTGCTTACCTACAGCATAGACGTAAGACAGTGAGCTTTCGCTCAGCAAGTACAACTATCCTAAACCGCGACACAACATAATAAGACACACATACATAACATAGCATAATTTAATCATTGCATACATCATATAGCTTAACATTTCATAACATATCGTAATTTATCATACATATGCATGAGCCATTTATGCTTTCTTATGCTTTCTTATCCATTCATAACTTACTTTCTTAGCTTATCTTAACATATGGGCCCCATAAGTGTCCGTACCGGGCGCGCAACTATGAATTGGTTGGGGCGGCCAGTCCAATTCCAACTCAATCCACAGTCCAACCCGACCTAACGCGGGTCGATACGACACAGGCAACTTGCTTGCCATCATAACATTCTTTATCTTGTACTTAATCTCATTCTTAATTAATCAGTGAACATGCTTCGTGATGTTCCACATAATTAAATCATAGCATATTTTAATCTTAACATGTTTCTAACATTTTTCATAACATTTTCATTAGCATATAACATTTTACTTTTCATAACATATTTCATGACATTTCATAAAGCATAGCATATAATCATAACACTTTGTGACATTTCCTAAATCCTAACATATAACTTTTATAGCACATTTAACATGTAACACTTCATCACCCATAGCACTTAACATTTCATACTTAAGCAAGTATACACAACAAAGCCTATGCTGTAGGCGGAGTTGTACTTACCTTGTTTGTAATTGATGTGTCCACTGTCTAGCTTGAGTTTGTCGGGACACCGTTGTATATTATATTCTGAGATGGAACAAAAGTAAGGGTTATAAATGTTGGCAGTATACCCAACATTCTTTTATAACCTTAGTTATATTCCATTACTTAATTTTACGTTATCCTACTTGGTTACATTGAGTAACCCTAGGATTTAAATCTAATCTAATCGACTTATTTAATTATAGTTTAACTTTAAATTTCAAAATTCATTTTTGTTTTCTTTTTGTAAAACCTTATGTTTTTGGTACAAAACCCTTTATTTTACTTAACAATTGGAAATCGTAAAATAAAATTCATAAAAATTATTGACTATTAGAAACTGTCTTTGGAACAGTCTCACAATGCCATTTGTCAGTTCATATAAAATTTTTCCTCTTTCTGTACGGTTTTGGGAAATTCTGCACAGGAATTCCCTATTTCCTGTATAGTTTTTGAAATCCATTTTCATTTAAAAATCTAAACAGATTTTAGAAAAGTTTTCTTCACAAAAGTTTTAGCTATCGAAAATCCCTATAACTTTCGTGTTTTGAGGAAAACCCAGTTTCGCTCATATCCTTGTCAGTTTTCATTTGAAACTGACTGGTCGTGTATAAAGTCTGGGCACATTGGTCTCGGATTTTCATGAAAATGGAGGCCATTGGAGCCTCATTTTGGAAAACTGTTCACGTAACCCCCTAGGAAAAACTGTGTTCTACAACTTTCATGTTTTGAGTTTTTCTCAATTCGGCCTCTAAAGACCTCAAAATTGACTTTTCCCGAAACTGGTCAGGATTCACCCGAACCTGGCAGCTTTTCGGTTTAGAGTTCATTTTACGTCCTAGACGTGGAACCTAGCTCGACCAGCCACCGCGGGAGCTCTAATACACACATGCAGCGGTTTCTAACGTTCATCATTCATCATTCACATCAACATAAACATCATGCATAAATTTATAAAACCCTAACCAACCATCAAACACCTAACATGCATATTCTTTGCAACCACCAACAAAACCCTAACCTATCAAGCACAACCCTAAATTTTTAAACTAAGGCAGCAATAAACAGTGAGCTTATGCTCTTACAACCAATTGCTTAAATACATTTAAATTTCCCCAATTGAAATTTAAATGAAAAGCTTATAGATCCAAGGATTTTACCTCAATTTTGGGTCTAAAATTGGCTTGCTTCACTTCTCCTTTTTCCTCCCTTCACAGCCGGCTCCTTGGCCAAGATTGGGCACCAAAATTTCTTGGATCCTTGGGTGGTATCCTAGCTGGAATTTCAAGCTTTAAAAATCCCAAATCCCCTCTTGGATTCCCTTTTTCCTCTTGACTTACCCTTGCTCCCACAACCGGCCACTAGGCCTAGCAATGGGTCCCAAAAATCTTTTCTAACTTTTTGCTTGTTTCCCCTTCACAAAAACCGACCCACTCACCTTCTTTTTCCTTGATCTTAGCTTAAAATTCTTTCTTTTCTTCTCTCTCTCAAGACCGGTTCTAGGTGAAGAAAATTTTGGCATAATCTTGCTAAGTTTTCTAATTTTTTTGTGAACAAAGGCACCCCTATTTATAGAGGTTTTGGAACTTCTTTGAAATTTGAAATTGACCCCCAAAAGAAGCAAATTTTGCACTAATGGCTGATGAAGTGGCCGGCCAACATGCACTAGAAGGTTCCCATAATACTTTCCAATTTTACATAAATTGGAAAATGATGTCATTTATCCAATTTTGATGTGGTAAGCCTACTTTATGGCTTGTTTGCCACTTTTTGTTATTAGACAGTCCATTCTTAAGTTAACACAGGTATTTCCAATACTGGATTCACTTATACACAGTATTGGTATTTTGAACTGCAGTCCAAAATTCATCTGTGTAAAACCGAACTGTATAGAAATTTTCTTATAACTTGAAACCACTTGGCCCAAGATATTCCAATTTATGTGCTTGATTTTTTATGGTGATTTTAACTCTTAAACATATCATTTTAATCATAAAAAACGGCTTTATGCAGTACAATTTCATACTGCGAATTATTTAATCGTACAGCCTTTTTCTTTAACTTTTTAGGTCAATCTTCGGCTTTCTCGTCCGCCATTGACTTTCTTGTCAACCGCTGACTTTCCCGCCAAACTTTGACTCCCGTGGTCAACAGTTGACTTTTTGGTCAACCGTCGGTGTTTTTCGGTCAAACTTTGACCAACATAAAATTTTTGACGATTTTGCTCCTTTTTGCCTAAAAAGTCATTTGCTTGACTCAACAATCATTTTCGAGTCTTATAAAATTATAAAACTCACAAAAATGTAATAAAAACCCTTAACCGGCTTTTTCATGCATATCTTTAAATTTTGTACATGTTTCTTAAAACAAAAGAAATCGTATTATTGTAGAAATACTTGGTATTACAGTAATAACTTAAGAAATCCATTTCTAAGATCACATCGAAATCCTAAAATTTGATTGCGATGAGATCTACAAGCAATTCTCTACCATTATAACCACAGAAGTATTTTGCATTAAAATATTCGAACTACAAAATTTCTCCAAAAAGGCAAAGAAATTTTAAAAGGCTGTTTTAAACTATCTATACTACTTCCTAATTTCTGGGCAAACTCTATAAATTCAAACAAGTGAGTGACACCAGAATTAGATAATTCAATAACGTCTTATGTGGCGATAAGGATCTATCTTGTCACTTCATGCGAAGTTCCAGCTTCGGCATCTCCATTAGTGTAGGCATAAATCCTAACTTGGGGTTCAGGAGCCTCTAATCTTCCTTGCGAAATTGAGGGTCCTTCGAGCTTGCTTGGACTGCATGTAACTGGCTGCTTGCATTCCGGTTCGGATACTGAGGGTTCTGGTTCTGGTTGTTCTGGGGGCAGCTCCGTGCATAGTGCCCTTCCTTGCCACAAAGGTAGCAAGCATTTGTTCCCATTTTGCATACTCCCTGATGTTTCTTCCCACACGTTGTGCACACCGGGTAGTAAATGTTAGTATCCTCATTCCCTTGATTATTTTTCTTTTGAGGAAAATTCCCTTGTTGATTCTGGCCCGAGAAATTTCCTTTTCTCTTGTTACTCCCAGATTGTTGGGAACCTTGTGTAGGGTTACTGGTTTGGCCTTTCGGGTGCGACTCTGAGTCTTGTCGAGGCTGCGTTGGCTTTGCTGCCGCCTTCTCCTCCTTTCTGGCTTTGAAAATCTGAGCCCGTGCTTCTTTGTCCCGGTTAATCCAGTATTCGGCTCTTATCGCCCAACTTATGCAATCGGACACCAGGGTAGGCGGGCTGCTGCCGGCACTCACCTGCTTGGCGAGATCAGTCCGGAACATCATCATCATCATTCGCACCTTTTTTGTTTCACTCGGCACCAAACCCGGACATAACCGAGCTAATTGTTCAAACTTCTTTACGGCCTCCATGACCGTCATTGACCCCTGTCGAAAATTGGTGAACTCGTCCTGTTGGGCAGCGAGAATCTCTCGGTTGTAGTACATTGTCCGAAACTCTGTCACGAAATCCTGCCAGCCCATGGCCGTAACATCCCGACGCATATGTACTGTCATCCACCAGTGTCGCGCATCCTTCTTCAGGGCAAAAGAAGCGTAAAGAACTTTTTCTTGTTCCGTTAGCCTCATGAAATCCAAGATAACTTGGATATCTATTAACCAATTATCTGCGGCTATCGGGTCTGTCGGGCCTTCGAACTCAAGCGCCTTCATTCGCCTAAATCGCTCGTACAGTAGGTCCTCCCTCACTGGCTGTAGGTTCACTTGCCCTCCAGCGGGTGCCATCGGAACGTTAACATTTTGAGGAATTTCTGGCTGAACCTCAGGTTGAACTTCCGGTTGAGCCTCAGGTACCGGGAGTACTACTGGAGGTACTGGTTGAGCTCGGGGTGGAATCTCGTTAATTCGGGGTTCCTGGTTCATCTGAGTTATCTGAGCTCGAAGTCTATCCGTCTCCTGCTGCTGTTCTAGCAGCTGCCGTTGTAGATTAGCTACGACGGTTGCGAGGTCTGGCTCGGGCGGGTTAAGTGGTACCGTTTTACGTGGACGTACCATCTTCTAAATTCTAATACAAGAAAAGATATCATCATACTATTAATATCCTTTCTTTCATACAGGACTTATCGTATCATGAATTAACACATCATGTCGTAATATCATACATTTCACACCATAACATAAAAGGTGTCATTGTATCATAACAGATACTTATCATAATATAACATAACTTTCATAATATATAACATACTCTTGTTATTTATCCCGTGTCTGCACGGTTCTTTTTTTTTTTTTTTTTTTATACATTTCAAAAGTACATTATTCCATTGTCTCATATGTACCTACTCTGTACATTGTAATTTACAATACTGTAATTACCGATCGATTACATCATACTGTACATACATATCTTTATACATGGTCAAAATATGATGGAAGTGTCTAACACTTTACCATCGTACTGTACATAATCAAAAATGTAATGGGAGTGTCTACCACTCTACCATCGTACATGGTCAAAAATGGGATGGAAGTGTCTACCACTTTACCATCCAACAAAAGTACAAGCCTATATCCAAAAATAATAAGCTAGTACATACAATCCTAGGGTCAAAAATACATACACACATCAGTCATAACTAGACTATAATCTCAAGCGTGATCACCGAAACGTCGGACTCTGCGTCGGAGTCTACATCCCAATTCCCATCGTGGAATAGTATCTCCTCGGGATCGTCCCCGAAGTCGACAATGTCCTCTACCCAGTCACCCTGCTCGGGCTCGGGCTCTATATCGTCTTCCTCGTCCTCATCGTCACTAGAGATGACAATAACGGGAGGGTCTTCCGGTGGGTCCATCGGAGCAATCAAATCATCAGCAGCGCCCTCGGCGTCCATCTGGTCCTCAGCCTCCTGGGCTGGGATCTCCTATACAGGCATGGCGGGAATCGGGTCTTCGGGAAACATCGGACCTACCTCATACTGAGGCTCTCCTATCCCGGCATCATTGACTGGGACCTGGTACTCATCCAAATAGGCGTCGGCCCGCGCCATCTGGGCTGTAACCTCAGCCTGCAGAATATCGTCCATCATATCCCCAACTGTCATCTCTATCGTGGGCTCCATGACAAATCGTTGGATACGAGGTAGTACCCCGTTCCGCAAAATCACCAATGCCTGCAGCTGGGGGTGAGGCATATCCTGAGGAATATAGGGCAGCATAGCCTCCTGAAATCTGCAGCAGTAATGGCCCATAGACTCTTGCGGGTACGCGTGCCAATCTGCCACGAAACTCTGGTATCGCCTATAATGCATGTCCCGATAGATCTTGGGATCTTGGTACTGCTCATCGTCCCCGAACCCTCCCATAGGAATCGGCCCGTATCGTGCAAGTACTACAGCGCGGAAATGTGCCCACGTCCGACTGGGCATCTGTTGCTCTCCGTAGGTCATCCACCATAGCCTTGCGCCCGCGATCAGGCAGCGACTAGCTAACGAGACCTGTAAACGGTCCTTGAAGTGGCAGGTGTAGAAAATCATCTCCATGTCGTATAACCAGGCCGATACCGTGACCGATCGTCCCATTCCGTCATATAAAAGAGGACGTGATCCGTAGAATGCCGCAACTGTCGCGCGATCCGTCTCGATCCGTGCGGGATCCATAACCACGTGTCTATCATAGCATAATCCCATCATAAATACTTACGCATATACATAAAACATAAATTTAACTTACAATGATGGTGGCGATGGTAGGCAGACTGTGAAATCGTATTGCAGGGAACCACTCTGAAACCAACTCTGTAACGACCCGCCTAGCACAGGCCGTTACCATACATACATACATACTTGTAATACCCGAAATTTTGATGACTTTAGATTTCCTTTGAAACAAGAAAAACCTAAGTCTGAATCATGATCGGAGTGGAGTAACAGTATAGGTTTGATTTCTCGTTTAATTAGTTACGAGACTCAACAATAGTTTGCTTAGGCAAATATGAGACCTTCTGGAGAAAAGGGCAAAATAGGAATTTTGATTTTTAATTCCAATCAAGGTTTGACCAAAGTTGAGTAAGATGATACTGCAGTGTAATTAAAACAGTATGGAAATTATACTACGGAAAACCGTCTTTACAGACGAATAAGCTAGAATAAGCTATGAGACCACCCTAGAAAAATCAAGCACAATATTTGGAGCAATATGGGCTAAATGGTTTCAAGTCCCAAGAAAAATTTATACGTAGTCCAATTTTATGCAGATGGATTTTGGACTACAATTCAGTATGATAATACTGTTTTAGGACAAAACAGTATTGATATTATCAAAATTAATAAGGAAATGGATTGCATAATTATATTAATGGATTTCTGGGAATCAAGTGGATAATTATGCAAGAATTGGAAGTCAAGTAGCTTTACCTTAGCCGATCACCCGCAGGGACTAAATTACAAATATTTTGTCTTTAAGGGCAAAAGTGTAATTTTTGGAAAAGTTAGCAATGATGATGTAAGCATGATGTAAGCAAGATGATGTCATCAAGGTGATGTAAGCATGATGTCATCATGATGAGGTAAGCAAAACTTGGCCTCCAAGTTTCCCAATGATGGCCGGCCACTTGTAGGGGTTTTTGAGCAAATATTTTGCTCTTAAGGACTAAAATGCAATTTTAAGAAAATAAAGAAATCCTAGTTCAAGGACTTTTTAGCAATTTTGAAAAATTCCCATTGCCTATAAATAGGAGAGCATTGTTCACAAAAAAATGAAAACTCTAGCAAAAGTATGCCAATTTTTCCTCTCAAATCCGAAAATTGAGAAGCAAAGAAAGAAAAAAAAAAAAAAAAGTGAGGAAGGATTTGAGCTAGGGGGTAGCCGGATTTCTTGGTGGCCGGACTTTGGTGAGGCAGCCATCAAGTGGCTGAAAAATTTTGGAACCACTAGGCCAATGGGAGGCCGGTTGTGGGTAGTGGCAAGGAAAAGGAAAAAATGGTTGGAACCAAGCTAGCAAACCTTGAATAGGTTAAGGTAAACCACTAAACCTCTAAGTTTTTATTGAGTTTGGAACTAGATGCTTATGTGCATTGTTTTCATATGTTTATGGCCGAAAATATTGGAACCCCAATTGGAGGGGGAGGGCCGGTTATGGTGATGAGCAAGGGGGAAAGAGTTTAAACCCAAAACCTAGCACCAATCTTGGTGTGGATTAAGGTAATCTCCCTTTAACCCTAAGCTTTTCAATTAGAGCTTAAATTTGGAGATTTAAGTGTATTTCTATGTTTGGGATGTAAGAGCATAAGCTCGCTCTTTTATTTTGCATGCAATAGGTTTAGTTGCATGCTTTTATGCTCTAGAACTTCATGCTAAGGGTGTATGCTCACTAAGTGTTTGTGATAAGTCCCAAGATGTTAGGATGCATGCTAGATGGATGATGAATTGTATGTCCCCTGTTTTTATGTGCAAGCCGGTTCTAGAATTGCATGCTAGGTTGTTAGTTTTGGTTATGGAATTGTATGTGAATGAATGAAATGATGAGACAACCTAGAACCAGGCAAACCTAGGCTAGGACAGTTCGGTTTTTGGTTTGCATGGGCGCGTTTGAGTTGCATGTTTGATCATGTGGGACGTTAGAAAACGCTGCATGTGTGCTATCTAGGCTCCCGCGTGTTCGGTTGAGTTAGCTTGCACGAAATAGGACGTAAAATTAATGTGAGAACAAAAACTGCCAGTTCGGATGTGAACTGCCCAGTTTTCTAAAAAGTGGAATTTGAGGCCTTTAAAAGCCGAATTGGGAAAAACGTAAAACATAAAAGTTGTAGAGAACGATTTTTCCTAGAGGGAGGAGTGGATGGATTTCCAAAATAAGGCACCAATGGCCTTTGTTTTCATGAAAACCCGAGCCTGATCCGTGCCCAGGATTTGTGCACGACCAGGTGAGTTCAAATGGCAATATGAACCTGTTAGAGTCCGAATTGAATTTTTCGTAAAACACGAAAGTTTTAGGATTTTTTGAGAGCTATAACTTTTGTGAAGACAACTTTTTCAAAATCGGAATGGATCTTTAAACTGACACAGTTTTATAAAGACTGTGCAGGGAACAAGAAATTCCTGCACAAGATTTTCTAAAAACAGTTCGGAAAAATTGTTTTTTTCCCCAAAACCACTGTTTTGACTATGGAAACTGTTCCAATAGCAGTTTTCTGCTCTAAATGATTTTTATAAAGACCTATTTCAAGAATATGAATTTTATAAGTTAGATTTTTGGATTTAAACTTACCAAATTTTCCAAGACAAAGAAAATGATTTTTTGAAAACCAAAGTTTAGAAAAACAATAATAACATATGGTAACCGGGAAGGATACCCGAGTAACTGGGCCAAGCCCAAAGCCCAAGTTTGACCCATAGAGGGTTGACCATAGTTGACCAAAATGTTGACTTTAGTTGACCAAGTTTGACCAAGGATATCACACCAAAGGTTACTAATTGTAACCAAATAAGATATTTTATAGGGGACATATAACTAAGAGTATGTATGCATGTTGGTTAGGTCACCAACATTTTACGGTTATAACTAGAGATCCTTACCTATGTCCTTTATTATAGCAGGGGATAGTCTGCTATCGTATCCTGACGTGGAGCAGCAAAGGACATAGTATACGAGGCAAGTATCAAACCTCACCTACAGTATGAAAATAGTAAATACTATTTTCAAATATGCTATGTTAAGCTATGCTATTTACACCATATTTCCAAGTGTACATGCTATGATATATTATGATATGTGATGTCATGCGATGATATGCTAAGATATGCTATGACATGTTATGCCATGTTACAAGAATGTCATGTTGACAAGAATGCCATGTTTTAAAAAATGTCATGGTTTCAAAAAACCACGTTTACAAAAATGCCACGGTTTCAAAAATGCCATGTTTTCAAGAATGCCATGTTATGGCAAGTGTTAGGTATGATATGACATAGTGACATCATGAGGCATGTTCACTAATGTTGAACCACATGGTAAGATAAATCAAGTAACACTACTACAGAATGACGATACCACGACGGTTAAAAACCGTCGTGGTAATATTTCCACGACGGTTTTCTAACCGTCGTGGATTCCATAGTAGTGAAAACCTTTCAGATTCCACGACGGTTTTTTACCCGTCGTGGAAATAGGTAAAAATAGGGCCAAAATTTGATATTAGCAGCATATACCACGACGGTTTTTATTGGAAACCGTCGTGGTAATGAAGATACCACGACGGTTTTACCTATAAACCGTCGTGGTTAGATCCTTACCACGACGGGTTCTATAGGCCACCGTCGTTGTAGTTCAGCTTACCACGACGGTTGTTGACGTGGTTTAAAAACCGTCGTGGTATATTACCTACCACGACGGTTTATAAAATCCACCGTCGTGGTAGTTCTTCTTACCACGACGGTGGCTAACACGGAGCTACAAACCGTCATGGTATTGTTGCTATACCACGACGGTTTTTATAATCCACCGTCGTGGTATTTCGTTTACCACGACGGTGATTGATATGAACAAAAAACCGTCGTGGTATTTGACGTACCACGACGGTTCTGATGGAAACAGTCGTGGTATATTGATTTCAACGACGGTTTCTGTTGGAAACCGTCGTGGTATATTGTCTTCCACGACCGTTTGTGTAAAAACCGTCGTGGTATATTGTAACGTAAAAAAAAAAAAATATCCATTCGTGCAATTGAATCCCAGTTCATTCAATCCTGTTCATTCATTCATGATATGGAAAAGAATTTTTGCAAAGAATAAACTAATAACATAATTGATATGGCAAATAAAATGTACAACAATCAATATAGATGAACAGCTGCTATAAAAATGAAATTTATACAGAGACTTTGTCTCAAGATTGTACGAAGCTCGTAACATATGTAGTCCACTCTTGCCTAACAAAATTCAAATCATCTTCAGTATACGAAGTCTTGTTTTGCAGTGAGGCAAGTCCATCGACGTTCAACGTTATTTCCCGCGTGAACCCCAATACAAAATAGCCACACTGCACATTTCCTTGCTGTTTCGGGCATCGAGCAGTCTGAATCAACGTCTTGCAGTTGCGTCGCTTTGTTATTCCTCGTCCCACCATCAATTTCCAATCGTTTAGTGCCCTAGACAATTTAACAAATATCAAAATCACCGGGCCACAACAATTATGGAATGTCAAATCTTGGAACTATAAATCAATTTGAGAATACTTACAACGTTATTAGCTGTTGAAAATCTTCACCCGGATCGTTTCCAAGAGGATTAAAATAGAGGACGGAGTCATCCCACGGATTAATAACAGCCAGTATCCAATGTTGGCCGCTGTTATATGGCATGAGAACGAGCCGTCCCCTTGGTACATTTGTTATGATCCGGATGATATTGTTGGCTCTCTCTCGAATGTAGGCTACGCGATCTACATTCTGTTGAACTGGCGAGACAAGGAAAGGAGAGATAAACTCGAAGCGTTGATCCAATCCTGCTCTTGCACAACAATCCGATAAGTAGCTGTAAAACATTAACCAAAACCTGTTACGCGTGCAAAATCAACATAAATATCTATCTTTCAAGCCAATTGGAACAATAAGCATTAATTGTTTAAGAAAAAAACAATTACCTGATGTAAACCATTATACTGCTTGCACTGATTTCTTGGAATGTTATGAAATGGAATACATCTTCATACCCAATATATATGGGCATATCATCGGGTTGTTGTGGTGGGCACGCAATCTGGCTACCGTCCATCAAGGAACTTTGTGCGTAATTAGCCAGCGGTCTCATTCCTTCGGGGATTTGATTGAAGTCAAACGTAAGATCTTCTTCTTCTGTTTGCTGTTGGACCGTCGGTTGTGACTGTGGTTTCTTCCTCCCGGCTCTCTTTTTTATTCTTTTCTTTCCCGTTGCTTCTGGGTCGGGAGCTTGACTTGGACCTCTACTGGCCTGGCTTAAACTACTCTGAAGCATGACTAATTTTTTGGGCCAAGCAACAAAGCCCCCGACAGCCTCTTCAACATATGTAGCTTCATGCGTCGGAACCGGAAGGAGTGCACGTTTAAATTTTGGGACACTGATTGTCACTCGCACATTCCCGTCGCCCAAAGGAATCCCATGGACTGTGTCGGTTGGAACACAGTCCATGTATGCCCTGCCTATCGCAACCAAAACTTCTCCACCGTTAATAAAATCCGTAAGGAAAAGCTGGCATTCCTTACTTGCATTAGGCGTGGGCTGGGGTTCCGACGCCTCGGCTTCTTTCTCGTTGAGGGTGCAACTAGCCTTGAAACTATTGTGCTGATCAACGGTAGGTGGGGCTGCCTCCTCGGACATAGTCTCACGGTTGATACCGTGCTTCGCACAAAGTTCCTGCACCGTTCTTTCCAATGCAGCAATCTGCCGTTTCATAGAGGCGACTTCAGGATTCTCCCTTGTTCCGCCCATGGCATTGAAGTATTGCGCTTGCTTGACAAATTTTGATTGCCCACGAAGACGACCGGAATGCTCGGGATTGCCCAAAGACTTGGTCAAAATGTCTTCTGTACCCACGGATTCGAAGCTTCCTTGGGTCTCTTGTTGTGTTAATTCGTCCTATAACAATTACACAATACGTTATTGAGCCCATAAACATAATGGAGACAATCTTACTTTTTATTCGAAATAGGATCTGTATACTTACTATTGCTTGCCCGATAATTTTAACCGATGGATTCTTGTACTCTCCATCGGGCCCGAGCCGCATGTCCCGCCAAATAACATGCCGGTCCGCATACTCCCCCGTCTCTTCGAACTGCAATTTAGTAATTAAAGTTAGTAAACATAAATAACACACGTACAATTTAGCAATTTAAGCTTTTTCCCCAATTAATTAACGTACGATTGCTTGATCACGTTTCCTATAGCCGTCTCGGCCTGTGGTAGAACCGTATTTGCTCTTTTTTCTTATCTCGCTTCCTTGTTGGGATAGCCTCTTGAAATCTGCCGTCCGTCGATAGGTAATAAACCGTTCCCAATCGTCCTGGCTGATTGTTGGGTAATTGTGAACCACTTTAGCCGGACGTTGCCAGACGGTATCTTCACCAATATGATCCCTAACAAAGGCTTGGTAAAGATCATATCTGAAACCTTTAGCCGCCTCCCCACAGGACTTCAATACTTGCTTTTTGTGCGATTCATCAACCGTGAATGAAGTTTTAACTTCCAACCACACTCGTTCTTTCCTCGGTTCCAAATCAGCACTTCTAAAATCAGCAATCCAAATTGGAATGTGCTCCCGAGCTAGCACTCCAATCCAACTCTGTAGTTCATCACCTTCCTTGCCAATTGGTTGGCCTTTTGAGTCAAACGAAACCTTAATTCGTTCTCCCCTCGTCCTAACAACGTGCACTCTTTTAAGGAGAGTTGCTCTTCGCTTCCCCTCATCGTCGGCATTGAATCTTGCAGAGTTGGTTCTTCGTGGTTTTCCAACCTGAGTTTGGGTAGACACTTCCTCCTCGTGATCATTCGACATTGTAAATCAATCTAAAACAACAAAACACCCGACATGAGTATGACAGTGGCATTTAATCGAAACTGTAGTTTGCAAACAATCACCAAAAACAAATAAATTGAATTTTATCTTCGACATTCACAAATCCTAGCCTTACCTATAAATTTAATTCAATCTACAACTAATTCTCACACAAAACTACCTTTAATCAAACACGTAATATATAAACAATTAACTAATAACAGAATCAAAAAATCTTAACAAATCCGTGCCTTACCCAACCATTTCAAATCATACAAAACTACCTTCACAATCAACAAGAAATTGTAATGGTTTTCTCTGGCTTTTGCCCATTTCGGCCTTGAATATAACCAATTTCGACATCCACAATAAACAACCACACTCAACAAAATATTGTGCATAGACCAAAATTACCCACATTTTTAGCATTACCCAATCAATATGCATTAATACAACTCACCGGATAATAGAGAGTCGGTTGTGGTCGGCGAGAGAGCCTGGGAAAGTCCAAAAACCGACCGTCGTTGGTGGAGGATGGCGTCGGATAATGGATGAAACCGCTCGAGTGCTGCACGATGCCCTCGGAGTTTGAGTGTTCAGAGAGCTTTTGAAGAATTTGAAGGGAGGGAGAGACGAGAGAAAATTGGGGGGAGGAAATATTCTGGGTATGGAAGTTCAGGCGTATTAGAGAATGCAAAAGTGAATGGTGTTTGGGAAAATGGGGTTTTTTTTGGGTTTTATTAAAAGCGGCAAAGAGTGGAACAATTTCCGAAAATTTCAAAAATTGCCGCTAAAATATATATCACGACGGTCTTAAACAAACCGTCGTGGTATAACATTATACCACGACGGTTTAATGTAAACCGTCGTGGTAAACAATATACCACGACGGGCATTAAAAACCGTCGTGGTAGATTTAATGTATATGGCACCATACCACGACGGTTTAATACGAAGACCGTCGTGGTAAATTGCTGTATTCATGTAAACCATTGGAATCTACCACGACGGTCTTCATTGTTGACCGTCGTGGTATATTGGCGGTGGGGCCCTACCACGACGGTCTTCATTCTTCATTGTTGACCGTCGTGGTAGATTGGCGGTGGGATGATACCACGACGGTCTTCATTCTTGACCGTCGTGGTAGATTTAATGTCTATGGCACCATACCACGACGGTTTAATACGAAGACGGTCGTGGTAAATTGCTGTGAGTATGCAAACCATTGGAATCTACCACGACGGTCTTCATTGTTGACCGTCGTGGTATATTGGCGGTGGGGTGCTACCACGACGGTCTTCATTCTTCATTGTTGACCGTCGTGGTAGATTGGCGTGGGGTCCTACCACGAGGGTCTTCATTCTTGACCGTCGTGGTAGATTTCATGTATATGGCACTATACCACGACGGTTTAATACGAAGACCGTCGTGGTAAATTGCTGTGAGCATGCAAACCATTGGAATCTACCACGACGGTCTTCATTGTTGACCGTCGTGGTATTTGATATTCGACGACGGTCGTGAAAAAAACCGTCGTGGTATATTATTTACCACGACGGTTTTTTTTCATTAACCGTCGTCGTAGGTAGAAAATTTCATAAAACCGTTTACCAAATTTTTAACATAATCCCCCTACGTGCCCATACCTGTATGTTGTGCAATCATTCATTCTGGATTCTCATTTGCTTCCAAACGTATATGCATGTATAAATAATTCCCATATAATGTGTGTAATTAAAAAAGCTTATCTAAATGTTTACAACGAACTTAAGAAAATAAAATATTTTGTCAAGTATTTTTTTTCTGTTTTTTTTTGGGCTTCTCAACACGTGTCCACTCGACGTCCAATCGAAGTAAGTGTGAAACATCATCGTCAAAATCATCAATATCCTCCACCGGTGGCAAACCCGTTGTAAATGATGGAATGTCGGTGCAATCGTCAGTATCTTCTTGGCCATCCCGGAATATTCTTGACTTCATTGGCACAACTAAAGACAACCCTAAATTTGCGGGATCCGTTGTATAAAATACTTGTACCGCCTGTGACGCCATGATGAAAGGATCATTTTTGTATCCCAAGCGCTTAAAGTCCACCACTGTCACGCCGTCACTATCAACCTTAACATAATTATTGTCAGCCCACTTGCATTTAAAGAGTGCTATTCGCAATCCGCAATAATCAAGTTCCCAAATATCTTCAATGAACCCGTAGTAATTCATGGAACTATATACCGGATTCTTGTCCTTTGCGGAGGAAATATGCATAGACTCGGCCCGTAGGGTTACACCACTATTCTGAACGGGATGCTTCTCATCTCTGTCCCGAGTGTAGAAGGTGTTGCCATTGACAAGGTACGATGTATATCTTGTGACTATCGATGATGGACCTCTGGATAGCTTCATTACGTCTTGTGAAACGCCAAGCTTCGTATGCAAATATTTTCGTATCCACTCCCGAAATGTCTGATTCTGCTCATCTTGAATCCACTTCTCACTTCTTCCTTTTCTTGGATTCGCAGCTCTTATTTCCGTCATATGAACCTGAAAGAAAGGCCCCATTTCCTTAGCATTGTGCAAAACATACAAACAAGCCTTTTCCCATTCACCTTGATTTACTGATGAATGAACGGCCGCGGATAGTCCTTTCGACGTAAATAGCCCGGTAGTTGGCAATCCTATTGGGTCCGTGTTCGACAAATACTCGGAGCAAAATTCAACTGATTCCTCGGCTATGTAGTTTTCCACTATACAACCCTCCGGCCTATTTCGGTTCTTCACATATCCCTTCAAAACCTTCATGTACCTTTCAAAAGGATACATCCACCTCAAATACACCGGGCCACATAACTTAACTTCCCGAACTAAGTGCACACATAGATGGATCATTATATCGAAAAAGGCTGGTGGGAAATACTTTTCAAGCAGACACAATGTCATAACCAATTCCGATTGTAGCGAATCTAGCATCATTGGATCAATTACCTTGGAGCATATTGAATTGAAAAATGAGCATAACTTCGTAATTGAGAATCTCACATCTTTTGTTAAAACTCCCCGCAAAGCAAGAGGTAATAATTGTTGCATCAAGATATGACAGTCATGTGTTTTCATTCCAACGAGCCGTAAATCTTTCATCGACACCAACCTTTTGAAGTTCGAAGAGTACCCACTTGGAACTTTAACGGAAGCAAGCCACTCACAAAGCTTTCTCTTTTCGTGTCTAGATAATGTGTACTTTGCTGGTGGTAAGTAAGTGCCGTTCGATCTTTTCTCGGGGAGCAAATTCGTTCTAATCTTCATCTCTTGAAGGTCCAACCGTGCCTTTTCACCATCTTTAGTCTTATTTGGAATGTCAAGCAATGTGCCCACTATCGATTCACAAACGTTCTTCTCAATATGCATAACATCTAAGCAATGACGAACGTAAAGTGACTTCCAATATGGAAGTTCATAGAAGATTGACTTCTTCTTCCAAGGTCCATCGACAACTGGATCCTTACGTTTCCTCTTTCCCAAAACTACCTTCACATCTTTAATCATCTCAAATACATCCTCGCCAGTCAAAATCCGAGGAGCGGTTCTTTCTTCGGTTTTGCCATCAAAAGCCTTCTTCTGTTTGCGATATCGATGATTTTTCGGCAAGAACCTCCTGTGACCAAGGTAAACGGTTTTCCTACCGTTTTTCAACCGGATGGAAGATGTTTCCTTCATACAAACGGGGCATCCTATAGAACTCTTCACGGGATAACCAGATAGGTTGCCAAGTGCTGGAAAGTCGTTAATTGACCAAATCAACATTGCGCGAAGATTGAACGTATCTTGACGGTAAGAATCTCTTACTTGTAAACCATCATCCCACAACCTTTTTAGGTCATCGATTAATGGTGCCAAGTAAACATCAATGTCATTCCCCGGTTGTTGAGGGCCTGAGATCAATAATGTCAACATCAAGAACTTCCGCTTCATGCAAACGTCTGGAGGGAGATTGTAGTTGACAAGTATGACTGGCCAGGTACTATGCCGACTACTCATGTTACTATGCGGGTTCATTCCATCCGTCGACAAACCGAGCCGTAAATTCCTTGGTTCTGCACTAAATTCTGGATGATTCTCATCAAAGGTCTTCCATTGCGGTGCGTCCGCCGGATGCCTAAGCTTGCCATCGTCAACACGTTTATCATGATGCCATGTCAAACTCTTAGCATGCTGTGCATTACGGAATAAACGGCGGAAACGTGGAGCGGGTGGAATGTACCATAAAACCTTCACCGGCACTCCTTTACTACCATTCGATGGCACCTTGCCCTTCTTCCATCTTGACTCATTACAAACCGGATATTCATCTAACTCTTCATATTCTCTCCGGTAAAGCACGCAATCATTTGGACAAGCATGTATCTTCTCGTATTCCATTCCCAACGTGCTCAACGTCTTCTTCGCCTCGTACATACTAGGTGGCACTTTGTTATCCTCCGGTAAAACATCTTTTAGAAAAGCTAAAAGAGTCGTGAAACTAGAATTCGTCCACCCTCCCGACGCTTTCATATTCCATAATTTAACCAATGCCCCTAATTTTGTATATTTTGTACACCCGACATACAAGGGCGTTTCGGCATCATTAATCATTTCCTCAAATAACTCCGGACGGTGCACAAAGTTTTCTTCCAAATCATTAATCATATTATACATATTATCATCATGACCAACGTTTTCCTCAACAATAGGCTCTTTACCTTTAGTACTAGTTGATGTATACTTAACATGGACAAAATCTTCGCCATGTAAATACCACGTTTGGTAAGAACAAATAATCCCATAAGCGCGCAAATGCCCTCTAACATCATCAATGGAATGGGATCTATGATTACCACAAACTTGACACGGACACCGAATCTTATCGTCTTGTGTATGAGATTTCGCAAATGACAAAAATTCTTCAACACCATCTTCATATGATTTAGTCAATCTATCAAACCACATCCATTTCCTATCCATGATTTGCGCGCAAATCCTAACCAATAAATCAAAGTTCTCAAGGTCAAGTTGTGCATATTTATAAATTGCATGCATGAATATCATTTGCATTTAATAATTAGTTACGTTATATATATATAAATACGTACCCCCGGCAAATGCATTAATTAAATCAACATTATATTTACTAAAAAATTCCAAATAACAAATACAAATAAAAAACCGGCCCGGGTTATTTAACATAAAAATCCAAAATAAAAATACATTGTCATTTTAAAAATACATTGATTGTGATCACTGAACTAAACACTTTGCAGTATTTAACGTATCAAAAGCAATCCAAAAAAATACAGGACAAAATTAATATTATGGGTTCGTAAATAAAAAATTAATACAGATCGAGGAAAACATCAAAAAGATGAGTTAATTTGTGTCATCATGACTTACAAGAATGATGATCGACCAGTGGATGGTGGTGGGTGGCGTCTAACAGCGGCGAATGGAACTGTTGTCGGAGCGATCTGAGCTGATTTTTTGTTCACTTTAGCTGGCACATGTATCGATGTTGGAAAAACAGGGCTACTCACTCTGATATATGTGAAGAAAAAGGCGATGATTCCACGACGGTTTCCATGAAACCGTCGTGGAAGTATGAATTTCCACGACGGTTTTATTTAACCGTCGTGTAATACGCAATACTTCCACGACGGTTAAATATAACCGTCGTGGAAGTTGATACTTACACGACGGTTTCATGGAAACCGTCGTGGAAATTCATACTTCCACGACGGTTTTAAACACCCGTCGTGGAATTCTCGACTTCCACGACGGTTTTCGGTGACCACTTTTTGTTCCGTGTTTTTTCCTCATCATCCACGACGGTTTTTAAATAACGGTCGTGGAAGCTCCGTCGTGGTATCCACATTCTGTGGTAGTGTAAGGTGTCGTACCAACCTCCCGTGATCGTGGAGGCTACATGTTTCAGTTGTGATATTTACCTTCCGTGATCGTGAAGGGCCAAGTTATAATTCCCAGAACTGTTAGGGCCTTACAAACCCTAGCTTTATCTGGAGGCTGCGCGCTTTTGGTACGTACACTATGGGCACACATGTTGAGACAAGATAATAAGTTAAAAATTGAGTCTATAATGAAGCATAAGACATTCAATCAATCATAAATGGTTCATGCATAAGTTACATGATGATTGACATGTTTTAAGATGTTTGAAATGTTTTGTGAGATTATGTTTGTACTTGCTGGGCGAAAGCTCATTGTATATTTCATACTGTAGGTAAAAAGCCTGCAGCATTATTTGGTGGGCCATGGAGACGATGCAGCAAGTGAAGGGCGGTGTGGGATACCACTACGCAGATTTTTCCGCAACTCTTTAAATTACGAACTAGTACATGTATGACTAAGTTATATGTACCATGTTATGTATGGAATGCTTCAAAGTCCGGTTTAAAAGGTTTTATGTTACCTTTTAATCGGCTTAGCAAGTAATGAGTAGGCATGAAGAAGTTTACCCATATGGACAAGTTTAATTAAGTTATGAAATTTTCAGTATGGTATGCATACATGACAAGTTTTTCTCTACAAGATAATCTATGTATTTATGTTAAAGAAAAAAAAAATTTAGTCTCAAATTTTCAAGTAAGTTAAGTACAAGTATTTATGGTGTCGACCCGGCTTGGGAGGTCGGGGCGTCACAATACTGAACTTCTCGTACATACTTACATACTTACGAAAAATAGTGAAATTTTTTTTTTATTTTTTTATATGGCATAAAATATGCAACATATAAATGTATCTTTATCAAGCATATTTAACACAACATAAATACACAAGGAACAAAACACGTAGCAGCTCGATCTCCCACATTTCACAGTTTGCCCCGCCACGCCCTTCCATCTTGCATCAACCGTTGCTGATAGGTTGTTTACCTACAACATAAACGTAAGACAGTGAGCTTTCGCTCAGCAAGTACAACTTCCTATACTGCGACATCAACAAACATAATCTAACCTTACATATTCTAACTTAACTTCTCATTCATATCGTACCACTTCTTAACTTCATTCATCATAGCATAACATACACATCATAATGCATGGTCCATTTATGCTCGTATTATGCTCAATTCATTCTTAACTTACCTTCATTACTTATCTTACTTATGGGCCCCTTACTTGTGTGTATGTACCGGGTGCGCGACTATGGAGTGGTTGGGGCGGCCAGTCTATTTTCAACTCAAACCATAGTCCAACCCGACCTAACGTGGGTCGGTACAACACAGGTGACTTGCTCGCCATCTTACGTCCTTTTCTTCTTGTCATGTCATACTTGATCTTATTATTCTTATAAGATTTCGTGAACATGCTTCGTGTTCTCATGCATACATGCTTCATGTCTTAATAATCATAACATAATATTCATCATGAACTTACCTTGACTTATCATACTTCAAAACTTAGCATAAACAATAGAATTAACATGGTATATAGCATGACATAACAATAACATAGTATAGCAACAACAACATAATATAACAACAACATAACATACGATAAGGCATACCCTACTAGCATCAATCTAACAATAACATACTTGGGCAAGTACCACAACAAAGCCTATGATGTAGGTGGTGGTTGTACTTACCTCTCTTGCTATGTCCTGCGCAGTGCTGTTCCTTTTCTGAGTACAGCTGCAGGTTCCCTCCTGCTTGTTGAAGGACATAGGTGAGGTTCTAATTAGTATTGTGGAATGTTGGTGATCTAACGAACATGCCTACATAATCCTAGTTGTATGTCCCCGATACTAGATGTCTTACTGGGTTACAAATAGTAACCCTATTATTTAAAAACAACCAAATATGGATTAATTCTTAAGAGGTTTCATTGGAAAACCTCATGTGCTAAACCTTTATTCATACCGTTAGGGTTAGGTTACCTTTCTAATCTTGAGCTTTATTCTTGTCCATAATTATTGGGTTACCTCAATTAACCCTATATCTTAGCCCAATTTATTAATCTTGGTATCCTTTAGGGTTATCTTGACTAACCCTTAAGGTTAATTGTAGTCAAACTCTTGGTCAACCAAAGTTAACTTTTGGTCAACTAAGGTCAACCCTATATGGGTCAAACTTGAGCTTTAGACTTTGGCCCAGTAACTCGGATATCATTTCCGGTTATTACCCGTAATCATCTTGCTTACCCAATTTGGTTTAAAAATCCATTTTCCATTTCTTTGGAAACTTGGGTAAATTAACTTCAAAAATATTTTACTTATCTCATAAAAATACGTATTCTTGAAATTGGTCTTTGTAAAAATCATTTAGGGCTGGAAACTGCCTTTGGAACAGTTTTCATGATCAAAACAGTGGTTTTGGAGAAAGATACAATTTTTCCGAACTGTTTTTAGAAAATCCTGTGCAGGAATTTCCTGTTCCCTGCACAGTCTTTATAAAACCGTGTCAGTTTAAAGATCCATTCTGATTTTGAAGAAATTGTTTTCACAAAAGTTCTAGCTCTCGAAAAATCCTAAAACTTTCATGTTTTACTAAAAATTCAATTCGGACTCTAACAGGTTTATATTGGCGTTTGAACTCACCTGGTCGTGCACAAATCCTGGGCACGGATCAGGCTCGGTTTTTCATGAAAACGAAGGCCATCGAAGCCTTATTTTGGAAATCCGTCCATGTGACCCTTTAGGAAAAATCTTTCTCTACAACTTTTATGTTTTACGTTTTTCCGAATTCGGCCTCCAAAGGCCTCAAATTCCACTCTTTAGAAAACTGGGCAGTTCACATCCGAACTGGCAGTTTTTGTTCTCACATTCATTTTACGTCCTATTTCGTGTAAGCTAACTCAACCGAACACGCGGGAGCCTATATCGCACACATGCAGCATTTTCTAACGTCCCACATGAACAAACATGCAACTCAAACGCGCCCATGCAACCCAAAAACCAAACCGTCCTAGCCTAGGTTTGCATGGTTCTAGATTGTCTCAACATCCATTCATTCACATACCATTCTATATCAAAACTAACAACCTAGCATGCACTTCTAGAACCGGTTTGCACATAAAAACAGGGGGCATACAATTCATCATCCATCTAGCATGCACCCTAGCATTCAAACGAGCATAAACATAACCAATCAAAGCCAGTAAACCAAACTACCCTTAATACCTAATCAAGCACCACCAAAACTAACCTAAAGCAATAAAATAACTTTGAGCTTATGCTCTTACATTTTTCAACTTGAAATACAAATAAATTTCAAATTGAAAGCTCAATTGCAAGCTTAGGGCTTAAAGAAAAATACCTTGGCTCAAGACTAGGGTTAGGGCACCAAAAATATCTCCTTCCTCCTAGGTCAACACAACCGGCCTCACCACTCACCTAGGGGCACTAAAATTCTTTTGGTCACTTGGTTGGTTCACCACAAATCCGGCCACACCACCAAGCCTTCCCACTTCACTTTTTCTCCTCCTTTTCTTCCTCCCCTAACACTCGGCCACTTGGCCAATATGGTCCCAAAAATCTTCAAACTTTTCCTTGGCTTCCTAGATGAAATCCGAACTCTCCCTAAGCAAAACCCCTTTGGAAATTTTTGTTTTTCTTTCCTCTCTCTTCTCTCCCAAGTTCGGGTTTTCTTGAAGAAAAATGGTAAGAATTTGGCCAATTTTTCCAATAAAATGAATAACACCTCTCACCTATTTATAGAGGTGGGGAAAGTTTCTAAAATTGCTAAAAAGTCCCTAAAGAAGCAAACATTTGCACAAAAGGGGGGTGAGGTGGCCGGCCAAGATGGGTCTAGAACAACCCAAGATTTCTTTCCAAACTTTGTTAAATAATTATGATGTCATAATTAAAGGATAAGGTGATGTCATCCGCCTTAGACCTTGTTTGGCTATTTTCTCCAATAACCAGTCCATTTTTAAGCTACACAGATATTTCCAATACTGTGTTCACTTATACACAGTATTTTTATACTGTACTGCAGTCCAAAATTTATCTGTGTAAAAATGGACAGTATAAAATTTTTCTTATTTATCCGAGCCCTTTTTGTCTTTAATCCTCACTAGGTGTGCTTGATTTTTCTAAAGTGGTTTTTAAAGCCTATACATGCTAACTCAACCGTAAAGACGGTTTCCGCAGTATCTTTTCCATACTGCATTTCATAATACTGTAAAGTCAACCATTTGACCATTCTTGGTCAAACTTTGACTTTCTTGGTCAAAGTTGACTTTTTCGGTTAAACTTTGACTTTTTTTGAATCTTGTACTTTTTCGTTCTTTTTTGACTCAAAAGGGTCGTTGCTAATCTAAGTAATCCATTTTGAGTTTTTATTGAACCATAAAAACTCCTAAAATGTAGGAAAACTCTTAACCGAGCTTTTTAAAAAATACCTCCATGGTATACATTCAATTCCTTTAAAGGAAATAATGATATCGGAAAAATCCAGGTATTACATTTTTAATGAAAATCCGAGCATGGTCTGCCCAGACCCAGTATGCACGGCCAGGCAGGTTTAACAAGGAAAAAGAATAGGTTAAAGGCAGAATTAGGTTTTGAGTAAAAAACGAAAGTTGCAGGAATCTTTGAGGTCTACAACTGTCATGAAGAAATATTTTTCAAATTCTAAACAGGTTATTAAGATAAAATTATATCTTAAAAACTGTGCAGGAAACAGGAAATTCCTGCACAGGATTTCTAAAAAACAGTGCATAAGCAGGAAATTCTTGCACATGCATTGATAACCAAAGTTTATGGGACTGTTATAAGCAGTTTTATAAAAAGGGGTTAAAATTTATCAAACAAGGAATGAAATAAATAAAATAAGTCAAGTTCTGTGGTAAACAACTATAGGACAAATAGTAACCGAGAAGGGTACCAGCTTTTAATAGGCCAAATAATTTAGGTTACTTATAGTAACGACATAAGATACCCAAGCTATTGGGTTGGGCCTAAAACCCATGGTTATCAATGGTAACCTAATAATGGTATTACTTTAAAAGTAATTGGGCCTTAGTAATCTAATAAGACACTATTCAAGTATGATTGGGCCGATACATAGGGCTACTAATAGTAACATAATAAGATGCTTATTACTATTTACGTATGATTGGGCCTTGAACTAAAGGTTCCATTAAGTAATCAAATAAGATATTGTTTGATTAGGCCAGGTGCCTTAGGGTTGCATTTAGTAACCGAATAAGAGATCATTGTAGTATGTGGGAGACATGTAACTAGGGTTACTGATAAATGCTGGTTAAGGATACCAGCATTGAATGTAATGATTTATAGTAAGATAGTATGACTCTTATCTTACGCCTTAATTGAAACAAGAATAGAACCTGTTAATGTGCCTTGTTGGAACATTAGACCAAGAGCGTAAGACATCATGTAAGTACAAACCTCACCTACAGTATGAAAAATAGTAAATACTATTTTCAAGTATGACATGTTTTCATGTATGCTATGATATGCCATGTTATGCCAAGATGTGCCATGTTATGCCATGTGTGTGTATATGTTATGGTTGATATTATGTTATGTTATATGTTTTGATATAGTGACATCATGAGGCATGTTCACTAATATTAAATCACATGGTAAGAACATGTTTTTAAGTTATAAGATAAGACAAGCAAGGTGTCGTACCAACCTCCCGCCAGATCGTGGAGGATTATACATGTTTTAAGTTCAAGATAGTAAGACCTTCCGCCAGATCGTGAAGGGTTATGAATATGATTCCCAGAATTGTTAGGAACCTTGCAAACCTTAACTTTCTGTGGAATGCGCGTATTTGGTACGTACACAAGGGGCCCACATGTTAAGCAAGATAATAAGTTCATAATGGAACATAAGACATTCATGACCGATCATAATTGGTTCATGCATAAGTTGCACGATGTTTGTTATGTTTTTGTGAGATTATGTTTGTACTTACTGGGCGAAAGCTCATCAGTATATTTCATACTGTAGGTAAGATGCCTGCAGCTTTACTTGGTGGGCCATGGAGACGATGCGGCAAGTGAAGGGCGGTATAGGATATCACTACGCAGATTTTCCGCAAACTCTTTAAACTATGAACTTGTACATGTATGATTAAGTTATATGTACCATGTTACGTATGTGATGTTTCAAAAGTCCGGTTTAAAAAGGTTATGTGTGACCTTTTAATCGGTCTAACAAGTAATGGGTAGGCATGGTGAAGTTTACCCATATGGATAAGTTTATTTAAGTTGTGTAAAAAAAAAATTATTCTGAAATTTTCTGTAAGTTCAAGTATTAGAAACTAAGAAGTAAGCTAAGTAAGTAAAGTAACGGCCCATGTTTACGTAGTCGGCCCTACGTAGATGGCCGGGGCGTTACAAATGACGAATCCCTATAGTGCCAATTTAAGTCTAGAGATGCAGTATATCATGAAGAATTTCTGAAGGATCGAAACTTGGAAGTGAGCTATATAAACTTAGTAATATTATGCTGGCTCAAAAAGGGATGGAAATTATTGTTTCAAGCACTTAAAATTTAGCATATTCAGATACTTAAATTAAGAAAAAAAGTTATATAAAGAGTCTGAAGAGAAAAAGATCTCTGATAAACTTAAAACTCGTAAGGGGAACGGTTTTAAATTGAGCAAATTGTTTTATTTTTTTATTTTTTAATTTTTTGACTTTTTGGTTTTTTCTATTTTTTTCTTTTTCGGTTGGTGGAAATTCCTCTACGAGAATTTATGTTTATTTTACTAGTACGTATCATGTTAATTTAGCAACTGACAAGTTATTTTCCAAGGAAGAAAATAACGATCTGAGGGCTGTGAGGCGATCAGCTAGTTTCTCTAGAGACAAAAATCGAACAGCTTCGTCATATAGAGACTTTTCTCAACTACTTAAAGTACTTGTAGTGTCGAAATATTACACTTTTGTGACGTTTTAATCAAACAAATTGGATTTAAAAAAAATCCGACAGTCAAAAAGGAAGTATCATGGAAGATTGAAACAACGACGGCACTAAAAACATAACTTTTTCAAAAGCCACATAAACAATAATTATACAACAAAGGATGAAAGCATGATTAGAAATGACTAAATTCTTAAAAGACAATAAATTACAAAGGAATAAACGGCAATAAAAACTGAAAAGACCATTAGAACAACGAACGACGGTTTAAAGAAAAAATGACAACACATGATAAGAAAATGGGGTGTCTTTTGCCACCCTTTAGTCTACTTTTCTCAAACATTTTTTTAAACCACCCACTAACTAAATCTTATTGCTCGTTACACCTCTCTTATTTTTCCAAAAATGTCCTTACATTAATAGGAGGCTGTCATTGTTCAGACCTAAATCTCATCTTTCATCTTCTCATTGTTTCTCTGTTATCTGTTTTCTGATATTTTCTGATATTTTTTCTGCTCCTCTCTTTTGTTGCTTCAGTTGCTATTGCTTTAGATGCCTTCACTAATCACTATGGTGAGTTTTTCTGTTTTTCTCCTATATTTCACATGCATACATACATATGGGTTGAGGCTAATTTTTTAATCTCTTGTCTGTCTGTCCTCTCTCAGTTTCTCTATTTCTTTTTATACTTTAGTGGATATTTATCAGCTCTTAAAGATCTATAATCACACAGAAGGTTGTCATCCTACTTGGTTATATCGCTTGCTATTTATGCATTTAAATTAAACACGCATATAAAATTGAATGGCCAATGAAAGTATTGGCCTAAATTTGAGCTCTGATTAACAAACATTAATGATAATTTGAATGGTGTTCATGGGTGCGTGTTTGTACAGAGGTGATGGAGTCATTAAAAAAAAATGTAGCTGATTCACAAAGGAATCATGCGAATGCTGTCAAACAAAAAATGAGAAGGAATAAAACATGTATTATACTGGATGTTAAAAATGAGTAAATGATGGGTAAATAAGCATTAACGGAGGAAGTGCATATAAAAAAAAAGAATTTGGGACAACGGATTGTGATCCAAGTGATGGATGCAGCAGTTCAGCTTTTAGAATATCTATTGTAGTTTATAAGCATGGTATTTGCAAGTGGATATTTGTGTTGTGAGATATCTTTTATGAATTTATATAAGTCAAGTCTTAGTAATTTGCTTTCTTTGAACATGTTTTTGTCATGATATTGATTGTTTCTAGTAGTGAGAGAATTGATCAAATGGATTGAACTGTGATTGGTAAGGAGGAAATGATAGATCACCTCGGTGCGGGAACTGGGGAAAGAATGAGAGATCATTTCTTGATTTTTGAGGGAACTGTCAATTATCTAGCATCCTTTAGAGATATTATGTAACAGCCGACTTTTCAGTGTATCCCATTCGGCCCACCTATCGGGGTCGAGCACACTGTCGAGCCAACTGTTCAGTGTACCCCATTCGGCCCACCTATCGGGGTCGAGCACACTGTCTTAACAGGCCTGCAGACCAGCAACCCCAACCCATCTTGATTTCTCACGGGTTGTTCATATCAAGGATCGAACCCTTGATATGCTTTGGAAACCTCTAGTTCCCATCCATTTGAGCTGCAATAGGTGGGCCGATGGGGTACACTGAACAGTCGACCCGAGAGGGGGCCAATGGGCTGTTACATATTCTTGATTTTTCAATTTATGAAACACATATTAATACTCAACTTGATCGGAGAGTTTATAGTGCTACTTCTACATCTCAAGTTGTTTCGATATGGAGTGACATGATGTGTCTGTTAAGAGCTTTCTTGATAGGAGAGAAAAGTGAAAGGAATGGGAACAGTGGAAGGATTTTATTACCAATGGTTATTATTGATTATAGTGGAAAGAAGAGAGATGGATTGATTGAGGGATTTCCTTCAAATAACCATAGTTAGTCTCTCCTATTATGAAGAGATTATAAAATGTAATTGATACTTAACACAATAAGAGAAAGGTCACCTTTCTCTTTTTCTATTTCTTATCAGACAAAGTCTTAGAAACCAAGTCTTTCACTGTATTAGAAAAATATCAGTTAATTAGACATACGTGCATAAACCATCTATGTTTATGTGCTTGTTAATAATATTTTTTAGATTTAAAAGAAGTGCAAATATTAGGTGTTACAATTTTATACTAAAAAAATATTCTTATTGTAAAGTATTGTAGTATATAATGTGTTAATATCTTTGCAAATTATTTGGTTTTTGTAAACATAATTACTGAGTTCTTTTTTTTTAGGGGAAATTATTTAGTTCTTTTGAATTTTGTAGTTTAAGATTTAGTTTTCGCATTATTATTTTCAGGATTGCTTGTTGCTTTTGTCATTGACATTGATTTAAAATGAATATTGTTCTTTGCTTGTGTTAATCAATTTAGCTCTTTCAATATCAAAATTTGTGTTGTTTACTTAGAACAATGCAATATATTCTTGCCATCATCTAACAAGTACATGGACGACCTCTTTCAAAATGAATTAGCTTGTCTTGCCTTTGTCCGTTGTTGTTCTATTAGCATTTTTAAATTCTATCATTCTCATTTATTTTGCCTCGCTCTATTTTTAATTTTGTGACTCACTCTATTTGTTATTTTTGTTTCAGATTAAAGCTACACAAACGCACTTTAGCTCTAACATTAATCACAAGTTCATTAATTTTATTTTGTGGTTAAAATCTGAAAATATTTAAGGTCGTCTGAACTGTGTAAGTTTTATTTATTTTTTTCTCTTTGTGCTCACCCCAAGAAATCGTTCACTAATTTATGTTTTATCATTTTTTTCCTCTAGAAATCTATGTTTAATTTGATGAAATTTGCAAATTATTTTTTCAGTTTATAACTTTCTTGTCTTTAGTTTTTTAGTTCACAAATAGTCAATTCAATACTCCAGAGTTTAAAAACCTTCTTCATTAGATAAATTTAAACAGAGATAGATTTCATACTTTCTAAGGAAAATTAATAAAATATGATACTTTTAATTTTGCCTTCTTTCACCCTTTTTGTTTTCCCTTTTTTTTTTTTTGTTGCTTATATTGAAATTAATAAACTTTTTTTCCCTCGTAAGTACTATCTGTATAATACCTCATAATTAATTTCTCATTTAATGTACCAATTTTTTTAGAGTATGCATAGCATGTGTTGAGCACCTATTGTCACTAGTTAGAAATAAAAAGAAAAGGATGGTCTTATCTTAGTTTGAAGATGATCACTTACCGACAAAAACATTAGCGACTCATGTTTTTGGTGGTGGTTATGTTTTGTTAAATATGAGACTTTTAAAAAATTTGGCTTCCATCTTAAAATATCAACATATTAAGTGAAGCGACTCAATACTCTTATATGTTTATTAGTATTGTTATAGTTTTATGGTGCTGGACTTTAGGTTTTTTATTTTTATTTTTATTTTTTTTACACTTTCGCAAGATGATATAATCTTTAGAGTAACCAATCTTGTATTGGACATATCTGGCCACTCATTTGAATTTTTTGGGCTCGATATTATGTAAAATTTAAGACTTATAAAGTCTTGAACTTTTATCTTAAAAAGTCAAACGTGTTAAGTGTAGTTGCTTTATATATACCCTTATAACTCTGTTGTCATTGCTGTTTTATTTTTTCTATGCGATATATTTAGATTTCTTTTTACTCTTCACAAGTTGCACGTGAGAAACAACAGCCATTAAACATACAAGACTAGTAAGTCATATGCCCCATACCTATCATATCAATTTTGAGAAAAAAAGCTTTCAGAAGAAAAAAAGAAAAAGAAAAAGAAAAAGAAAAAGGAAAAGGAAAAGAAAAAAGCTATAAACTCATGTTTTATGTGTAACATAAAGTCATCGACCACGTACGTCATCGCTTAATACTGAAGCTATTATCTCTTAGGGCTAACTCCATTATATGATTATGTACGTACAAATAATAACAATAATGTAATAATAATAATAATAACAACAATAATGTATATTCACCTCAACTCTAATATCAACTTTTGATTACCAACATACGTGATATATAAGTTGTCATTTTTTATTGATTAAATAATTATCATATCAATTAAAATAAAAAAGATAATATTCACCTGTTGTATTAAAATATGAAAACTCGTCATTACAAGCGTTGAGATCAAAATTCACATCTCTTGCATTATTTATATAGGTGTACTCTTTTACCCTTACCCTTTTAAAATGACAATTCTACTTTTTTTTTAAACAACACTTCTGTAAGTTATCATTTACATTAATATCTCTAAATATTTATGTTATAAGATTTTAAGTAAAAAGTTACATATAAATCAACAAGCAATGTGGTTACAGATATATCATAGTAGTAATATCATACCCTGACTCTATCTACAGGTATAGAGTTCGAATCGTCCCACCCTCAAATTAAAAAAAAGAAAAAAAAAAGTCAACTAGTAGTTATAAAATGTTAAATAGAATATTACAATTGCCGGATTTGTCCACCCGCTAGACATGAAACATTTCCTATATATATATATATATATATGTCCTAGGAATCACCTAGTTCTCACATCCACCTCACACCAAACAACAACATCACGTCCCAAAACAAAATGGCTTTCAACATTAAGGTTTCCGTGGTGCTCCTAGTGATGTTGGTTGTGGCTATATCAGCTGATGCACGTGCAGATCTTCCTGAAGTTTTTGCTAAACCAGAATCTGCAGGTACACAACTTCTTATTGTTACAATCACCACTACTAATATTGATCCATTCTTTTTTTTTTTTTTTTTTTCCGATCCCGGCACACATATATATGATTTTCTCACTTTTTATATATGATATGATGATAGGAAGATCGGTAGAATTCTGTACTGAGTGCGATTGCAAAGAAGAATCCGGCACCACCAAGTGCTACCGCTATGAAAGGAAGGTCGGCGGATGCCCCTTAGTTTGCGGTTCGCCTTGTTTATGTACACGTGCGCTTATCCCGACCTGCTGGTGCACTTATGAGGTTGAGACCTGCACCCCAGAGCCATGCCCCCAGAACACTGCTCCTAAGCTTGAGGATCTCCTCAGCTTGAACCGAAACTACTAAACAAATGCAGCTGCTATATATATATGTGTGTGTGTGTGTGTGTGTGTGTATACATACATATGTATGTATGTAGCCCATTGTGTTGTGTTATAGTCTATGTATGTGCTACTTATGTTGCCCGAGTCACTAGAAAACTTGGGCTAGCTTGAGCTCCCCAGCCTTAATTCACTGATGTTGAGGCTTTTAATTAAATAAGTGCAGCTCATCTTTCGAACTACTAAAATAGTTCTTCAACTTTTGTCTATATCACGTATCTTATTAGTAAATTAATTGCTTAAAATTGTTATTAGATTCTAAAAAAAAGGTTACATCTAGGGGTATTCATTGAATCTGTAAATCTGATCAATCCAATTCAATCTGACGGATTGGATTGGATTAAAAGAATAACGAATTTATAATAAATTAAGATTTTACCAATTCACTATAGTTACTGATTTTCTGAACTTTTTATACGTATAAAGTTATGTACATATGTATACATTTATTTCCTAGAAAGTTTTTAATAAAACATAAAGAGACTCTCATATATGGGGATTTCCTAAATCCAAAAGTCATGAATTTTACTATATATTGAGTTTTAATTTGCCTAATTTAATCTGTAAACACTCTTAATTACCATAATCAAACAAATCTGACTATCAGATTTTAGACATCTTATGTATATTTTTTTGTGGCTTCTTCAGTTTTATTACAATCCCTCATGAAATCATCCCCACTTAAGGATTAAAACATTAAATCTCAAAGTATGAACGGTAGTTATAAAATGGGAGTAGGGTTAAAACGTTAAAATGAGCCTTAATGAAATAATGTCTCCTAGCTTAGAATTTTGAATAAGTCTAAACTAAAAAACTCACGGGATATGAAAAGTAAATAAATAAATAAAAACTAAGCTCATTGAAGTATTACTAGTAGTGATTAAGTTTAGTTATAATCGAGTAATAGAAAAAGTTTAGTCGGCAAAATAACGTTAACTACATCTATATAGTTCAAAATGGAGACATGACAGATATGATTAAATAGACATCATAAGTTAGTTTAATTACTTATTGATTTGTGGGTAAAAAAAGATTAAAAAATATATATAACTCAATTATAAGGACATTTTTCGAAAACTGAGAGAGGTGTAACGAGTAATAAGATTTAATTGGTGGGTGGTTTAAAAAAAGGTTTGAGAAAAGTAGACTAAAGGGTGGCTATAGACACCCCATTTTCTTGTCATGTGTTGCCATTTTTTCTTAAAACTGTCGTTCGTTGATCTTGTGACGCCCTGACTTCCCAAGCCAGGTCGACACCATACTTACTTGTTCTTTACTTGAAAATTTGAGAAATTTTTTTATTTTTTTTTAAACATATTCACATAAGTTATCTTGTAGAGAAAAACTTGTCATGCATACATACCATTCTGAAAGTATAATCTCAAGTCTTCAAACTTCATACATACTACATAACATGATATACTTTTTGAAATATATATATTTTAACTCAAAAAGCGGTTTCGGAAAATTTTGCGTAGTGGTATCCCACACCGCCCTTCACCCGCCGCATCGTCCGCATAGCCCACCACTTAAGCTGCAGGCTTCTTTCCTACAGTATGAAATATAAGAGTGAGCTTTCACCCAGCAAGTACAAACATAATCTCACAAAACATTTCACTCATCATAAAACATGCCAATCATCATTGAACTTATGCATGAACCATTTATGATTGATTGAATATTTTATGCTTCATTATAGACTCAATCTTTAACTTATTATCTTATCTCAACATGTGGGCCCATAGTGTACGTACCAAAAGCGCGCAGCCTCCAGACAAAGCTAGGGTTTGCAAGGCCCTAACAGTTCTGGGAATTATAACTTGACCCTTCACGATCACGGAAGGTAAATATCACAACTGAAACATGTAGCCTCCACGATCACGAGAGGTTGGTACGACACCTTACTTGATTTATCTTACCATGTGGTTCAACATTAGTGAACATGCCTCATGATGTCACTATGTCATATCATACCTAACACTTGCCATAACATGACATTCTTGAAAACATGGCATTTTTTAAACCATGACATTTTTAAAACATGGCATTTTTGTCAACATGACATTCTTGTAACATGGCATAACATGTCATAGCATATCTTAGCATATCATCGCATGACATCACATATCATAATATAACATAGCGTGTACACTTGAAAATATGGTGTAAATAGCATAGCTTAACATAGCATATTTGAAAATAGTATTTACTATTTTTATACTGTAGGTGAGGTTTGATACTTGCCTGATATGCAATGTTCCGGGTTTTGTTGCTTCCACTCAGATCGCAACTGTCGGTTACTTCCTGCTATTAAAAAAAACATAGGATAAGGATCCTATAAAATGTTGGTGACCTATCCAACATTCATACACAATCTTAGTTATATGTCCCCCAATTATATACATGATAACTTATTGGGTTACATTGGCTAACCCTTGAGGTGGTCAAACTTAGTCAACCAAAGTCAACATTTTTGGTCAACTATGGTCAACCCTCTATAGGTCAAACTTGGGATTTGGGCTTGGCCCAGTAACTCGGGTATCCTTCCCGATTACCATATGTTATTATTGTTTTTCTAAACTTTGGCTTAAAAAAATCATTTTCTTTGTCTTGGAAAATTTGGTAAGTTTAAATCCAAAAATTTAACTTATAAAATTCATGGTTCTTAAGTGAGGTTTTATAAAAATTATCAAGGGTTGAAAACTGTCATTGTAACAGTTTTTCTCAGTCCAAATATTGGGTTATGTGAAAATACAGTTTTTCTGCATTGTTCTTAAAAATTCCTGTGCAGGAATTTCTTGCTCTATGCACAGTTTTTATAGTTCAGGTTGTATTTAAAAATCCAGATTGAATTTGAAAAACTTGTCTTCACAAAAGTTCTTGCTCTTGAAAAATTCTAAAACTTTCATGTTTTAAGAAAAACCCAGTTCTGCTTGGATTCTTGTCAGTTTTAATTTGAAACTTACTGGACGTGTAGACTAGGTCTGGGCAGGTCAGCCTCGGATTTTTGTAAAAACGGAGGCAATTGGAGCCTCATTTTGAAAATCTGTCCTTACTACCCCCTAGGAAAAACTGTTCCGAGAAACTTTTGTGTTTTAAGTGTTTCCAAATTCGGCCTCTAAAGGCCTCAAAATCGGCATGCCATAAAACTGGTCAGGATCCACCTGAACCTGGCAGTTTTTCGGTTTAGAGTTCATTTTACGTCCTAGACGTGGAATCTAGCTCAACCAGCCACCGCGGGAGCTCTAATACACACATGCAGTGGTTTTCTAGCATAAATTTTCTTTAATCACAATTTCTAACACCACCATGCAAACCTAATTGATATTGGATCAACTAAGTTGCATGATTTTGGTTGCACAAAACCTAGCAAGCATACTAATTAAATTCTAGCAACCTAGCACAAAATTATCATTCACCAACACTAGGGCAGATTGGGGACATATAATAAACTAGTATTTAGCATGCAAATTAAGAAAATTAAAGCAAGCATGCACATAAAAATCAAACCACCCCTAATTCTAGATCAAGCACAACCCTAGATTCCTAACTTTGGGCACAAAATAAATTGAGCTTATGCTCTTACAATTTCAACTTGAAATACATGTAAATTTCAAATTGAATGCTTAATTGAAAGAGATTAAGGTCTAGAATGGTTTACCTTGATTTATTGAAGAAATTGAGGCTAGGGTTTGGTCACAAAAATTTTCCTCCTAGGACACCACCCAAGGCCGGTTTTGTTGCACCAATTGGCACCAAAATTGGCTGATTCTTGGTGGCTGCTTGCACCTAAACTAAGCACTCTTAAATCCAAATTTTCTCACTCACTCACCCCCCCTTGGCAGCAGGCTGTTGGCCCCAAAATTGGGCACAAAAACTGCCATAATTTTTTGCTTGAACTTGCTAGGGGAAACCGAAAACTACAAACATCAAAACCCCTAAGTTTCTCAAATTTTTTCTTCACTCAATCACCAACTTGAGATTGCAGATTTTTGGAGAGGGAAAATGGGCAGAATTTGGCTGCTGATTTTCAGGAAGAAAATTGGCAAGAACCTCCCCAAATTTTTGAATAAAAGTGAATAGCAACCGCCCCTATTTATAGAGGTTTGGGAACTCTTCAAAATTATAAAATGACCCCAAAAGAAGCAAAAATTTGCACAAATGGAGGTATAGGTGGCCGGCCATCCCTTGGAGAACAAGCACAAAAATCTAATTCTTTCCATATTTTCTTTTTAATGAAAGAAATGATGTCATAATTCAAAGGCTTGGTGATGTCATCCCTTTAAAGCCTTGTTTGGCTCTTTTCTTTAATATGCAGTCCATTTTTGAGCTAACACAGATTTTTCTAATACTGTGCTTCACTAATACACAGTATTTTTATACTGTACTGCAGTCCAAAATTTATCTGTGTATAGTTGGACTGTATAAAAATTTTTCTTTTTATTTAAAGCCCTTTGGCCCTTAATATCCTATTTTAGGTTCTTGATTTTTCTATGGTGATTTTAAAACTTAATTATACTATCTTGCCTGTAAAGACGGTTTTCACAGTATATTTCCCATACTGCTTATCATAACACAGTACCGTCTTACTTTGGTCAACCTTTGACTTATTCTGGTCAAACTTTGACTTTTTGATCAAACTTTGATCATTATAAATTCATGAAATTCCGTTATGCCTTTTTCCTTAAAAGGCCTATTATGGAGTCTCGTAATTAATTCACCGAGAACTCAACCCTATACTGATAAAATTATAAATTTTGTATTAGTATTCATAATTTTCATACAATTGCACATAAACACATAGTACAAACTTTAGATTTCTTATATACAAGAAAATCATGAGTTCGTGAAAATTTTTGGATATTACAGATCTTATGGTCTTGTCAGTTTTTATTGCCGTTTTTTCCTTTGTAATTTATTGTCTTTTAAGAATTCAGTCGTTTCTAATCATGCTTTCATCCTTTGTTGGATTATTATTGTTTCTGTGGCTTTTGAAAAAGTTGTTATGTTTTCAATGCCGTCGTCGTTTCAATCTACTATGATACTTCCGTTTTGACTGTCGGTTTTTTTTTTAATCAAATTTGTTTGATTAAAACGTCACAAAAGTGTAATATTTGGACACTACAAGTACTTTAAGTAGTTGAGAAAAAGCTCTAGATGATGAAGCTGTTCGATTTTTGTCTCTAGAGAAACTAGCGGATCGCATCACAGCCCTCAGATCGTTATTTGCTTCCTTGGAAAATAACTTGGTAGTCGCTAAATTAACATGTTATGTACTAGTAAAACAAACATAAATTCTCGTAGAGGAATTTTCACCAACCGAAAACGAAAAAAGAAATAGCAAAAACCAAAAAGCCAAAAAAAAAAATAAATAAATAAAACAGGTTGCTCAATTTAAAACCGTTCCCCTTACGAGCTTTAAGTTTATCAAAGGTCTTTTTTCTCTTCAGACTCTTTGTTTAACTTTTTTCCTCAAATTAAGTATCTGAATATGCTAAATTTTAAGTGCTCGAAACAATAATTTCCATTTCTTTTTGAGCTAGCATACGATTACTGAGTTCATATAGCTCACTTTCAAGTTTCGATCCTTCAGAAATTCTTCATGATATACTGCATCTTTAGACTTAAATTAGCACTATAGGGATTCGTCATTTGTCTCTTATCGAAGTCATTTTCCCTTATTAATTTGTTAGTCACTAAAGTAAACCCTTCGTTTTACAGCACTTGATCAGCTTAGCTTTTAATAGCAACTATATACTCATCTGATGATAAGCATTGAAATGTAAAATTTGAAGCTCAAACGGAAGTTCATTGGAAATTGTGCCCGTACCATGAGTGATTGAGACCCGAACATCGATATCTTCATTATTTTGTAACGTGAAAACAAAACAAGTAAAGCTCGAACTAATTGGTTCTGATATAAAAGCAAATAAAAGAACAACAGTAGTTAGCATCTCATATATATATTTTTTAAATGTGATACATATAGGAAATACATTAAAACATTGGAACAAGCTTGTATTGTTGTAGGAAAATGTAATGTAATCTCGAGCTCATCATTCCTATACATGAAAACCTACTCCTTTTAAAATGAGGATGTATCTGTAGGTCTCATATATATATACATTTTTCTGGAAGTTAAAATAAATAGTTGAAAACAAGTGATTCGCCTGTCATGATCTGACACATTAGAATGAGATTTATACGATTTATTGGAATTCTGAACAAGGCAGTAGGCTCATTGGGAATTTGATAAAGCCCCATTCCGTTCCAATCATTTCAACTTATGGTGCTTCAAATATTCCAATTTATGATTACCACCTAGCGACATAACAGTAAGAAAATGTTCTATCACGACTCTTATCATCCATTGTGAGGTTACAATTAAGTCTCTCCGATGATCTGTCAAATGAGACTGAGTCTTGATGAATTTAGACTTCCTGGATATTATATGAGAAAGTGTAGACCATGTCCTTTTTTGGTTTTACCTATTGGTTTTAGTAGACTCCCATATTAGCGTTGATTCAGGATCGTGATGACACCATTGATTTTTTTTTTTTAACTTGAGTTTTCCTAATTGGAGTTTGAAGCACAATCATTATTTCCTATTGTATCTCCGAGAATTATTCAAATAATTTTATTTAAACTAACATATGTTGTCTATTTAATCGTATTCGTCATGTCTCCATTTTGAACTATATAGATGTAGTTAACGTTATGTTGCCGACTTAACTTTTTCTATTACTCGATTATAACTAAACTTAATCACTACTAATAATACTTCAATGAGCTTAGTTTTTATTTATTTATTTACTTTTCATATCCCGTGAGTTTTTTAGTTTAGACTTACTCAAAATGCTAAGCTAGTAGACAGTTATTTCATTAAGGCTCATTTTACCATTTTAACCCTACTCCCGTTTTATAGCTACCGTTGATACTTGAGATTTAATGTTTTAATCATTAATTTTTGGTTTTTTAGATGCTGACATATGTGGCACAACTTTAGACCGGGGGGGGGGGGGGGGGGGGGGGGGGGGGGGAGGGGGGCGCCGGGGCCGCCAGCGGGGGTGGTGGGGATGATTTCATGAGGGATTGTAGTAAAACTGAAGAAAGCCATAAAAATATATACGGAAGATGTCTAAAATCTGATAGTCAAACCTGTTTGATTATGGTAATTAAGAGTATTTACAGATCAAATTAGGTAAATTAAACGCAATCTATACTAAAATTCATGACTTTTGGATTGAGAAAATCCCCATATATGAGAGTCTCTTTATGTTTTATTAAAAACTTTATAGGAAATAAATGTATACATATGTACAAAACTTTATATGTATAAAAAGTTCAGAAAATCAGTAACTATATTGAATTGGTAAAATCTCAATTCATCACAAATCCGTTATTCTTTCAATCCGATCCAATCCGTCATATTGAATTGAATGAATTGGATTGATCCGATTTAGAGATGCAATGAATACCCCTGGATGTAACAATTTTATTTAGAATCTAATAACAATTTTAAGCAATTAATTAACTAATAAGATACGTGATATAGAAAAAAGTTGAAGAAATATTTGAGTAGTTCGAAAGGAGCTGCACTTATTTAATTAAAAGCCTCAACATCAGTGACTAAGGCTGGGGAGCTCAAGCTAGCCCAAGTTTTCTAGTGACTCGGGAGACATAAGTAGCACATACATAGACTAAACACAACACAGATATATAGCAGGTGCATTTGTTTAGTAGTTTCGGTTCAAGCTGAGGAGATCCTCAAGCTTAGGAGCAGTGTTCTGGGGGCATTGCTCTGGGGTGCAGGTCTCAACCTCATATGTGCAAAAGCAGATTGGTGGATACCGAAAAAGACAAATACCAGGCGAATCAGTCAAAAGGCATGCTAAGGGGGTCCGCCGACCTTCCATTCAAAGCGGTAGCACTTGGTGGTGCCGCCTTCTTCTTTGCATTCGCACTCAGTACAGAATTCTAGCGGTACTCCTATCATCATATCATATGTGAAAAGTGAGAAAATCATATATATATATATGTGCCGGGATCGGATAAAAAAAATAAATAAATGGATAAATATTAGTAGTGGTGATTGTAACAATAAGAAGTTGTGTACCTGCAGATTCTGGTGTAACAAAAACCTCAGTAAGGTCTGCACCAGCATCAGCTGATGTAGCCACAACTAACATCACTAGGAGCACCACGGAAACCTTGATGTTGAAAGCCATTTTGTTTTGGGATGTGATGTTGCTGTTTGGTGTGAAGTGGATGTGAGAGACTTGGTGATTCCTAGGACATACATATATATATGGAAATGTTTCATGTCCAGCAGGCAGACAAATCTGACCATTGTAATTTTCTATTTAGCATTTTATAACTATTACTTGATTTTTTTTATAAATAATTTGGGGGTGGGATTATTCGAACTCTGTATCTATAGATAGAGTCAGAGTGTGATATTACTACTATAATATGTCTGCAACCACATTACTAGTTGATTTATATGTAACTTTTTACTTAAAATCTTGTAACATAAATATTTAGAGTTATTAATGTAAATGATAACTTACTGAAATTTATTATACATTGGAATGAATTAGTTGTTACAATAATGTAGGAAAAAAAAAAGTAGAAGTGTCATTTTAAAAAAGTATACCTATATAAATAATTCAAGAGATATGAATTTTGATCTCAACGCTTGTAATAATGAGTTTTTATATTTGAATATAACAGGTAGATACTATCTTTTTATTTTAATTGATATGATAATTATTTAATCAATAAAAATAACAACTTACATGTCACGTGTATGTTAGTAATCAAAAGTTGATATTATAGTTGATGTCTATATACATTATTGTTGTTGTTGTTATTATTATTATTATTATATGTACATACATAATCATATAATGGTGGTAGCCCCAAGAGATAATAGAGCGTCAGTGTTAAGCGACGATGTGGTCTTTAGCATAAGATAGATAACTTTATGTTGATATTGTCAATTATGAGAAAACTAGGTAGAATACTTTTTCAGATTTTTGCCCACTCTAACATTTAAGTTTATTATTTTGATATTATGAAATGAAAAATTTATCAATTTAATGTTATGGTGGACATAAATATAAGTATGTGTTAAATTTATGACATTCTTACATTTAACCTTCTTATTATTATTATTATTATTATTATATGAACATATTAAATCATAAAGTGGAGTTGGTCCTAAGAGATAATAGCTTCATTATTAAGCCATTTGTACGTGGTCGATGACTTTATGTTACACATAAAACATGAGTTTATAGCTTCTTCTTCATTCCCCCCCCCCCCCCCCCCCCCCCCCCCCCCCCCCCTGTGAAAGGTTTCTTTCTCAAAATGATTTGATAGGTATGGGCCATATAACTTACTTGTATGTTTAATGGCTGTTATTTCTCACGTACAACTTGTGAAGAGTAAAAAGAAATCTAAATATATCGCGAAATAAAAATATAACAATAATAACAACAAAGTTATAAGGATATATATTGAGCCATTACATTTAACACGTTTGAACTTTTAAGATGGTAGTTCAACACTTTATAAGTCTCAAATTTTACATAATATCAGAGCCCAAAAAATTCAAATGAACGGCCCGATATGTCCAATACAAGATTGGTTACACCAACGAGTATATCATCTTGCTAAAGTGTACGTAAGAAACAAAATAAAAAATTAAAAACCTCAAGTCCAGCATCATAAAACTATAAGAATACTAACAGACATATAAGAGTACTGAGTTGACACACTTAATATGTTGACCTTTTAAGATGAAAGTCAAATTATTTAAAAGTCTCATACTTTACAGAACCTAACCACCACCAAAAACATGAGTTGCAAATGTTTTTGTTGGTAGGTGATCTACAAATAAATCTAAGACCATCCTTTTCTTTTTACTTTTAACTAGTGACAATACGTGCTCCGCACGTGGCATGCATATTCTAAAAAAGTTGGTAAATTAAATGAGAAATTAATTATGAGGTATTACGAAAATAGTAATGACGAGGGTTGTCCGGGAAAAAAAATTTTGATCGCCATTTAGTCCCAATAAGTTGATCGCATTAGGTATTGGCGACCAAAAGTAGATTTGCTCGCCAAACAATCCGCGACTAAAAATGTAGTTTCCGCTACCAATATATGGTAGCAAAACGTGGCAGAAACACTATATTCGGCGGCCAATTTTTGGTTGCCAAAAGCTGTCATTGTAAGGAGTTTAGCGCGACCACGATGAAGTCTTTTGCTACCAAATATTTGGCCCCGGATTATATTTGGTAGCAAAAAGTCTAGTTTCCACTATCAAAATATATTGAAAGAAGACGAGAAAAAATAACCTAATTGTTAAATAGGATACAATAAATGATGTTTAATTTGGGAACATGTTTGAAGAATTAATTTTAAAATCAAAATCCTATACAAATGTTACAAACAAAATTCTAAAAATCGTTTGTAATAATTTACCAAACACCACCGACACACACGAAATTAATTTTCGTGGAAGGTAGGTTTCTTCGTTATTATTTTTATTATTATTATTATTTTTTGGTCCGGGTTTTCTTGTTTTCGTTTTATTCCTTCCGATTTCTTTTTGTAGTTTTCTATTTAATGGCATTTTCTCATTTTTTAGTCGTTCGTTTTGTTCCTTTTAATTTTCTTACTTACACCCTTATTTATTCATCATACACCTCTTTTTCATATTTTCTTCTTATTACTGAAACACCCTTAAATAAATTTATACTTAAGAACAACAATTACTATAAAAATATTTTCACACATGTCGCTCTAACAATTAACATAATAGCTAGTACGACACCCTTTCAATCCAACACAAATAAGCTGTAAAATCTAATTTAATATGAATCAAAGAAATAACAAACCACATGCATAAACAGAATAATCTAATTTAATAATGATAAAAAAAATAAGAGACAACTTCTCATAAAGAAAACCGTAAGTAAATTATTTTTAAAAAATATCATGTCGTTGTTTGTCGGTTTTTTCCCCCCAAAAGTAGTAATATGTAACCAAGAAAAAACGAACCTAAAGAGTTGTATGTTTGAATTCCGGCATTGTGAAGGAAGATGGAAAGGTTACATAAGGATTGACAGTCCGTAAGCAAACTGCTTCAGCACTTTCTTTGATGTCTTTTAAATTTAAATTTAGTTTATTTGTCTATGTCCTTCTGGTGCTTTAAGTTAAAAATTAGATGGTTGATTTTATTTTATTTGAAAGAATATATTTTTGCTGAGTCATCTCGAGGACGATTTTTCGTTTTATTTTAACAATTTCGAAGTTTTTTTTATGCCTTGGCATGAAAAAAAAAAAAAAAAAAGGATGAAGATGAATACGAAGATAAACAATAGAAGTAACATGAATTGACCAAAAAAATATTGTTTTAGAAAAAGGAAAAAATAAAAGGATAACTTATTGATTTGTGGGTAAAAAAAGAAAAAAAAAATCTCAATTATAAGGACATTTTTGGAAAAATAAGAGAGGTGTAACGAGTAATAAGATTTAGTTGGTGGGTGGTTTAAAAAAAGGTTTGAGAAAAGTAGACTAAAGGGTGGCAAAAGACACCCCATTTTCTTATCATGTGTTGTCATGTTTTCTTAAAACCGTCGTTCGTTGTTCTTATGGCCTTTTCAATTTTTATTGCCATTTATTCCTTCGAAATTTTTTTGTTTCTCAAGAATTCAATCGTTTTCTAATCATGTTTTCATCCTTTGTTGTATTATTATTGTTTCTGTGGCTTTTGAAAAAGTTGTTATGTTTTCATTGCCGTCGTCATTTCAATCTACTATAATACTTCCATTTTTACTATCGGTTCTTTTTTTTAATCAAATTTGTTTGATTAAAACGACAAAAAAGTGTAATATTTCGACAGTACAAGTACTTTAAGTAGTTGAGAAAAAACTCTATATAATGAAGCTGTTCAATTTTTATCTCTAGAGAAACTAATAGATCGCATCACAATGCTCAGATCGTTATTTTCTTCCTTGGAAAACAACTTGTCAGTTGCCAAATTAACATGTCATGAACCAGTAGAATGAACATAAATTCTCATAGAGGAATTTCCACCAACCGGAAAGGAAAAAAAAAGAAAAAGAAAAAGAGAAAAAAAACAGGTTTGCACAATTTAAAACCGTTCCCCTTACGAGCTTTAAGTTTATACGAGGTCTTTTTTTCTATTCAGGCTCTTTGTTTAACTTTTTTCCTCAAATTAAGTATCTGATTGTGTTAAATTTTAAGTGCTTGAAACGATAATTTCCATCTCTTTTTGAGCCAACATACGATTACTGAGTTCATAGCTCAATTCCAAGTGTTCAACCTTCAGAAATTCTTCATGATATACTACATCTCTAGATTTAATTAGCACTATAGGGATTCGTCATTTGTCTTTTATCGAAGTCATTTTCCCTTATTAATATGTTAGTCACTAAAGTAAACCCTTCGTTATACAGTACTTGATCAGCTTAGCTTTTAATTGCAAATATATACTTATCTGATGATAAGCATTGAAATGTAAAATTTGAAGCTCAAACGGAAGTTCATTGGAAATTGTGCCCGTACCTGAGTGATTGTAAAGTGAAAACAAAACGAGTAAAGCTCGGACTAATTGGTTCTGATCTAAAAGCAAATAAAAGAATAACAACAGTAAGCATCTCATATAATATATATATATATATATATATATATTTTTTGCTTGCAATTTAAATGATAATAAAGAATCTAAAGTTTGAGCTACTGGCAGCAAACATTATCACACGTACAACACAAAGGAAAGATACAGATTTAACAATAACAAATTGAGAAATGACAAAGTTGTCCCTATTTGGATTATTTTAAGCATAAGCATAATTAGCAATTTTAGAACAGATTCTATCTAATAATTAAAAAAAAAAAAAAAAAAGGCATACACACACACACAAGTAGCATGCTTCATTAATCAGACTTTTTGGTTTTTTTATTTTAATGATCTGCGGAGAAAGAGTGGGAACTCATTCTTTAAGAATATGAATAGATGATAGAAAAATGATTTCCACTTAATTTTTGAGGTAAGAATCTCCAACGGGTTGTATTTTCATGCAATTACTTGAAATATTTTGGTGGAAATGTACGATTTTTTTGGGTGAGATGAGTTCCAAATAAATATTTTGAGGAAATTAGGTTAAACTTCACAAAGTATGGATATTCATCGTTTAAGGATTTGTTTAAGATTAATTTTGTTGAATTTGAACGGATAGCACATGAACTATTCCTCGTGAAAATTTCTAGACAAACATAGTAAGTAGCGGACTTTCGACCTTAATCATACACATTTTCTACAGCAAGAAAAAAAAAATTGGTATGTTTTATGGTTCTTTCTGGGAGCTTTCAATGGTATATATATTGTTCAAATTGGATTTAAAATGAGAAAGTTATGATATCTCAAAATTTAGGGCACGAAACTATGAGCTCTGGAAATCGTCTGTATCTCGAGGGTGCATGGAAGCGCATGCAAGAGAGTTTGAAGGTGACTCTTGTGGCCTATGACATGTCTTGTAGTGTAACAGCCCATTTGGCCCCCTCTCGGGTCGACTGTTCAGTGTACCCCATTCGGCCCACCTATCGGGGTCGAGCACACTGTCTTAACAGGTCTGCAGACCAGCTACCCCAACCCATCTTGATTTCTCACGGGTTGTTCATGTAATATCCAAAAATTTTCACGAACTCATGATTTTCTTGTATCTAAGAAATCTAAAGTTTGTACTATGTGTTTATGTGCAATTGTATGAAAATTATGAATACCAATACAAAAATTCATAATTTTATCAGTATAAGGTTAAGTTCTCGGTGAATTAATTACGAGACTCCATAATAGGCCTTTTAAGGAAAAAGGCATGACGAAATTTCATGAAATCATGTTGGTTAAAGTTTGACCAAAAAGTCAAAGGTTGACCAGAGTGGTCAAACAAAAGACGATACTGTGATACGATAAGCAGTACAAGAAATATACTGCGAAAACCGTCTTTACGGACCAGACAGTATAATTAGGATTTAAAACCTCCATAGAAAAATCAAGCACACCAAGTTAGAAATAAAGGGCATAAGGGCTTAAGGAATTAAGAAAAAATTTATACAGTCCATCTTTACACAGATGAATTTTAGACTGCAGTATAGAATAACAATACTGTGTATTAGTAAGCACAGTATTGGAAATATCTGTGTTAGCTCAAAAATGGACTGCATTTGAAGGAAAAAAGCCAAACGAGGCCTTAAGAGGATGACATCACCTAACTTTTTAATTATGACATCATCTTATTTGGATTTATGACATCATAATTCCATGAACCAAGCCTTTGAAGACAAGTGTCTTCTTCTAGAACATTCCTCCTTGTTCTCCAAGGATCATGGCCGGCCACCTATGCCCCCCATTGTGCAAATTTTTGCTTCTTTTGGGGTCAATTTACAATTTTGAGGAATTCTCCAACCTCTATAAATAGGTGAACTCTTGTTCACAAAAAAATTAGAAACCTTAGCTAGATTATGCCCAATTTTTCCCTCACCAAATCCGGATTTAGGAAGCAAGAAAGAAAGGAAATTTTACAAAACCAAGAGTGATTAAAGTGTTAGGATAGTTAGATTTTTGTGTGGAACCAACAAAAATTTGAAGAAAAATTTGAAACCCATTTGTTGGCTCAAGGCCGGTTGTGGGAGGAAGAGAAAGGGGGAAGAAAACAATTTGGGTGTGGCCGGATTTTGTGTATTGGAGTGGCCGGATTCTAGAGCTAGGGTGGTGGAGAAAAATTTGGAGCCAAACAAGCCAAGGAGGCCGGTTTTGGTGGTGACAAGGGGAAAGGAGAAAAACCAAGGAAGCCTAGCCAAACCCTTGATCCTAATTGAGGTAATTTCTTCTAAAACCCTAATCTTCTCAATTTAAGTTTAATTGAGAAATTTATGTGTATTTCCAACAAGTTTGTATGAGCATAAGCTCAATTTAAGTTTTGGCCTAGATTAGATTTAAATTTGTGCCCAAGTTTAGGATTTAGAGTTTTGTGCTTGATCTAGAACTAAGGGTGGTTTGAGTTTGATTTTTTATGAGCATGCTTGCTTTAATTTTCTTAATTTGCATGCTAAATATTAGTTTATTATATGTCCCCAATCTGCCATAGTGTTGGTGAATGATAATTTTGGTGCTAGGTTGCTAGAAAAACATTAGTATGCTTGCTAGGTTTTGTGCAACCGAAATCATGCAACTTAGTTGATCCAATATCAATTAGGTTTGCATGGTGATGTTAGAAATTGTGATTAAAGAAAATTTACGCTAGAAAACCGCTGCATGTGTGTATTAGAGCTCCCGCGGTGGCTGGTTGAGCTAGGTTCCACGTCTAGGACGTAAAACGAACTCTAAACCGAAAAACTGCCAGGTTCGGGTGGATCCTAACCAGTTTTACAGCAAGCCGATTTTGAGGCCTTTAGAGGCAGAATTTGGTAAAACTTAAAACACAAAAGTTTCTCGGAACAGTTTTTCCTAGGGGATTGCGAGGACGGATTTGCAAAATAAGGCCCCAATGGCCTCCGTTTACCCCAAAACCTGTGGCTGATCCCCAGACCCAGTTTTCACTCAGTTTTTCGGGTCAGCCAGTTTCAAACAAAAACTGGGACGAATCTAGGCCGAATTGGAATTTTTGCAAAACATGAAAGTTTTAGTATTTTTTGAGAGATACAACTTTTATGAAGAAAACTTTTTCAGATTATGAACCGATTTTAAATTAGAATCGTTTTTCGAAGGGTGCGCAGGGAATCCGAAAATTCCTGCACCACTAGTTTTACAAATGTTTCTAGAAAACTGTTTTCTACTACAAACTATTGTTTTGATTATGAAAAACTGTTCCAAGGGCAGTTTTCAACCTCAAATGATTTTATAAAGCACTAATCCAAGAGTTTGGATTTTTACGATTTAAGTAAAGGATTTTTATAAATTAAGAATGAAGTTTTGGGATTAATTTCCCTAAATTTTCCAAGTAAGGGAAATGAATTTTTCAAGTTAGAATATAGCAAGCGACTAGTTTACGAAAGGTAACCGGGAGTTATACCCGAGTTACTGGGCTTAGCCTCAAAGCCCAAGGTTGACCATTAGTTGATCAGATATCGACTTTAACCCAACATTTAATTAAGGGTTACCCAAAGTAATCCTATAGGATACCAAGACATGTGTGGGGGGACATATAACTAAAATGTTGGAAAGGTTACCAACTTTTTATAGGATTCTTATCCTATGTTCTTTTAATAGCAGGAAGGAACCTGCAGTTGCAATCCGAGTTAAGACAACGAAAACCGAAATCTAGCATATCAGGCAAGTATCAAACCTCACCTACAGTATGAAAATAGTAAAGACTATTTTCAAGTGTACTATATATTTTCAAATATACATGCTATGTTGTGCTGTGATATGCGATGCCATGACATGTGATGCTATGCTATGTCTATGATGTGCTAAATTATATTATGACATGTTATACCATGGTTACAAAAATGCCATGTTTACAAAAGTGCCATATTTACAAAAATGTCATGTTTACAAAAGTGTCATATTTACAAAAATGTCATGTTTACAAAAGTGTCATGTTTACAAAAATGCCATGTTTTTAGAAATGCCATGTTTTCAAAAATGCCATGGTTTCAGAAATGACATGTTTACAAGAAGGCCATGGTTTCAGAAATGACATGTTTACAAGAAGGCCAGTTATGTCAAATGTTGAGTAAGATATGACATAGTGACATCATGAAGCATGTTCACTAATGTTAAATCACATGGTAAGATAATCAAGTAAGGTGTCGTACCAACCTCCCGTGATCGAGGAGGTTACAAGTTTCAGTGGTGATATTTACCTTCCGTGATCGTGAAGGGTCAAGTTATAATTCCCAGAACTGTTAGGGCCTTGCAAACCCTAGCTTTGTCTGAAGGCTGCGCGCTTTTGGTACGGACACTATGGGCCCACATGTTAAGACAAGATAATAAGCTCAAGATTGAGTTTATAATAAAGCATAAGACATTCAATCAATCATAAATGGTTCATGCATAAGTTACATGATGATTGACATGTTTTAAGAGGTTTGAAATATTTTGTGAGATTATGTTTGAACTTGCTGGGCGAAAGCTCACTCTTATATTTCATACTGTAGGTAAGAAGCCTGCAGCTTAAGTGGTGGGCTATGCGGACGATGCGACGGGTGAAGGGCGGTGTGGGATACCACTACGCATAATTTTCCGCATCCAATTTTCAGTAATATGTTAATATTTCAAAAATAAATGATGTTTTGTTATTTGTAAGAAGTTTAAAGACACAAGAAGATACTGTCAGTATAGTCTGTATATATGACAAGTTTTTATTTATAAGATAACTTATGTGTATATGATTAAAAAAAAAAATTTATCTCAAATTTTCAAGTAAAGAACAAGTACGTATGGTGTCGACCTGGCTTGGGAAGTCGGGGCGTCACAGTTGGTATCAGAGCGGTATCCTGCCAGCCTACTTCATTTCGCCTCACATCGCTTCTGCAACGGCCCAAGTAAGTTATGTTATTTTCTTACTATTACAATTAGTTAGGACCTTATGGGTATAGTAAGTATCTTTCTTCAACGGCCATGCTAGAAAATGTTGGACACGGGGATAACGTTGGGTGGTGCCTTAGCTTGGTGGTGGCAACCAGGTGACATACGGAAATAATGGGAAAGTTTTATATCTTCCCAAATGTTATGGTTATGTACTCCTGTTGTGAAGGAGATATGAACAAGATCATGATGAATTCAGATATGTTCATGTTATGCTTTTATATGGAAAGAAGATTATGGTTCTATATAAAAGAAATGATTTTATTAATTTTATAATAAAAGAAGCTAAGTTTATTTCCTTATTTCCGTTTAGAGCCATGCCACTAAAGCGTAGAAGAGCACCGATCCAAGACGTTGATCTTGCGGCTCAGCTGAATGAGCTAAGACAAATGATGTTAGCCCAACAGCAAGAGATAGGGGGGCTTAGAGCTCAGTTGGCTCAGCAAAATCAGGGACCTCCTGATGCCCGGATACCACCAGCACCTGTAAATCAGCCTGCTGCACCAGAAATTCCTGATGTTGACCCGGTGATCCCAGAGAATCCCATAGCCCCCGAAGTACCTGTTGTGCCTGTGGCTGTTCCACCAGCACCTCGAGTTCGAACTCCGGAAGAACTATATGACAGTTTCCGGCGCATGAAGGCACCAGAATTTGAAGGTTCAACAAACCCAATTGATGCCGACAATTGGTTGATTGACCTCCAGGTTATCCTGAACTTCCTCAGGCTCAATGATCAAGAGAAAATCCTCTGTGCATCCTTTGTCCTAAAGAAAGATGCTCGCCTCTGGTGGGAAACAGTCCAGATCCGGTGGGATGTTACTCAAATGACTTGGGAGGACTTTGTTGAGGCATTTAAAGAAAAATACTTCAACACCGAGGTTATGGAAGCTCAACAAGACGAACTTAGTAATTTTCGCCAGGGTAATCTGTCGGTAGCTGAGGCAGTGCAAAAGTTTGAGCAGCTAGCACGTCTCTGTCCTCACCTCTTCAGTTCCGAAAGGGACAAAGTGCGAAAGATGATGAAGATGTTTCGCTCGGATTTGGCAGTGGTGATCAACAGTGGACCCTATCCACCAACCACCGTTGCAGATTGTGTCAGCCGAGCAGTTCGAGCTGAATACTGGGTAGGGCAGAACAGAGAACAACGGGCTAAGTTCTTTAAGGAAAAGAAAGAAGAGAAGGCCCAAGCTAAGCAGATTCAGGCAAGACCAAGCCAAACTCCACCACAGAAAGGTCAAGGAGGACCTTCGAGTCAAAACAACAACAACAAGCAGTACAGTAACAACCAGCAGAAGAGGAAGTGGAATGCAGGAGGACATGGGAATCAACAGAATTTTCCCCAGAAAAAGAATACTCCTGATGGCAACAGTTATCCCACTTGCCAGAAATGTGGGAAGAAGCACCCGGGAGATTGCCGTGCTGGAAACGGTCGCTGTTTTCTGTGTGGCAAGGAAGGCCACTATGCTAGAAGCTGCAATCTCAATCCCCAGAGTCCGCAGAACCAACAGAGAGGACAGGGATCTCAACTTCACGCTGCACAGATGAAGCTTGAGGGACCTGCAATCTCTCAAGGCAGGCTGGAAGCTCCGGAACCTCAAGGACGCATCTACGCCTATACCAAAGAGGACGTTCAAGCTGGACCTTCCACCGTGGTGACAGGTCAGCTTCCTTTTGCCCAACAAGATGCTTACGTGTTAATTGATTCTGGAGCCACGCATTCATTCACATCATCTAGGTTCGCTATGAAACTAGGTAGAGCAAGTGATAGAATCGGAAGAACAATTAGGACTGCATTATCCTCCGGGGAGATTCTGTTTTCTGATTATTGGATACGTCACGTTCCAATAATTATATGTGGTAGGGAAATGTATGTCAACTTGATCATCATCGACCTATACGACTACGATGTCATCTTGGGAAAGTACAACGCTGTTATCGACTGTCCACGACGTACGGTCACATTCAAGCCTATGAGAGGCGATGAGTTTATTTTCAGAGGATCTACTCCAAAACAACCAAAGATGTTTATTTCGGCGCTAAAGGCTAGTAAATTGTTGGCAGAAGGATGTATGTGATTTCTAGCCAACGTGGTGGATAAGACGCAAGAGACTGAGAGCGGACCAGAAAAAGTACCGATAGTCAAAGAATTTATAGAAGTTTTTCCCGAAGAATTGCCAGGATTGCCACCAGAATGAGAAATCTCTTTTGAGATCGAGTTACTTCCTGGATCGGCACCAGTATCCAAGGCACCCTACAGGATGGCGCCTGCCGAACTTAAGGAACTGCAGATTCAGTTACAGGAGCTCCTGGATCGAGGATTCATTCGTCAAAGCTACTCACCATGGGGAGCCCCAGTTTTGTTCGTCAAAAAGAAGGATGGCACTCTTAGGATGTGCATTGACTATCGGGAATTGAATAAGATAACCATCAAGAACAAGTATCCCTTGCCTCGGATCGACGATTTGTTTGATCAGCTGAGAGGAGCTTCAATTTTCTCGAAGATTGACCTACGATCCGGATATCATCAGCTCCGAATTAGGGAAGGAGACGTTCCCAAGACGGCCTTTCGGACGCGATATGGACACTACGAGTTCCTCATTATGTCATTTGGATTGACAAATGCTCCAGCAGCCTTTATGGATATGATGAATCGAGTATTCAAGGATTACTTGGACAAGTTCGTTATTGTCTTTATAGATGATATCTTGATTTACTCAAGGTCAAAGGAGGAGCATGAGGAGCACCTAAGGACTGCTCTACAGATATTAAAGCAAAACCAGCTTTATGCTAAATTCACGAAGTGTGAATTTTGGTTGGAGAAGGTTCATTTCTTAGGACATGTGGTCTCTAAAAAAGGCGTATCTGTAGATCCAACCAAGATCGAAGCAGTAAGTCAATGGCCAGCTCCGAAAAATGTCACCGAAGTACGTAGTTTCCTCGGCTTAGCAGGCTACTACCGACGTTTCGTCGAGGGGTTTGCTAAGATCGCATCGCCACTCACCGCACTTACACGGAAGGGAAAGAAGTATGAATGGACTGCAAAGTGTGAAGAGCACTTCCAAGAGCTGAAAAATAGGCTGACTTGCGCTCCGATCCTCACAATTCCAAATGTGGAGGAAGGAAACTTCGTGATATACAGTGATGCTTCCAAGATAGGATTAGGAGCCGTACTCATGCAGAATGGAAAGGTGATCGCTTATGCTTCACGGCAGCTTAAGGATCATGAGAAGAACTATCCGACGCATGATTTGGAACTTGCGGCGGTAGTATTTGCGCTCAAAATCTGGAGACACTACCTTTACGGTATTAAGTGTGAAGTTTACACGGATCATCAGAGTTTGAAGTATATCTTCACACAGAAGGAACTTAACATGAGGCAAAGAAGATGGCTCGAATTGGTGAAGGATTATGACATAGACATCCGTTACCATCCAGGGAAGGCTAACAAAGTAGCCGATGCCCTTAGTCGGAAGTCGTCTTCCTCGTTAATGTCCCTACAATCGTTGATCGAACCTCTTCAGAAGGAGCTAGTGGAAGCTGGAATAGAGCTTATCACGGGAAGTTTAGCTGCCCTAACCTTCCAACCTACTATTTTGGATGGCATGAAGGAGCGACAAGAAGGAGATGCCTCGCTGCTCAGAACAAGGAACGAGGTCCTAGAAGGAAAGGAGTCAGATTTCAACGTATCTGATGAAGGCATACTCTATCGGAAAAATAGACTATGCATTCCTAATGAGGACAAGCTGAAGGAACAGATCATGAAAGAAGCTCATGAGACTCCGTATTCCGTACATCCTGGAGCCACAAAGATGTATCAAGACTTGAAGGAAAGCTTTTGGTGGCCCAAAATGAAGAATGATGTTGCAACCTTCGTCAGTAAATGCCTTACGTGTCAAAGAGTCAAGGCAGAACACCAACGTCCAGGGGGAGAATTGCAGAAAATTTCCATCCCAGAATGGAAATGGGACCAAGTGACCATGGACTTTGTAGTTGGTCTACCCCGAACTCCCAGTGGCAATGACGCTATTTGGGTGGTTGTTGATCGTTTGACAAAGTCTGCACACTTTATTGCCATCAAGCTTAGCTTTTCAGTAGAGCAGCTAGCGGAATTATACGTTGCGCAGATCGTTCGCTATCATGGATTCCGAAATCGATTATCTCGGATCGTGATGGACGGTTCACTTCTAAGTTTTGGAGGAGTGTACATCAAGTCATGGGTACAAAGCTTACTTTTAGTACGGCTTTTCACCCTCAAACGGATGGACAATCAGAGAGGACCATTCAGACCCTAGAAGACATGTTGCGAGCATGTGTGATGGATTTCAAAGGGACTTGGGATAAGAAGCTTCCTTTGATTGAGTTCTCGTACAACAACAGTTTTCAAGCTTCGATTGGAATGGCTCCTTATGAAGCTCTCTATGGGAGAAGGTGCAGATCTCCAGTCCATTGGTACGAGACAAGAGAGAAAGAACTTGTGTCCACGGATTTTATTCAAAGAACCACGGAGGCCGTGAAACTTATACGCCAACGGATGGAAACTGCATTTAGTCGACAAAAGAGCTACGCCGACAAACGCAGAAGACCTCTAGAATTCCAAGTAGGAGACTTGGTTTTCCTCAAAGTTGCTCCATTCAAAGGAGTTATGAGATTTGGAAAGAAGGGGAAATTAAGTCCAAGATACATAGGGCCATTTGAAATACTGGAAAGAGTTGGTAATGTGGCCTATAAGTTGGCTTTGCCCCAAGAGTTAGCATATGTACACAACGTATTTCATGTGTCGATGCTAAAGAAGTACATCTCGGATCCATCCCATGTATTGAACCACGAACCAATTGAGGTTCACGAGGATATGACGTATGAGGAGAAACCGGTTCAGATCTTGGCACGAGAAGAAAAGGTGCTAAGGAACAAGGTTATACCTTTAGTTAAGGTCCCATGGCGAAATCATGAGATTGAGGAGGCTACATGGGAACGCGAGGAGGATATGAAGAAAAGCTACCCTGAATTGTTCTGATTTTCGAGGACGAAAATTCTTTAAGGAGGGTAGATTGTAATATCCAAAAATTTTCACGAACTCATGATTTTCTTGTATCTAAGAAATCTAAAGTTTGTACTATGTGTTTATGTGCAATTGTATGAAAATTATGAATACCAATACAAAAATTCATAATTTTATCAGTATAAGGTTAAGTTCTCGGTGAATTAATTACGAGACTCCATAATAGGCCTTTTAAGGAAAAAGGCATGACGAAATTTCATGAAATCATGTTGGTTAAAGTTTGACCAAAAAGTCAAAGGTTGACCAGAGTGGTCAAACAAAAGACGATACTGTGATACGATAAGCAGTACAAGAAATATACTGCGAAAACCGTCTTTACGGACCAGACAGTATAATTAGGATTTAAAACCTCCATAGAAAAATCAAGCACACCAAGTTAGAAATAAAGGGCATAAGGGCTTAAGGAATTAAGAAAAAATTTATACAGTCCATCTTTACACAGATGAATTTTAGACTGCAGTATAGAATAACAATACTGTGTATTAGTAAGCACAGTATTGAAAATATCTGTGTTAGCTCAAAAATGGACTGCATTTGAAGGAAAAAAGCCAAACGAGGCCTTAAGAGGATGACATCACCTAACTTTTTAATTATGACATCATCTTATTTGGATTTATGACATCATAATTCCATGAACCAAGCCTTTGAAGACAAGTGTCTTCTTCTAGAACATTCCTCCTTGTTCTCCAAGGATCATGGCCGGCCACCTATGCCCCCCATTGTGCAAATTTTTGCTTCTTTTGGGGTCAATTTACAATTTTGAGGAATTTTCCAACCTCTATAAATAGGTGAACTCTTGTTCACAAAAAAAATTAGAAACCTTAGCTAGATTATGCCCAATTTTTCCCTCACCAAATCCGGATTTAGGAAGCAAGAAAGAAAGGAAATTTTACAAAACCAAGAGTGATTAAAGTGTTAGGATAGTTAGATTTTTGTGTGGAACCAACAAAAATTTGAAGAAAAATTTGAAACCCATTTGTTGGCTCAAGGCCGGTTGTGGGAGGAAGAGAAAGGGGGAAGAAAACAATTTGGGTGTGGCCGGATTTTGTGTATTGGAGTGGCCGGATTCTAGAGCTAGGGTGGTGGAGAAAAATTTGGAGCCAAACAAGCCAAGGAGGCCGGTTTTGGTGGTGACAAGGGGAAAGGAGAAAAACCAAGGAAGCCTAGCCAAACCCTTGATCCTAATTGAGGTAATTTCTTCTAAAACCCTAATCTTCTCAATTTAAGTTTAATTGAGAAATTTATGTGTATTTCCAACAAGTTTGTATGAGCATAAGCTCAATTTAAGTTTTGGCCTAGATTAGATTTAAATTTGTGCCCAAGTTTAGGATTTAGAGTTTTGTGCTTGATCTAGAACTAAGGGTGGTTTGAGTTTGATTTTTTATGAGCATGCTTGCTTTAATTTTCTTAATTTGCATGCTAAATATTAGTTTATTATATGTCCCCAATCTGCCATAGTGTTGGTGAATGATAATTTTGGTGCTAGGTTGCTAGAAAAACATTAGTATGCTTGCTAGGTTTTGTGCAACCGAAATCATGCAACTTAGTTGATCCAATATCAATTAGGTTTGCATGGTGATGTTAGAAATTGTGATTAAAGAAAATTTACGCTAGAAAACCGCTGCATGTGTGTATTAGAGCTCCCGCGGTGGCTGGTTGAGCTAGGTTCCACGTCTAGGACGTAAAACGAACTCTAAACCGAAAAACTGCCAGGTTCGGGTGGATCCTAACCAGTTTTACGGCAAGCCGATTTTGAGGCCTTTAGAGGCAGAATTTGGTAAAACTTAAAACATAAAAGTTTCTCGGAACAGTTTTTCCTAGGGGATTGCGAGGACGGATTTGCAAAATAAGGCCCCAATGGCCTCCGTTTACCCCAAAACCTGTGGCTGATCCCCAGACCCAGTTTTCACTCAGTTTTTCGGGTCAGCCAGTTTCAAACAAAAACTGGGACGAATCTAGGCCGAATTGGAATTTTTGCAAAACATGAAAGTTTTAGTATTTTTTGAGAGCTACAACTTTTATGAAGAAAACTTTTTCAGATTATGAACCGATTTTAAATTAGAATCGTTTTTCGAAGGGTGCGTAGGGAATCCGAAAATTCCTGCACCACTAGTTTTACAAATGTTTCTAGAAAACTGTTTTCTACTACAAACTATTGTTTTGATTATGAAAAACTGTTCCAAGGGCAGTTTTCAACCTCAAATGATTTTATAAAGCACTAATCCAAAAGTTTGGATTTTTACGATTTAAGTAAAGGATTTTTATAAATTAAGAATGAAGTTTTGGGATTAATTTCCCTAAATTTTCCAAGTAAGGGAAATGAATTTTTCAAGTTAGAATATAGCAAGCGACTAGTTTACGAAAGGTAACCGGGAGTTATACCCGAGTTACTGGGCTTAGCCTCAAAGCCCAAGGTTGACCATTAGTTGATCAGATATCGACTTTAACCCAACATTTAATTAAGGGTTACCCAAAGTAATCCTATAGGATACCAAGACATGTGTGGGGGGACATATAACTAAAATGTTGGAAATGTTACCAACTTTTTATAGGATTCTTATCCTATGTTCTTTTAATAGCAGGAAGGAACCTGCAGTTGCAATCCGAGTTAAGACAACGAAAACCGGAATCTAGCATATCAGGCAAGTATCAAACCTCACCTACAGTATGAAAATAGTAAAGACTATTTTCAAGTGTACTATATATTTTCAAATATACATGCTATGTTGTGCTGTGATATGCGATGCCATGACATGTGATGCTATGCTATGTCTATGATGTGCTAAATTATATTATGACATGTTATACCATGGTTACAAAAATGCCATGTTTACAAAAGTGCCATATTTACAAAAATGCCTTGTTTACAAAAGTGCCATATTTACAAAAGTGCCATGTTTACAAAAGTGTCATGTTTACAAAAATGCCATGTTTTTAGAAATGCCATGTTTTCAAAAATGCCATGGTTTCAGAAATGACATGTTTACAAGAAGGCCAGTTATGGCAAATGTTGAGTAAGATATGACATAGTGACATCATGAAGCATGTTCACTAATGTTAAATCACATGGTAAGATAATCAAGTAAGGTGTCGTACCAACCTCCCGTGATCGAGGAGGTTACATGTTTCAGTGGTGATATTTACCTTCCGTGATCGTGAAGGGTCAAGTTATAATTCCCAGAACTGTTAGGGCCTTACAAACCCTAGCTTTGTCTGGAGGCTGCGCGCTTTTGTTACGGACACTATGGGCCCATATGTTAAGACAAGATAATAAGCTCAAGATTGAGTTTATAATAAAGCATAAGACATTCAATCAATCATAAATGGTTCATGCATAAGTTACATGATGATTGACATGTTTTAAGAGGTTTGAAATATTTTGTGAGATTATGTTTGAACTTACTGGGCGAAAGCTCACTCTTATATTTCATACTGTAGGTAAGAAGCCTGCAGCTTAAGTGGTGGGCTATGCGGACGATGCGACGGGTGAAGGGCGGTGTGGGATACCACTACGCATAATTTTCCGCATCCAATTTTCAGTAATATGTTAATATTTCAAAAATAAATGATGTTTTGTTATTTGTAAGAAGTTTAAAGACACAAGAAGATACTGTCAGTATAGTCTGTATATATGACAAGTTTTTATTTATAAGATAACTTATGTGTATATGATTAAAAAAAAAAAAATTTATCTCAAATTTTCAAGTAAAGAACAAGTACGTATGGTGTCGACCTGGCTTGGGAAGTCGGGGCGTCACAGTTCATATCAAGGATCGAACCCTTGATATGCTTTGGAAACCTCTAGTTCCCATCCATTTGAGCTCTTTTTATGTAACAGCCCATTTGGCCCCCTCTCGGGTCGACTGTTCAGTGTACCCCATTCGGCCCACCTATCGGGGTCGAGCACACTGTCTTAACAGGTCTGCAGACCAGCTACCCCAACCCATCTTGATTTCTCACGGGTTGTTCATATCAAGGATCGAACCCTTGATATGCTTTGGATCGCTTTTTATGTAACAGCCCATTTGGCCCCCTCTCGGGTCGACTGTTCAGTGTACCCCATTCGGCCCACCTATCGGGGTCGAGCACACTGTCTTAACAGGCCTGCAGACCAGCAACCCCAACCCATCTTGATTTCTCACGGGTTGTTCATATCAAGGATCGAACCCTTGATATGCTTTGGAAACCTCTAGTTCCCATCCATATGAGCTTCAGTCGACCCGAGAGGGGGCCAAATGGGCTGTTACATTTTAAAGAAAAAAAAAAATTTACTCTGGAATTTTCAGTAAGCTTAAGGCTTTTTAATAAGAATTAAGTAAGTAAGCAAGTTAGTTAACGGTCCGAAAAGTCGGGTCGTTACATGTAGATTGCTACAAGCAGGTAACTATAAATATTGTTACTCTTTTCTCTTTTTGTAATTAATGTTTTTTTTTAATGATGGTGACATATTGTTATTTATTTTTGTAATTCATGTTTCTAAATACAATCTTTTTATAGAATATGTTTAAAAAAGATTATATATATATTTTTTAAGTGCGATACATTATATTAAATACATTAAAACATTGGAACAAGCTTATATTGTTATAGGAAAATGTAATGTAATCTCATCATTCCTATACATGAAAAACCTACTCCTTTTAATATGAGGATGTATCTGTAGGTCTCATTTTTTTTTTTTTGGAATTAAAAAAAAATAGTTGAAAACAAGTGATTCGCCAATCATAATCTGACACATTAGAATGAGATTTTATACGATTTATTGGAATTCTCAACGAGGTGGTAGGCTTATTGGGAATTCGATAAAGTGCCATTCTGTTTCAATCATTTCAACTTATTGTGCTTTAAATATTCCAATTTCTGATTACCACCCGGCGACATAACAGTAAGAAAATGATCTATCACGACTCTTATAATCCATTGTGAGGTTGTAATTAAGCCTCTCCGATGGCCTGTCAAATGGGACTGAGTCTTGATGAGTTTAGACTTCTTGGATATTAGATGAGAAAGTATAAACCAAATCTTTCTTTTGTTCCACCTATTGGTTTCATTAGATTCTCATATTGGCATTAATTTGGAATCATCAAGACGACATTGATTATTATTATTTTTTTAACTTGAGTTTTCCTAGTTGGAGTTTGCCGCACCATCATTAATTCCTATTGTATCTGTGAGGATCATTCAAATCATTTTAATTAAACTAAGATATGATGTCTATTTATTCATATTTGTCTTGTCTCCATTTTGAACTATATAGATGTAGTTAGTATTATATTGCCGGCTTAACTTTTTTTATTACTCGATTATAACTAAACTTAATCGTACTAGTAATACTTCAATGAGCTTAGTTTTTATTTATTTATTTACTTTTCATATCCTGTTAGTTTTTTAGTGTAGACTTGCTCAAATTTCTAAGCTCGGAGACATATTAATACATTCGGCTCATTTTACTGTTTTAACCCTACGCCCATTTTATTAATACCGTCGATACTTTAGCTTTAATGTTTTAATCATTACGTTTGTTTTTTTAGATGCTGACATACGTGGCACAACTTTAGAGGGGGGATGATTTCATGAGGGATTGTGGTAAAACTGAAGAAGCCATAAAAATATATATAGAAGATGTTTAAATCTGATAGTGGAACATGTTTGATCAAGGTTATTTAAAGTGTTTACAGATCAAATTAGATAAATCAGAACTCAATCTATAGTCAAATTCATGACTTGTGGATTGCGAAAATCCCCATATATGAGAGTTCCTTTACATTTTATTAAAAACTTTATATGAAATAAATTATACATATGTACAAAACTTTATACATATAAAAAGTTCAGAAAATCAGTAACTATATTCAATTGGTAAAATCTCAATTCATTACAAATCAGTTATTCTTTCCATTAAATCCAATCCGTCAGATTGAATTGGATTGATCAGATTTATAGATTCAATGAATACCCCTAGACGTAACATTTTATTTAAAATCTAATAACAATTTTAAGCAATTAATTAACTATTAAGATACGTGATATAGACAAAAGTTGAAGAACTATTTTAGTAGTTCGAGAGATGAGCTGCACTTATTTAATTAAAAACCTCGACATCAGTGACTACGGCTGGGGAGCTCAAGCAAGCCCAAGTTTTCTAGTGACCGGGGCAACATAAGTAGCACATACATAGACTATAACGCAACATAATGGGCTGCATACCTACATATGTATGTACACACACACACACATACATATATATATATATATAGCAGCTGCATTTGTTTAGTAGTTTCGGTTCAAGCTGAGGAGATCCTCAAGCTTAGGAACAGTGTTCTGGGAGCATTGCTTTGGGGTGCAGGTCTCAACCTCATAAGTGCACCAGCAGATTGGCGGAATGGATTTTGTGCAAGCGCAAGGTGAACCGCATACTAAGCGGCATCCGCCGACCTTCCTTTAATAGCGGCAGCACTTGGTGGTGCCGGATTCTTTTTTGCATTCGCACTTAGTACAGAATTTTGGCCATCTGGGCCATCTTCCTATCATTATATCATATATAAAAAGTGAAAAAATCATATATATGTGTGCCGGGATCGGGGAAAAAAAAAAGTAGAAGTGTCGTTTTAAAAGGGTAAGGTATAAAGAGTATACCTATATAAATAATGCAAGAGATGTGAATTTTGATCTCAAGGCTTGTAATAATGAGTTTTCATATTTTAATATAACATGCATATATTATCTTTTTATTTTAATTGATATGATAATTATTTAATCAATAAAAAATGATAACTTACATGTCACGTATGTTGGTAATCAAAAGTTGATATTATAGTTGATGTTTATATACATTGTTGTTGTTATTATTATTATTATTATTATTATATGTACGTACATAATCATATAATGGAGTTAACCCCAAGAGATAATAGCGTCAGTGTTAAGCGACGATGTGATCTTTAGCATAAGATAGATAACTTTATGTTGATATTGTCAATTATGAGAAAATTAGGTAGAATACTTTTTTAGAATTTTGCCTACTCTATCATTTAAGTTTATTATTTTAATATTATAAAATGATAAAATTATCAACTCTAATATTTGGTGGGCATAAATATAAGGATGGGCTAAATTTATGACATTCTTACAAAAAAAAAAACCTTATTATTATTATTATATGTACGTATTTAATCATAAAATGGAGTTGGTCCTAAGTGACAATAGCTTCAGTATTAAGCGATGACGAACGTGTTCGATGACTTATGTTACACATAAAACATGAGTTTATAGCTTTTTTATTATTATTATTTTTCCCTTGCGAAAGGTTTCTTTCTCAAAATTGATT